>OX388313.1:13868508-14468508 GCA_947579605.1 Athripsodes cinereus | reverse complement strand
CAATGTGCAAACGGCGCCAAACGCAAACTTTTAAAAAGTTACCCTAATGAACGCAAGGAAAATTTTGTATGCTTGCTTAATTATTCTTAAATTTGTGGCATGTTACACTTACTTTTACTAAACGTATTATATAAATATTTGCACATGATTTATATTAATGTAATTTGCATGTTTGGATGTTATGATTCATATAGGTACGGTATTACTGAGTCATTAACTTAAGGTAGGGTAGGTACATAGACTGTACACTTGAACTGCAAATAATTTTGATACTCAGAGTGTTTTGAAAGACAGTACATTCTTGTAGCTACATAATTATAATATTTTTATTTAAAATTAATAGATGGATACCTAAATTATTATCTATCTACCTTTTACATAGTATCCGAGAAAGGCTTCAGAACAAACAAAAGACACTATAATCAAATAAAAAATTAAATATGGTTAAAAAAGTATAAATATTTAAAAAGTAAAAGTATGATAATAAGTGCAAATTTGACGAGTTGGTGTTCAATAATGAATAGGTATATATTTACTCGTACTGTACATAATATATTTTAATCTTATAACCAGCTCAATGAATGTGAGATCATAATATAGAACGTATTACTTTTCATCAATTTATCTGCCAAAGGTTTTTATGGTAGATATTTTAACATATATGTGAACTAGTTAAAATAATAATAACGCTAAAAAAATTATCGGATCTAGATTATTACATTACTTAATATTTAGAGATAATCTGCTAAATCAGTCATATATTGGGTGGAATACCAAAAAATTATCGGATCTAGATTATTACATTACTTAATATTTAGAGATAATCTGCTAAATCAGTCATATATTGGGTGGAATACCAAAAAATTATCGGATCTAGATTATTACATTACTTAATATTTAGAGATAATCTGCTAAATCAGTCATATATTGGGTGGAATGCCAAAAAATGATAGATAAAAGTATTAAGGTATTTGCAGTATGCCACTTATAGTAATAATATATTTGTTTGGATTAGTCTATGTGAATGATTATAAACTTATTATTATTATAATACAGTTGTATATAAACGTGTTTTTTTCACTAACTGAAAAATTTATATTTCTGTAACGTCATGACATCTCCCACATTTAGGGCAACTGATTTATGTAACAAACGTGCAGGTCATCCTCTACGTGCCATAAAAATAAGACGTCTAGGAAAGATTGTATACTTCGTCGCAGAATAACAGTCGATTTATTTTAATCAATTCAAACTGATAATACTATGGGACCTAGCTATATCTAGCTAGGTACCTACTTTTCATCGAATCACTAAGTTTCATCAAATATTTACGTACAATAAGTATTTAAGTATGTAGGCATGTATTTTAATTGACAAGGATACTTTTTGAATTATTTATCGGAGTGAATCAAACGTCGTGCTCCAAAATATTTGTTGGTCCAACATAGAACGTAGTAAGTAATACTCTTATGATTTTTAATATTAAATTAAACTTTTTAGGATGTTAAAAAATTAGACTCAAAACACGGGCTCTAAATGATGCCTGTATTATGCCTGAAATATTTGGGTTGAAATTTGTTTTTTACAAGTATTTTTTTAATAGATTTTTGAATTTCAATGTGTAAATTTATCAATGAATCTAATTTCTGTATATTATTTATTAAAGATTTCGGTGTTACCCCTGTAGCTGACATGACTAAAAACCTAGAATGCCAGATATTTTTTATATCTGCTGCTAGTTTTGTATTTTTATGTATTTTTTATGCGACGGATATTTTTACATAATGTGTATTTGGGAAAGACATATCTAATAGTCATATAATTTAATTTGGTATTATTTCATGTAGGTACCTACCTACTTAATAGGTATCAAATCGGATATATTATGTAGTACCTACCTAATTGTCTTATAAATATTTTATTACAATATTCTGTAATCTGTAGTAGCTTGCCTCGATACAGCCACTTGCCTAGTGAGGCTGCTGCGGGTGCTGATTGCATAGTCCTAGATTGCATTGTCTGCTTTGGATGTTTTTTATGCATATTAATAAGGAATTTTGTTTTATTGTTTTAACTCTAACTTATTATAAATGGCAATGTTTTAACTCTAACTTATTATAAATGGCAATGGCAACCTTGTGAGCTTAGAAAAAAATCTAAAACTGGTTCCGGATTATATTTTTAATATATTTTGCGAGTTTAGTAGATTATGTTTTTTTTTAATGTTTCTATTTGCTGAATTTGCTCATTTTTTATTTATATTATTTTTGCGACATGATAATGTTGATTAGTTTATTCAGTTAGAGCGAGAGTAGAACAACTCGAAAGTCCAGTCAGAAAGGCCAGACATTTCCAACATGAAGTGCCACCACTAAGAATCTAGTCGTGCTACATCACTTGTGGGATGTGCATTGTGCCGTGATGGTATAGTAGTAGTAGAAGTAGTGGTATAGTGTATTATAATTATTTTTGTATCGATCCAAACAAAAACAACCAAAAAATGGAAAAATCGTTGCTCGATGTTTTTGATTTTCTTTATACTTTGCCTGTTAATTGCCTGATATGTTGAGACTTTCAAACAAGTATTATTTTTTTTTACTCTCAAAATTTTTTTTTTGGCGGCCATTTTTGTAACGTGCCGTGGGTGATTTTTAATGAAAGTAGATCTTTATAAAAATTATTGTATCTTTTTTATTTATTAACATATCGAGATAATTTAAAAAAATATATTTTAAGTACAAAATTTTCTAGTTTTAAAAATATTTTTTTGGTCATCGGTATCTATCGAAAAAATTACTAAATTTTGCTTCAAATTTACAATTCTAAAATTGAAAATTTCTCATTTTCGCATCATTATTTCAGAATGAAAACAACAAATATCATCATTGATATTTTTTATTTACAGAGATATTTTATGTCACTATCCTCAGAAGCAATGCAGATGAATTTAAGAGAGTCCTTCATTTTCTATAACTAGTCGAACTTTGCACTTATGTGAAAAAATGCAAACTTTGAAACCAAATATCTGAAAAGGAACTGAATGTTTTCTTTTGAAAATTTTATTAAACATTTATCGTATTCTTATTGATAAGTGGCAGGAATTATATGATTGATATCGGAGCGGTTTTTGGGATATAGAGTTTTTCGCGCGGGCTGTTTTTGTTATAAGAAATCAATACAAATTTCGTAATATTTTTTTTGTTTGTAACCGTAGCGAAATAATTTTAAAAACATTATATTGAGTAATAATGAGACTATATTTTGGTATATATTGATATTCTATTATATATTTTTATTAATTCCAAAAATTCATCTCAAGGTCATTATATTTTTTATGAAAAGTTGTGATTTTTACACGAAATTTTTAAATATAAAAAAGTAGGAACCACTATTGATTTTTTTTCTCTGAATAAATACTTAATAGTACTCTCAGATAAAGAAATATGGAATTTCCAAAAGTAACGCTAATTTTTTTATAATTAAAATAATGACACCCCTTCGACCCACAAATCCATATTTTAGGACTGTATATCTAAAAACTGGTTAATTTTTTTTTTCATGAAAATTTGAAAATAGCATTCACTTATTACAGTTAATAAACCACAAAAATTATTTTAATGTAGTGCAAGTGGTTTCAAAAATATGGTGTTTTGAAATTTCCAAAAAATTTGAGAGTAAAAAAAAATAATACTTGTTTGAAAGTCTCAACATATCAGGCAATTAATAGGCAAAGTATAAAAAAAATCTAAGACATTGAGCAACATCGTCTGGTTGTTTCGAACAGGAATTAGCCTTTTTTATTTTTACTTATTACGAGTGAGGTACGCCATCAAATACTTCTGGATGAAATCAATGTAATATTATTATTTTTATTATTATTATTATATTATGATTTATATTATGTTAGTGGGGAAGGGATCTGAATCTGATACAGTCTCAACATGTTTTTAATTGTCTGTTGTATTTTCCAGTCCTTAACTACTTATGCCTATGTCTATGCCTAGTGTTGTGGAATTCTCAAGAAATAATTTTTGGAGAAATTTACCGAGAAATTTCTCGGTAAATTTCTCGAAGTAGAGAATTTACCGAGAATTTTTTTATTTTTTTATTTAACAGTAAAATAATAATAAATCAGTACTTTATTCAATCAATCAATAACAATGTACAAATGTTGAGACAATTTATCACCAATATTGCTACAATTAAAGTTAGTCAATACCGGATATTTTTTCATATATTTTGTAGGGGAATTCCGCCGCATTATCGCCAATAAATAATAGGGGAATCCCCATGGGAAAAAATCAGAGAAATTTCTCTTCAATCAGAGGAGAAATTCTCGGAGAAATTTCTCGTTCTCGAGAAATTTCTCCGGAGAATTTTCTCTACTCACATCACTATCTATGCCTACAAAAGATTGGTTATACCACCAATAACCTTAGCAATCACTTAACACGAGTACACCAACGTTACCTATAAAATGGAGGAAATAGAACATTTATAGCACGTTATAAAATATAATATGATTATACAATATGTCTACTCTTAAAACAGTTAATATACAGTTAATGATATACATATCTACTAGCATCAATATATTATGTATGTATATTATTATCTACTATTAGTAATGAATAGAGGGACCTTATCGGGAAAGCAAATTATTGATAACTGTTACAGTGACTCAATCATATAACAATGGTATACTTTTTACACCAGGTATCCATTTAATGAAATATATATATACAGATATTTTTATTAATCTAATAAATATTTTATAGTGTATTAATTCATTGTAGCTTTTAATTTAATTGTCAATCAGGTAACTGCTTAAAAAATATACATACCTTGTAGATGTACTTGGAGATCGTTATGGATGTCATCACAGAAGATTATTTGGAGGACATTGACTACCAACAAAAAATAAAGACTTTGCCAATTTGACCATATATTACTATGTATTTTCACCGTCTATATACCAACGTCAAGCAAAATTATGCTTTTTGTCGAATGATATAAGATCGTGTTGTGGTGGTATCTCTATACATATACTTAATACTAACTTTGTTTTGGAAAGGAATGGCATCCTTACACTTTCACTCTCACGTGGTATGTTTTTTCACGGAACCTTTTTATTTTGGTACAATGGCTTTTTAACTGCAATTCATCAGTCACTTTTGGCGTGTTCAAAGTTGTGTAGTATCTAAACACTTTAATCCATAATTTTATTGTAATATATTCATAAGAATCATACAATATATTCTATTGCTAAAAACGATGCTTACCACTGCCAAACCATTCTCACTGTCAGTTGTTAAAACATAGAAACACATGTTAAGTTATTTGCCCACCAAATATTTGACAGTTTTATAGAAAATATCTACCACCCTACTCTTAATGATCTCCTTCCGACTGACTCATGATGCGTCAAAGCCTCAGGAGGTCCTTGGAGAGGTGCTTGCCAACATCGGGAAAACCTGATTAGGCGCAAGGATAAAAAGAAAATATAGCGTGAATATATTACCTAAAACAGAAATTTTTATCATCATTTCACCGTCATATAAATATTAACGAATTAAAGCTTAAGATCAAAATTTAAATCGAACGTATACACATTTTATCAATAATTACAATGATTATTTTGAATCCTTTACTACCAGAATTCAGCTACATTGTTAGATATACCTAACACTAACTTGATATTATCTTCTCCCATTATTAAAAATCAAAGTAGATAGATATATGTATATGTGATTGTGTGTAATGATACAAAAATCACATACCTATTTATATACAGTCTTTAATACTATAATACTTCTTGATGTGTCCAAGAATTTTTTGATTTGCCTTATTCACATCAAGTTTCATTCTGTTTAGCATAATATAATAAATGTTTCTATAAGATCCGAATAGGTATTAATGTGTCGATGCTCGGGTTACAATACACAACGCATAATAAATTGACAAGAATATCAATTTTCTTCACAAATTATCGCAAACACAACAAACACTATTCATACATACCTGTACATATAGAAGATGATAATATTAAAGGTGCAACAAAGGTAAGAACTTATAGTAAAATCAATTCACATTACCTTGCTCACTTATGTATAGGTACTCGTATGTAGATATAGAATAAATATTTTTCGTTATGATATGCAAATATCTATTTGAATATTATTATTTCGAAGTACTATAAGTAGTAGGTGTAGTAATAAATCAGTTCCTAACTTACTAAGTGAGTAAGTAAAGTACAGTACGTATGATCATTCATACAATAATAGTCCTATACAATGTACACCTAACTATCCTAATAAAATAGTAGGCAAATTTTGTTTATAGCAAGCTTCCTAAAATCATATTTCACTCTACCTACTTTGTATTAAACAATATTGTTCATATTATTAAATGTATTTTCGTTATTCATCACCTACACACATCCTTGAAAATATTATTCAATGTCCATACTGGATCTTAAATAATCCTATATCTCTATACAGTTTTATTTATCAAAACAAAATATTTAGTTTTGTATTAACTTTTCATACTTTTATTATTTGTGTACCAATATTAGTGGATTCGATCCCGGTCGTATTTTAGTCCCGAAAGTTTCAGGATTAAATTTAACGAATCCCGGAATTTTCGGGATTAGTAGATAGGTACAATTTTTAAATAAGTCAGGAATTTTGTGAAAGAAACTTGTGTGCGTATTTTAAAGTAGTAGGTAACTTTCTGAGTTCGATTTCTCACTAGATACCGATATTGTGGCAATAGTCACTGATGGTCCAAATGTAATGCTGACGGTTGGAAAATTTGTTACCAATACAATCCCGGGACTATCCCGGGATTAGCTTCAGATAATCCCAAAATTCCGGAATTAGTAAAAATAGTCCTCTAGTACCAATTCATAGATACTATTTTTGAGTACTCGTATATAAATAATTTCCTAATATCATTATAATATAGAACTCTGGAATTAATTAATATTTCTTACGGGAGACATTAATTGGGGATTGGCCTCATCGGATTAATGTGTCTTTTATTTAATTTTTATGAATGTTTTGTCAACTCACTCTGTGTGTCTCTGTTAAATAAATAAATATAAGGTAATATTTTTTAGTTATATTCAACATATAATAAATTAACCAAAATTTAATTGAGTTGTTTCTATTGTTGACAGCTGCAAAGCCTGGAGATGTGTGTTACAGCAATGCTCATTGCCGATTATGGGACATGGAGAGTAGATGTGAATTTCTTATTCCCAACCTGTTTGGTAGATGCGTTTGCGGAGCACCGACCAGACATATTGGTGACAAATGTGTGGGAGAAACAACACCAATCAACCAATATACTCCCAGCGGACAGTCACCTCCAAGCGTTGTATTCACTGATTCAGACGATGATACGATCGTTGTAGAGGCGACTAATACATCTCCATTGAAACATATATCTAATACAACAACTACAACAAGTACTAATGATGAGGAATCAAATCAGATAAATAATTCTGCTGATGTCGCTACGTCCATCAACCAATATCCAATCAAACAAGATGAAAAGGATGAACAGCCCGATAACGAAATCATACCGAGCAACAAACATCAATCTTTCTTCATTATTAATAGTGCCGAAAGCATCAAACATTCATCCGAAGTTTTTAAGCCAACTGAAGTTACAACAACCAGCACAACTAGTGAACCAACAATGACCACGGTCACATTGTCTACCTCGACCACAACAGAAGAAATTCAACTGCCAGAGGTCAACAGACCATCTAACGATTTGAAAAACGATATTATAGTTGCCCCTTCTGGTAAGCATGGCTATGACAATATGCTAAAACTTATCGCAGATGACCTCAATTTTGATGATCAAGATTCCAATGAACAAATACCTTTTATTCCAATCACCAAGCATTCAGATGTTACAACCAAAGCGCCTTTTATTCCTTCAAAGCCATTCCGAAAACCAGGATCTACCATCAAGTCAGCAACTACTAATCTCAAAAAAAAGAAATATCAATACAAAAAAGGCAAGTATTCAATACTTACTTTTATTGTTTTTTCAATTCTTATTTTCGAGTTCGCGAGCTCGCGAGTGACTTAAACTTTAATGTAACTCAATTTGATGTTTTTGTTTTTCAGGAGGACATCGTGTCCGATTAGAGGGTGGGGTGGTTTCGTTAGGACTTCGTTGCTCAACAGACCAGCAATGTTCTGAGGCAGATCCATACTCCCGTTGCATTGAAGGAAGATGTGATTGTCTACATAGAGGCAATACAACTCTCACATGCTCAGCAGATAACACTGGCTGTCTTCCAGGAACTTTCCACGTAAGTTAATTAATATACCTAATCAAATTCAAATATTTTAACTGTTACAACATACCTACATATCCACGACCTTTTTGATTTACAGTGTCGAAGTACTGGTGTATGCATCAGTTGGTTCTTTGTGTGCGATGGACGCGTTGACTGCGCTGACGGCTCAGACGAGGAATGCGCAGGAGCAGTGTGCCCGAGAGGGTCTCTACGTTGCCCAAGGAGGAGAGCCACTGGTGCACTGGCAGCCTTACTTATGGCAGCTGGACGTCCTTCTGCGGCTCTTTCCGCTGTCGCGAGATCAAGACCGCAGTGTTTGCCTAGATCTGCCAGATGTGATGGGAAACCTGACTGTCCCGGAGGAGAAGATGAAAGAAATTGTAGAGCAACACCTAAAAGAAGGTAGATTATTTCAAATTTACGATTTTCAATTAATATACAAAGATATTTATTTATATAATATTGTGAGGACAATCATTATGTTGATTATTAAAACTTATCCAATTATGGAATTCTACCACGTGCATAGTGTGTTTCAACACAAGAAATTAAATTTAGAGGTCCATATTATCTATATGCAAAAAAACACAAGTCTGCATACAGAGTACGATTAAGCCCCCTCCAATGTTTATTAATAAAGCAATTTCATCCAATATATCAAATTTTGTTTTTATTTTTTCTAGATGTCCTAAATACACCTTCCAGTGTGCAAATGGAAAATGCGTTCCTGAATATGAGTTCTGTAATGCAATAATATCTTGCGAAGATGGTTCCGATGAACCTCCAGATCTATGCAACAGGCAGACAAGGTAGAAACATTATCTTACATCTATTATAAGTTACAATATAAAATGTACACCAAATATAGTGTAGGAGCAAACCTTATAAAGTTTGATAAGTTAGTGTAAAATCAAACATTATGAAACCGTATAATACCTTACCTCCTCAGTTCACGGAGGTTTTATGAACTCTGTATATAGACTGTGTTTTCACTGAAGTTCAATAGATGTCACTACAGTTATGTTTTGTGAAACAACTTTATAATATTAATATTTATACAGTGGTACCTTGACAGCTTGACACACGAGTGTCCCAACATACGAGTTTTCTTAGATACTAACCGTCGAGCGAGTGATTTTTTGCTTTGAATAACGAGCGAAATTTGAGATACGAGCAATTTAATGACACTTGCCTAACTCATTTCCGGAACATTCTGAAAAGGAGGAAGAAACAAACCTCCTTGGACATGTTTTGTTTAAACGGCCTACAGGTGAAAGTGAGAAAAGCGTGTCGAAAAAGGCAAAGAGAAATGAAGAGAAAAGCAGTGACGAAAATTAAGCGAAAGTAACACTTTGTAAATCTAGTTTATTTCTTAACATTCTCTTTTATTATGTTTTTGTATAATATTTGTCATTTATAAATACATTTTTATTATTCAAAAACACGTAACAAAAATAACTGGGGTGACATTTTGGGGGCTGGAACGGATTAATGGCAGTTCAATTGATTTCAATTGGGGAAATTTTCTTTGAGTTACGAGTAATTTGAAATACGAGCAAGGTTGCGGAACGAATTAAACTCGTATGTCGAGGTACAACTGAATTATAAAGGTTCCTTTCCTTAAGCACAAGAACACTGGATTTCCATACCTACATAAAGATGCGTTGAATAGACGAAATTCAACAGTAAGGAATTATATGAATCTCTAATAGAGTAGTAAGGTGTTTTGAGGCTATTGTATCGACACAGCATTTTGTATATTTAATTAATTGTTTATTAACATTACTGTCTGAAAATATTTTACAGTTTTGAAGAAGCCCGCATGTGTCCCCTACGCTGTGCAAATGGCAGATGTCGCTCCACTGCAGTAGCTTGCTCTGGAAGAGATGGCTGTGGAGACAATAGTGATGAAGTCGCTTGCTCTGTGTGTCGTGAGTATTTGAAATAATTTATGATGTTCAATCCTTATTAATTCAATACAATTGGTATAGGTAATACCTAACTATTAAGAAAATAAAGGAAAAATATATCTTTAATTAATGCAGTAACGTTAAAGAGAAGTGGTAGCCATTGCCATGTATTGCAAAATGTTTAAGTTTAACAAATTTATTTTAAACGTACTTGATTTGGGTATATTGAGGAAATAAGCATAAAGGAACAATATTCTTTTTAAATAAAATATTTAAACTTGAATCGCTATGTTTATTTGTTACATTAATTACTATGTTTATTTGTAAAAAAAAATTAACCTAACAAATAAACATAGTAATTCAAGTTTAAATATTTTATTTAAAAATGTCTAAAAATTGTTACATAGTTAATGCCTCTAAAATAATTGCCTCTAAAATAGGATAATTTTTGGTGAAATGGATTCACCTTATCTATAGGTATATATACCTATAGGTTTGATTGGTACTTAACCGGTATAAGCAACATGCTCACTGATGGATTAAAATATTTATTTACCTAATTACCTACGAGTGTTTCCATAATTATTATCAGGGTTTTTTTCAAATATATTTCACATAATATATTTTTTTTTATTATTTATCCAATTGTTTATTTTTTCCGTTTTAGGATGCCCCTCATCTCCACACTAAGAATATTCATCTGAAGTGAAGAACCAAATAATAAACAAACAATATATTGTAATGTATAATGATCTGATGCAATAAATAAAAGACTCTTTTTTGTGTTATATTTATAATTTTATTAAGTATAAATATTTATGTGTAGGTATTATGTGTGGTTATTAGACTCTATCCCCCTGTAGTTATATAGATGTGTACAGTTAGTAGTGTTTGTATGTGTGTATAGTAGATTTTAATTTAATATTATTGATTAGGTACATCATTCCAATGTTGATATTATTTAGGTAGGTACATATAGGTATAACTTTTACAACAAAATCATAAATATTGGAGAAAATTCATATTTTATCTAATTGCACAAGAAAAATTATTTATATTGTCTATAATGACTGTTTTTAATATTCAAAATAAGAAAAATATGTTTTTGAGAAATTTTGAAATATTTTTCTTTTCTCTAACAATAATCATACATCCCTCCACACATCACAGAGTTTGAGAATTATTTTTTAATTTTGAATATTTATTTTCGGTACACAAATCAATCATCTGATCACTATTAGGTATATTTGGAATCAGAATAATATTTCATTACATATGTATTTATGTATTATGTATCTACATATTTAGGTATAATATTTTATATCAAAAGCTCATTACTGCCTATTCACCATTTAATATATCATTACCTACCTTTAAATATCGGTTTAGTAAATTCTTGTTTCGTAAGAAAATATGTCCAAATTCGGTTGAATTAATAAATAATATTAATTATGTGAACAAATGTATTTTTTTCATAACTTTCCATAGAAATTAAAAATTAATATTGTATATTATGTATGTTGATTAAACTTTAACATGACAATGAACTCACTATTAATAGTAAATTATTTTTCAAACAAATTTAATAATCTGTCCAACATATTGTCGTAGTAACTACATATGTAACATGTCTATAATTAAATGAAATCTACTCAACTTTCATTAATGATGAATTAATATTAATGTAAAAATATAATTTGTATTATGTGTAAGGAATTCATCAGACAAATCGTTTTCATATCATTTGAATTTTAATCTAGACATAAAATATTCTAATCAAATTTATTTAAGTATTTTTTGTCATCATCATATAGTTTTAAGATCGTCATTGATTTCTGTAAATACATTTATCATTTCATTTAATGATTTTTGTAATTATTTAATAATATTATTAATTTATTTATTAATTCGTAGCAAAAATTATACAATATAATTAATTTATCATTATTGATAGTACATTAAATATCATTTTATTTATTGGTGGCATCCCGTGGAGCACCCGGTAAAGAATTGGTCTCCCACTCTTCTGCGTAAGTTTTCGAGTGTCCTGTAAAAGGCAGGTGTTCGAAAAAATTAAGACATTTTACATCTTAAATTCAGCGATGAGGCTTGCCACCCATCCTGAATGTCTTGGTTTTATATTGGCACGAAGAGGACAGTTTGCATGTTCCTTACATGCAGCTGATCTGCTGGCTACCCCACTTGTGGGATATGCCGTGATGGTATAGTAGTAGTAATATTATATTTAACTTATGTTGTAGAAATGATATTGATTTCATGAATGTGAGTTTAGATAATTTATTGCGAATTTAATTATGTACCTATGTAGTAGTGAAAATATGTACGTTGCATGAAACAATTTAGATGGTTAATCAAGTTTCCAAAACTTTTGTATAAATAAAATATTTTATCTTCTCATTTATTTGTTTTATTTCCCTACCAAATGAAATGTACATACTAATATAATTATGTTTGTACTTCAATACATAT
The DNA here is from genome assembly GCA_947579605.1 of Athripsodes cinereus. Taxonomy (NCBI): domain Eukaryota; kingdom Metazoa; phylum Arthropoda; class Insecta; order Trichoptera; family Leptoceridae; genus Athripsodes; species Athripsodes cinereus. Next base: position 14,455,788 of record OX388313.1, on the reverse strand, counting down.
AGGTATAATGTGTTACAGCAAATAATAACTCGTGTACCTACATATTCATACTTAATATTTGAAAAGTACAGTAGCGGTATATATTTGGTTAGCTGGAAGATATTGCCTACAGGCAATAAGCTCGCCAACTGCTCATGATTTTTTTTCTGATCAATAAAGTGTTCTTATTATTATTACTATATACATACATATGTACCTACTAGTACATACATAATCTCACTTAAGATTTCGGCATTAAAACCATATCATATACCTATTATATCATGTATATGCAAGCATCGACTAATACCTATAGCGCTTTCAGGCAATGTATATTCTAAAATTCACAGCGATTAGAGGTCACCAATGTAGTACGTACCTATATAAAGTTTACACGCTTATATCTAGATTGATAATAGGTATGTAGGAAAACTGTTCTTAAAATTGCTACATTCAGGAAGAGAGACGACAATATATACTTACTTACCTATCTCTATTGTTTACCGATGAATTTAGATACGTGTATGTAAGAAGATAACTATACCAATTACAATGGTAGGTTCATACACGATGTATTTTATTGCTATTTATTGATGATGAAATCATGATAATGTGCAACTATGTAAAGGTGTAATATAGTATGAACCATTTGTATTAGATTTAAATAGTTAGGTTCATCTCTAAACTTCATCATATACGTTTGTCCTTTATGGAATAATATACTGTGAAGGTAAATTGTGCAAAATCTATCTATCTTTTTATGTTAGTAATTTGAGATGTTTTGTAGAGTTATGAAGATTTAAAATAATTGGCAAAAATATGACTCCTACTATTTTAAAAGCAGTTTTTTTTTTGCTACGGGATCACCGTCCAACTATAGTTATTACTCAGCAATGACGAGTCATATATTCCACGTAGTAGGGAATAGTTACCTTGTTGATATCTTTAACGATTCAGAGTACACTAAATGTGCTGTGAGCGGATTTGTTCGAAGGTACACATGCTTTCCATTGAGAATTCCATGTAGTTTGTATTACCATGTTTTTGCTTTCATTGTAACTTGTATGTTGATTGTGTTTATTCAAATGCTTTTTTAAATGTTATTGTACTGTACAGACTATTTTAAAAGGTCGTAAGTATATTATGTTAATACATAAATAAAATGTACAACTAAACTTTTAAGGTTATAAATACGATTCAGTACAAAAGTCCTATCTTCCGGGGAAAATATTTTTTGATGCCTCCTAGCTTTTAAATTTGGTATAATAATTTGAAAAAATACTTGATTTCATCATTATTAAATAGGAATTATACTGAACGAAATAAATAAAACAAGCGTTTTATTCTACTATTGTTTTATTCGGTGAGAGAGACGTCTTTCGTCTTAAAAGGACATTGTATAAAACAAGGAATAAAACAATAGTAGAATAAAACGCTTGTTTTATTTATTTCGATATGGAATTCTTCTACCTAAACACCGACACAGTGAATGAATAGAAGAAAATTATACTGCCTCAGAACAGACTTGAGTCCTGAACTCCATTGTTATAAGAATGCGTGTTTTAAGATTTAATATAAAGTAATGTTTAGGGAGTAGATTTTTGAAGTATGTAAGTAGTTATGTTTTTTTATTTTCTGGAATTATATAAATAAATTCGGGGAAACATCCGAGTTTATGAAGTTAGGTCAATTTTAAGCTCATATATTTTAATTAGAACACGTCTTTAAAAAATGCCATTTTGTAGTTTTAATATGGTGAGCACATCACTCTCAATTAAATACAAAAAGTTTATTACAATTTCGTATTGAAGTACCTACCTTAAGAGATTATTTTAAAAAAAATATTTTACGCGTACCTACGAGTAGGTTTGCTCCATCTCTGCTTAACGCCTCTTGAGCTGCTATACCTTCTGAAGTCCTATTTCTAAATGCATCGTAACATTGCGCACATGTGTAGCATTCTAAGGGAGTACCTAATATACCTAATAAGTATGTACCTAATTCTACACCTACCTATGTTTGGTCATACTATTTTCATTGCACATTAATTAGATAATATAATATTTTATGCTATATTATGCAACTGCGAGCATAATGTTTAAAAGTTCATCCGTTTTGACTATTAATTTCTTAATCAGTTTTACAATTTTTACATACCTAGATATGGCGATTTATAGACAAAATCTTATATTATTAATTTCATTCATATTCCCCATCTCCATTTTCATCAACAATTTTTTTTGAAATTTTATTATGTAATTGTTTAAATTGTTGTTTTTTGTATATTATTTTAGTATCTATCTATATGTATGTATATATCTTTAATTGAATTTTTGTTTAATGAGTTAGCTGCAAGATATCGCGCTCCTGCGATAAACTCGCCCAATGCACAAAATTTATTTGTCAAGTTTAAATTGTTTGTTTTATTTTGTTGATTTTTTGTGCAATAAAGGTTTTTATTACTGTGATACCTTGTCCATATACACTTCAACAAAAAAATACACTTTCACATAATTTTAATCTGATGCAGTTAAACTACATCAATATCGTAAAACATATTATTTCAATAATATTATTTTTTATTCATAAGTTAGTATATTCGATGCAGTAGGTATGACAAGGATACGTTATACATACTTATGGGATAAAAATAGCTTTGCACTAAGTAGGCACCGACACAGTAATCCAATTAATATTCCTTTTATCAACATTCATACTGCGGTGTCTAGCTTAATTCCGATTCAGACTGGAAAATCGCTTTGAGTATGGAATGAATAGAGAAAATATTACTCAGTTTGATGCTATATAATATATTAATAAAACAGGCAGTGTGGGCAAATCTGTGAACTGAGAGTAATAGAGGAGAGCGATAAGCATTGTGGAGGAGGGAGACAACCCCATCAGTGGGTGGAGCGTCTTGGCGGGTTTTCATCCTGAATCACGCCTGCGCGAGAAAATTCATCGTAGTGATATCATATAACTGAAACTATTTACGACATATTCACATTATTCACTGACACGAAACTTGGATAATCGATAATAACAAATAGTTGCTAAATATATTTTATCTCCTCATCGAGAGCATTTTGTTTGTTTTTTTTTCTTTTTGTTTCTTTATTATTTGGAACATAGTGTTAACAATATATTGTAAAATAATTTAACAAACTTCACAGGATTGTGAATGTTAGAATATTTAAGTTGCACTATATAATCTGTGACACCTGCTTGTTTGTATTAAATTAACTAAAAAAAAAAACATTTATTTCATATCGAGAGAAAATTATTAATTAGTCAAAAATATATAATAATTAAAAATTTATTCAAATCGTTAAAAAATCTAGCTCTCATTTGCGTGTATCTATATTTAACATTATGTATTAAATTTTATATACCTACCTACTTCATTTGCACAATTGCTGTCTAAAAAGCAACAATTTTTATTACTTTTTTTTTTATTTACCTAAATATCTATCTGTTTATACCATATGATTAACTCCACAAGTGGGATAGCCAGCAGAATGGGTGGTAAAAGTTAAACATTTATTTTGATAAAATATTCACAGTAACTGCCTATATATAGAAAAATGTAAGAGAATTGGCGAGAGTATTAACTACATGGTAACATTTTTCATCCTATGAAAACTCCCTATAGCACCCACACTTTCCCGCGAACTCATCTCTTGTGTTAACTTATCACGCGAACGCCGCGAGGACGGGTCGGTTGTTCGAAAATCGAGTATATTATATTATTTTCATCACTAGAATAACGAATTGTAAACATGGCAATCACTAAAAGCTTCTACTACTGATAGAATGATTATATTGTTCTGTGTTTATGTCAACATTATTCATTATATACTTGATACATAAGACAGTAGGTAGTATGAAACAACACAATACACACAGTATCATTATGTACACACAATCTCATCACATTTATAAGATAGCCGTCTGGTCGGTGTGACGTGCGCGGCGCAATACAAAACATAAACAAAAAAGCGAGTGTGATGTTTAAAGTAGATATATATCATAGGTGTACCTAATAATGAATTTATAATTTATTAAATTGAATGACATGTTGTTTATTTCTTATCAAGTGTTATTATATTATTTTTCTAAGTTTCCAAGACAACCTTTGGAAACATTGTAAATACAAAGACGGCCGGCCTTTGAAAAGTGAATACAAAGAAATTGAGGGGGTGTTTATATGTTAATATAATTCGATTGCTATGCCGGTGGTTTTGCGTGTTTATTAAGTAGTTATTTGGGGAGAACCCCTTATTATCATCTAGGTACCTATCAACTGTTTGGTTTTCAAGTAAGTAGAACCTGTATTTTCTTTTAATTTATTACTAACGTAGCTTTATCTCAAATTTAAATTCATTTACTTCCTCAAATATGCATGTACAATCCAATACAGTTCAAATGTGCATAATTATGGCAATACACCTAATTCCACTTTACCAATTATAATAACGTTTATACCAAATGTATAATTCACTATCAATTGATGAACTTTATTACCCCTACTTTATAAAAGTATTTTATTTATTTCAATTGCAAAAATAGCTGTTGTACAAATTCAGTGGTCAATGCTGGAGCGTTAGGTTTTATAACTATGTTTACCATTTTTTACTATTTCCAACTTAGTAAAACATTAAATATATATTGTATTATGTTTTTTAGTAAGTTATTATTTTTTGCAATTATATTGTGCTCACCCTATTTCTTCAAAACCTTCATAGTCCACCTTCACTACTCAAGCATATTGCTTACTGCGAGGGTGTCTAGAGTGTATATGGGTTTATTTGAAATCCAGATTCATGTTAAGATTGAAATTTTCCATGTTATATAATAAGCTAAATTAATGTGTTATTTATTAGTATAATAATAATAATAAACTTTATTGTACAAAATATTTGGATACAAATTATATGGTTAGGTACCTACTACATGGTATAAACGAATAATTTTGCACAATGGGCGAGTTTATCGCAGCGACGCGATATCTCCCAACTAACCCAACTTTGCTAAATCATACTGTGGAGTTCCTGGTAACAATAGGTCTGTAAGTTATGGAATGTTCTGTAAAAGGCAGGTGTTCTTAAAACGTCACCCATAAGACAATTAACATTTTCGAATCATCAGTGATGAGGAATTCTGAATAAATAATATAAACCACCAATTCTGAATATCTATCTCTAATATTAAACACAGATAGTCTGCTGGCTACTCCACTTGTGGGATATGTCGTGATGGTATCTACGTTGTTTTATTTAAGAAATTACTCCAGACATTATTCTTATAGAATCTTCTTCATAAATAGGCAACTAAATACTCCTGAAATTCTCTTGAGGTTTTGACTATTATACAATAATCATCAAACACAGAAAAGGGTCTTACTTTATTTCGAAACATTTTTATCCAATGTAATATTTGCGAATTACATAATATGTTCTAATTGGTCGCATTACCAATTTTAGTTTTGAATTTCCAGTCTTTAAAGGCCACATATAATTATAACATTTTATATTTATTTATTTATTCATTCGTTACCGTACATTGATTAAAAATAATAACATAAAAGGTATACATTCAAATTAAATACAATCAATATACAGAGGGCGAGTTTATCGCAAGGGCGCGATCTCTTAACTAACCCAAAAGTATTAATTTAAAAAAAAAACATATGATAAAAATAAAATCAATAATTAGGTACATAATAATAATATGTTGTGTGGTAAATGATTTATAATGTAGGAAGGTAGGTATAGGTAATATCGCGTTACTGTGCCAATGATAAAAACAACAATAATTTTATTATCAGTAGTTACTTTCTGATAAATTCATCTTTCTCAGGAAATTTGATCCAATTGATTTGTATATTGTTTTGACATTGTGAATAATTGTATTGGTTTAATTTTGTATTGTGCTGGTAGATTTTGTTGAACGTTTGATGAATGTACATGAGAACTGAAAGTTTGCTATTTGTAACTAATTCTTATGTGTATTAATATTTCTAGCTGATTCTTATATGTGTGTTAATGTTATAGTTGAAATCCGACCCTCCGCACAAGCATTTAGTTGCTTATGGAGGGAGCATTTTTACTGTGTGTAATATTATTTTGTTATTGTAATATCAATGTATACTGTGCATTTATGAATGAAATAGAATAAATAAAAAAAAAATGTTGACATTGTATGACTTTCGCATTCGCATAATGTGATTTGCATAATTTATCCCGTGGAGCACCCGGTAAAGAATTGGTCTCCCACTCTTCTGCGTAAGTTTTCGAGTGTCCTGTAAAAGGCAGGTGTTCGAAAAAAATAAGACATTTTACATCTTAAATTCAGCGATGAGGCTTGCCACCCATCCTAAATGTCTTGATTTTATATTGGCACGAAGAGTTTGTTTTCACAGTTTGCATGTTTTTACATGCAGCTGATCTGCTGGCTACCCCATACCCCACTTGTGAGATATGCCGTGATGGTATAGTAGTAGTAGTAGTATAATGTGATATTTTAATGTGTACACATACCATAACAGTAGGTAGGCCCCGACCGTAGTGAAAGAAAGTGACATGGAAATAATTAAAAGCCACTAAACCTGCAAAATATGTATTAGTTGCAGTATTGAATGAAGATTCTAATATTTTTTTATCCATACTGAGATGTAATATTTTATTTAGTAAGTATCTGCCAACATAGATTGCAAATATACACTTAATAAATATATTTTTGTAATTCCGGAAGTTCTAATCAAAATCACTGCTAGTTTCAGCTACATAGCTACAATACATTATCATCTAAATATATGTATGTACCAACTGTATATGTAGGTAGGTACATAACTACCATAATTTAAAAAGACATAGCTACATACCATACCATATACTTTATCATAATTTAATTCATATGATTACGGCTAATTTTATAATATAAATTTATTATGTGTATTTGAAATAGAACAAGCCCCATTTCAATTTATAATTATCTAGTCGGATATACAAACAATGTGCTTCCAACATGTTATAGGTACAATAATATGTTTTTAATATATTTTCACTTTAGTGCCTATAATTCTCCTCTCGCATTTTTCTTTTGACATTTTTGTCTTAGGCTTCTTACGACTATTACCATGGATTCTTCGAATATTATCAGACTATTAGGCAGATAGATTCTTCTAATATTATCGACTATCTTTTTATCTTCACGAGATCTCTAGTCCACCTACTTTTTTGTCCATCAATCTAGCAACGTGACCATTAAAATGTACTTACGCCCAACGAACGCAAAACCCATATGGCTTACGGGCAGAGACCTTAACTCTTCCCAAATCGACTGTTAGGAAGTTCAACATAGCACACAAAAAGCATGAAATAGTTATGCTAGTTAAGAAACTGACCAATCTGATAAGAAACACAAAAACGTGTATAAAATCAGTAGTTACTTACTAACGTCGTCAAAAACTGGCAAAATTTAAGTAGCGATCATTAGAAGCGCTAAATATAATCCACACATACCTAATACAATATGACGATCAATATCTGTCGAATAATCCGATATGTTATGTCAAAATAAATTAAAGTATGATGAAAATTTTATGCTTGTTATTTATTTTAACAAGGACCCCACACTGGCACCCTAATTAGGTACGAAAAAGCATATTAAATAAACAATATTGCCTCATGCCTGTGATAGACTTATTGTTTTGTATGAAGCTATTTATTTAATAGATACCTATGCATTTTATGAAGATGGAAGGACAGCTGGGCCTCCACACTGCAAGAGGACCTTCCTGTATGAACAGCAGGGCTACTCTTGAAAAAACTAAACACGATCTTAATCTAGTCTTGATCTTGATAATACGACGCACGAAGTGACTATTGGCCAAAAATACACACAAACCGATCGCGCGTTAGCGGTAGTGCGGTGTTTTTGACCATAGTCCCTTCTTGCGTCGTATGATCAAGATCAAGACTAGATTAAGATCGTGTTTAGTTTTGTCAAGAGTAACCCTGCAGACCTTTGTATCTAACAAAAAATAAGAGAAATGTACATTATTCGTTTGTGTATTTCAACTGAATTGTCATTTACTCATATAAATAACTAAGTATCTCCTTACCTACTATTCTGAGGGGTTTGCTAATTAATTTAAATGGAAAATTTCCCATACAAAATAAACAATGTTATCTCCAATATAACGAAACACATAATGTAGAATAGTTTAAAGTTTTGTGCATCTACATCGTGAAAAAACGTAAAGTAGTTGGTAGTTTTGGCTTAGTTGGAAGAGGTCGCGCCTTTGCGATAAACTCGCCCTCTGTATATTGATTGTATTTAATTTGAATGTATACCTTTTATGTAATTGTTTTTTATCAATGTACAGTAAAGAATAAATAAATAAATAAATAAAGTATATTTTTTTTAAATGTATGAAACATCAACACTGTTCATATTTCACATTTATAATTATGTAAGTCAAGCGCTTTCGTCAAGATAACTTAACATTATCAAGAGAACTAATTATAAGTATGAAAAATAAATTGTTGTTTTATGGGTTTTTAAATTTTCTATATGACGTCCTTTTGTTTTAAATTTGAAACATTCACCAGAAAACTCAGAGATTTGTTTTGATTTTTAAGCTTCCTGCAAAATAAATGGAAAGAGAAAGAAAACATTTAACGTTGTGCCTAGTATTCTATCTAGAGGAGGGGGGCGGGTCAGCTGCAAGTGTATCGTGTCTTAAATCAACTTGGAACCAATTTATAAGCCTCGGGACGCCTGCCTCATTTTTTCCGATTCTATTTTGTACAATTGTTTTGATATTTGAGGAGTATCCACTCATCATATCACCTCTCGCTCCTTTCATAATTTAACAATCTCAAACAATTCAAGAAGTAACTCTTAGACAGTTTTCCCTTTCTGACACATGGGCAGCTCTCTAACAGTTACTACTTCAGGTTTATCAAGCAGTGCATAGTCTTGTTATGCATTATGTCTATGAAAAATACCTATTTTAAATTAAAATTTCAACTATTCCCAAGTCTACATGTGTACCTAAAAGTACATAGCTTCCTATTTGAATATTTATATTTTTATGACTCAAGCAAAATAACTATGATATAAATGTGATTCCAGTGAAGCTATGGTTATTGGCCATACATTATTGGGGCCGCTTGCCTCGTACTCTAGGTAGGTACCTACTTCATTTATCAGCGTAATATTATTTATTATCAGTTCAACTAAAACAATGTTAAAGTAAATGTAGTCATAAATATTTATTGTTTACACATATTCGTACAAATAGTTCCACATACGAGGTATTGTGTTACATAGTATTCGCTATTGTTTTAATAGGTTACTGTACAATTTTCAATTCTAATCAATATTTGAGACTATTCGCATGTATGATTGTTTAAATTTAAATATTTGTCAGACAGATAACAGGGAAACCAAAGTTTTCTACGCAAAGTTGCGTGTTTAAGAATAAATAAATTGTATCTTTTATATAAAAATAGGTTGAAGTGCTAGTTAACCTTTCAGTGTCAGTGAAAAGGTAAAAAGATACGACATTGAAAGAAAATATTCCATTTCATTACCAACATGTCATTTTTAAATAGTAGGTATTGTTGTGAAGGGAAAATAAAATTACGTTTTGATGGGAAAACATCCTATTAAACATGTGACTAATTTGAAGGCGATGGATAATGTGTATTATCAAAGCATAATTTATAAATAGGTAGTTAGTAACTGCACGATACTCATAGGTAGGTCCAGGTATAATCCTTATGTGAATGATAATGTCAGAAATTATATTATTATGGTTATTATACTATCCTAGGATATAATAATACATACCTACATACAGAGACACACGAGGGCGAAACAATGATGATTAAGTAATGATAACAGTATGTATGTATTAGGTTTCGTGTAGCTCTTAGGATATAGCTACGTATTATGTGTAATAGAATTATAGAAATTTTACCAATCGATAAAATGACTGTGTAATGCATACCTATATAGGTATATATATAAATATATATAAACCGGTTTCATAGAATTCGTATGGCTAAATTTTAAAAACAAACATAATCATAAAATGCAAATACTTTATTTAGGTACTAACACACTCACTACATAGATAGATACTATAGTTATATGAATAACAACAGGTGTTTGTGAGTCTACGTTAATTTCACTTCTATTTTAGAAGTTTACCATAGTGTACCAATAGTCATAGGTGTCTATAAATAATTAACTAAGCAACTTGGATAGATAATAATACCTACATAAACTCCACATTAGTTTAATAAGTAAGAATACCTCTATTACCGTTGTTCATAAAAACACACATCGGATAACTGTATTAGGTACATAATATTATTATTCTAGAATTAGGGATGTATCCCTCCTACATTTTTTTTTAGATACGTACTCAAAAATTTACATTCAGTAATAAAATGCTAAATTAAATATTTGTCAAGCCAGGTAGTCAAATTAAAATTTAAACAAATTTAATTTACATAGCGCACAGAGAATCAAATACAAGGGATTACCCGTAATATCATCGATTTCAAAACTTCCTTATAACTGACAAAAGTTACGAGTATATAATATTATTTACTATACTCATGTAAGGAAATTAATAATAGATTTCCTTACATGAATAAATACTTTCCTTGCGCTCAAATTTCATCGTCTTCAAATCGAAGTACCTACACTAGATTTAAATTATAAAGAAAAGTTATCTAGCAGTACCTACCTACTAGATCTAACAACCAGTGGCGTGCTTTCCATACGAGCAAAAAAGCACAGCATGCCTAGCAAAAAGTTGGATATTGTCTGAAATTATTATACAAAAATGATGAGATCGTGAAATATCTGAAATTCCTATACTAAATTGAAATTTTGGCGACGGGGAGGTAGAAATTTGGTGAGTCGGGTATTTTCTTAAATTCCTATATACCGAATTGTGGAAATAATAAAAAAGAACATTACGAAAGCATGCCCAATATAAAAAGTCTAGTCCCGCTACTGCAGTAACAACGTGACATTGTAAGTAATAATATTTATAACTACAGCAGACTACTTGTCAAGTGATGTGTTGTTGGCATTCAGCCTAAAAGGTCCGATGCGTTTTCCTATTGCTTACAGCAATGTATAAATTCTATCGTGTCGATAAACTTTCTGTGATCACCTACCTCAAGGCTTACACAATATGATTTTATTATTAGTAGATAGCTAGATGCCTACATTATTTAATATCCATGACTCATGCTGTCGACATCTTCGTAAGAATTTACTAAATTTTGAAATATACCGACAAGTCGTGCGTGAAGATTGCCATAGTAATGTTTTCATTTTGTTCTTAGCGCAAAAAAACTTGTTACACCGCCAACAATAAGCATTGTTATAAAACTTCTTATTCTTCGTCTGTTACGAAAGGTCTTGAATTATGATGACTTACTGTTTCCGTAAACGAATTTGATTCTCCAAAGAATAATGTTTATGGGGACTACGGCGAAGAGTTTCTCAAAAACAATTAGGTCCAACAAATTATCGATATTTCTATAAATAATAAGTGATAACATTCAAGGTTTAAGATCAGCTGGCATTAAATTTTCTATGGTCATATATTTCCCTAAATAGGTAAATTATTTTATTTTTATTTATTTATTCTTTACTGTACATTAAGACAAATACAATCATACAATCATATACAGACGGCGAATTTATCGCAGAGGCGCAACTTTTTCCAACCAATCAATTTTATGTTTATTTATATTTTAAGAATCGGTTCACTTTTATTTGGATTTTGAGTATTCAAATCGAACAGGTAATTAGTGAAAAACTTTACAGTCAGTAGATATCTTATAGAATTAAAAATAAAAAATAAACCTCTTGAACAAGGGGTCCGCGGTTCGATCCCAGGTGCCGGCAAACTCCCCTTTCACGACACAAGCTTTTAGCTTACTGTGGAAGGTGTATAAAGTTGTATTTGGGTTTATAACAAAACCCAGATATATCTTTTAAAAAAAAAAAAAAAATATTATCGCAGTACTTCGCTTGCAGTAGGTATTATACTCATCGCATTTATTTGAAAAACTTAGCAAAACATTTTTGGGAATGAAAAGATAAAAATATATAATTTTCTATTCGAAAAAAATTAAACGAAAATTTAAATGTGCTTGTTCACATGTTCACTATCGGTGTTGGCTTACTGTTGCAGCTCTTATCGCTCTTATCACCTCTAATGGTTGATAAAATAACACCACTCAAATGAGGTACCTATATAGAGGGTGTCCTGTAGGCCTAGTCAAAACACATTTTAGCGTTATGTTTTCGTGTCGTTATCGTTCGAATATAGACGACATTGCGCCAAAGTGACAATTTTCGTAACTTTTGCGTATTTTAGATACGAAAATTGACACTTCTCGCAACGTCGTCTATGTTCGAACGATAACGACACGAAATCGTAATGATAAAAAGTGTTTTATTTGGCTCAGATAACAGCTCTGTCTCTGTTTTCAGGCAGGTGTAATAGACAGGACAAGACAGACAGAGAGAGAACTGATGGTGTACGAAATGCAAAAAAACTTATTTTATTCATAAAAAAAATCATGTTTTCTTAATTCAATATGTGTATTTATGTCAAACCCTGTTTATCATTAATGTGAAATAAATAAATCAAAATTATTTCGCAGAAGGAACAATACATAGATTACATTATCTACATATCGTATAGATATCAATAAAAACTGTTTCAGTCAACTCCCTTAGATTGAAAAGTTTTTTTTTTGGAAGAGGAAGACTTGTAGAAGTAGAAGAAGAAGTACATAATATATGGAGCTCCCAGATAATAAATAAATGTAGCTTTAGCTAACATTCAGGTAAATTTCAGTTTTCAGTATGTAGTGTTGTTGCACTGCAGGTAGAGTAAGTTGCATTGTTATTGTTAAGAATATTACGTTCGCTATGCGAGTACGCTCTTCAATAATAATTTGATTTTAATATATTTTTTTTATTATTATGTTGTCTTATTGAAAAAGTATAAAGTATTTTATTTATTTATTTATTTATTTTTTTATTCATTCTTTACTGTACATTGATTACAAACAATTACATAAAGGTATACATTCAAATTAAATACAATCAGTATACAGAGAGCGAGTTTATCGCAAAAGGCGCGATTTCTTCCAACTAACCCAAATTTGTTTTATTTTGTTTTGTTTTATTTTTTAATTTTTAATGTTGTGTTTTTTATTTTTGTCGGGGGAACCGCCGACGATCTCATACTCACTGCTCCCACAATTGACTCGATATTCCGAAATAAATAAGATCAACCGTGATTTTTGGTGAATTTTTTTCGCATGACAGATAACTACAGATGCTGTAGTTATCAAAACCAATTTATGAAATCCCATACGAATCCCAAACCTGAGATCAAATTTATTAAAGAATGGAGGAAAAACAACATAGTGAATTGTCATCTCGATATAATGAATTAACCCTTCATTATTTGTGGGTTGTGTAATCTTTGATCTACCTTGGACATTAGTGAAACATTTAGCCTACCAGCGAAAGCATTTATATTCTCGACAAATCGCTTGACAATTTTGAGGGTTCTGAGTTATGTCTACGAGGAGAAACTAGAATAGTGTCATATTTACAGACTCTTTAAATTTTCCATCTCAAGTTAATTCATCTCTTTTTAAATCTTGGCATTATAATAACATTATGTATTTATTTATTTATGAAATATACGGCTTGCGCCTTTTTACAAATTACATGATTAAAAAATAATACAGTCTTCAATTACAACAACAAATAACATTACAAACAACAAATCAATCACCAGAACAAAAAAACAAGCAAACAGAATTAAATTATAATTAAAAAATATGGGAAATTTTCTATTTAGAATGTCTTTTTGTATGGAGTTAGTGGTTGCTTATTTGCACCCCCATACAATGCATTATCGGTAAATTTAATACGATTTTTTCGAATCTGATTCTATTTGATTTTATTTCATGCCATTCATAACGCTCTATATACTCGTAGCATGGATGTATATAGGTTATTACTCTATTTAGGTCCATGACTCGTAGATCGACATTAAGTACGTAATTATTAATGATTATTATTTATTTCTATGGACAAGGTTTACGAATGTCATCATTTGTAAAAAATTACTTTACCTACCTACTTATTAAATTCAATTTAGACACTATACCGTACTATACTATACAATCTAGATACACGACCTTTAAATATTGAAAATAAATAATATCAAATCAAATCAATCAAACACAACAAATTATGCACAGTTTCTCATTACAATCACTCCATGTAGGTACTTAGTGGAAGTTATGCAGATACGAGAAATAGTGGAACAAAAATGTCTGAAAACCAGTTTTTCATTAATTTTGTAATAGTGGTCTTAATTTTTTGAACTAGTTCATCGTAATAAACACAAAATGAATATTATTTCTGATTAAAAAAATAAATAAATTGGAAACCTCTGATTTATTTATACTATTACCTTAAATTGTTCGATAATAGGGTGACCAGCCGGCTCAGTATTTTATGTGTTTTTTTATAACTTATTGGCTATAAAATAATATTGCTCGATTTTATTGTTAAGTGACACAATGCATTGTTGAATGCACGTAAATATATTTTGCAGAAGGTAATAGAAAACAGTAGCATAATGCTCTCACTACAATGAGAGGTTATCTCGTGCTCCTTTGGCGTCACTACTTATCTAATTTATTTTATTTACCTACTCAATACATCAACCTGGGGACGCAATTTTCTACTATCTATTGTCATAAAACTATGTCGTACGGTCTTAGAAAAGTCACTACTCACCTTTACAATCTTCACCTTTGCGGTGAGTTATGCTAAAATGGTGTATGATTGCGTTTACTAGAGACTAATTCTAATTCTTCATTCGACATTCACTTATTTTTATTTAGAACACTACGAGATATTAATTGCATTTACATTTACTACGCCTTTCGTTCATGAGTAAATGTAACTGTTCCTGTAAACTATGGTTACTACTGTACTAGCTTCCCGATAATCTGAAAAAC
This sequence comes from Athripsodes cinereus, assembly GCA_947579605.1. Lineage (NCBI taxonomy): Eukaryota > Metazoa > Arthropoda > Insecta > Trichoptera > Leptoceridae > Athripsodes > Athripsodes cinereus. The sequence goes on along the minus strand of OX388313.1, from coordinate 14,440,708 downwards.
CTTTTTTTTATTTTCTAGATGACGATATAAAAGTTTAAGAAATTTATTATTATCATAATCGTTAATTTCACGAAACACATTTAACACGCGTTTTATTACCCAATATCTTGACAAAATAGTAAATTATATCACAACTTTTACTGTATTATGAACCATCATTCGTCTCATATAATTGAGAGACATGCTCCAAATAACCGATGATACCCGTAGGTTGATGAGGCAGAGTCAGGACGCGTAAGATCATCATAACCTCGAAAAAACAACAACAAAACAAAAAACATAGTCTTCAGCTTCTCAATAAATACCTGTTTCCGAAACGACAAATCATCATCATCAATACCTATTATTTAAAGAATATATATATCAACTATCCACATAATATGTAATATAAGCGCAAAACATTTCTAGTACTCGTCCAAGTATTTTTATAATACTAATCCAATGAACTGAACGGTCAAGGCTTTCCTACATTGTACATAATTATATACTCGTAATACCTACCTATCTGCGTAACAATGTTATGCCTACGAAACTACTTATTTGTAGCAGCATCCGAGTCCACTTTTGCTAGGAGGAGTCACATTTACTGGTCATGGAAGCTTTAATAATATAATCTATCCTAACCTGTATTCTCCAACTTGTGTGCAAGTTTTTATTAGTGTCTTTTTTCATTCGCTATAAATATAATGACATATAATGTACGCCTCGTTGTATAATAGACTTCGTAAGAGCACAAATAATATCTTGATACATATTGTAGCTATAATACGTTTGATATAAACTTATAGCTAGTACTGAGCACATGTTTCTCTCTCTTCATCTCTTGTTTTAACATTATTATCCATATAACAAATAAATAAAGATGTTACCAATACAAAAAATCATTATATTATTATATTTACCTATTACTAGGGACCTGAATTTTTCGCATTTGCGATAAACCCTCCTTTATTCGCGAAATTTGCATTTTTTTCGCGAATAACGCGAATTTCCACATTTTAGCAAAATAAAACCGAAATATATTTAAAACAATAAAATAATCTATCGAATTGATGACAAAATTAAAAACATCTATATCTAAAAAGTGGCCAAGTGGTTATTATTTACTGGATAGCCATAAATTTATGAAAGAATGTCTATGGTGGCATGCCTTTTATGGTAATGATATCGTGAATTGGCGTGAATTGACGCACTGTAAATAAAAAGAGGTCATTGAAATTCAATTGGCTGCGGGTGAAATTGACTTAGCCAAGGCATTGAATATTGTGAAGCTTCAAGAAAAAGAATATGCTGAGGGAGTTAGCAGAGCAATATGGATGCCTTGTGCTAATGTCCATTCAGATAGATTCTTGTCCTCTTATAACACAGTGTTGTCTGATCGCAGGACTTATTTAAAAGGAAAAAAAAATAGCTACGATATCAATTTTTTATTTTGAACCGTAATAAAAGTATTTGTATATGACATATTTAAAAAAAGTTAAATAAAAAGTTTAAATAATTGTAGACATTTAAAAAAAAATATTTTGTTTTAAATTTAACTTAAAAACCGGGATTACTGATAGTGTTGTTTTTTTTTTAAATAACTAGATTTATTTTAAGAAAATGGTACCGAAATCTGCAAAAGAATAACACCAATCTTTGAAAAATAACACCGCTTTTCCATCAAAATAACACCGAAAAATAACACCGCTTTTACAGAATAATAACACCGCTTTTCCATAAAATAACACCGAAAAATTCTGGTCCCTACCTATTACCTATGTATTAAATCTCAGATGTAGAACAATGGTTAAGTTTTTTTGTCAGTCATTTTGATAACAGAACCCAAAAACTTTTGGCGGGTACACAAAATCTCTGACAGAGAGATTAGATATTTTTATGATCTTGATTAAGAAGTCGGTTAATATAAACTGAAAGATTATAAAATAGTCAATTAAATTTTATTTCATTGTATGTACCTACCTATGTGTGTATCCATAAAAAAAATCGGCTATTCAGGACTTAATTTTATCGTTTTGTTGTTCTGTAGGTACATAATAAATACGATTTTTTTCTCAGCTCCAATTACATAGCGGTTAGTGTCTGCAGTTTTTTTATAATAAATATCTCATTGCCATCGCGTGATGAACGAAGACACAAAATAATAAACATAATTAAAAAGCATAATATATACCTACCCACAACACTGTTATGTTTTTGTGGCAATTTAAAGCTACAATAGACTCTCTGTATTTGGAAATTTATGCAAACAAAACGTTCTTTGGATTTCATTAAAATACTCATATGTTTTAACTTATGCCAATTTTTATCTATTTCATATCAAATATAAGAAAATTGTAGACTCCGCACATTCATATCAAAATTGTCCTCTCAAAACCGTCATGGAAATCTTTTATAATCTCTCTTCAATGTCCCCTTTCTTGTTGTTTCATTTTATGGTAATGCATCCACAATCATGTGAGTTATGTATATATTTAATAATAAAAGGCATTTCACAAAACACAATTGGGCTGCAACTATGTTATCATAATACTCAGCATCAAATAGGTGCATTTAGCTGTTCATCACAATCGTTACAAAAACAAGTAAATCAATGTCCCCTTTGAAAATGAGTTAATTTATTAAGAAAAAAATTATATATGAACAAAACAAAGAAATTAATAGAAATGAAACAAGTAAGGACAAGAATAACACAAATAGTAATAAAAGATATATTTATTTATATATTTATTATTTTATTTTATTCTTCACTATATTATTTTATTTTATTTTATTGGTTACAATATTACAAAATAAAACATTGTAATATAAATATCAGATTTACAATTCAATGTACAGAGGGTGAGTTTATCGCTAAGATGCGATGTCTTCCAACTAACCCGGTGACAAAAGTGTGTACAAATCGGTGAATAGAGGACCGAAGGGAGAAATATTTATAATTAATTTAATTTCAAATAATTATTCTTTATGTAAACGCAATAATTTTTGCAATTATCAGCATGAGTCCATCATTAATCCGTCATAAGACATTGTTTCAGCTCTAATTATATTTAAGTTATTTTCTTACACCTACATAGATATATAAATAAATTAATATAGGTAGGTAAATGATATTTTATTGATTAATTACCATTTTGTTATTGTTGTTATCTTATAAATGTTTATTTTTTAACTCCGATGATAGCTTTAACATTAAGAATAATTAGATAAATACGCAGATGAGTCATTGTTATTATATCAATTTTCATCAACAATTTACATAATTACACGATATTTCATTGTATCAATGTAATGCATAATATATTTAGTACCTAACGGGGAGGGAGAGGGTCAGGTTTTACGGAACATTGAATTACCAACTGTGACTCAAATTATCGGGATTCCTATGTAGTTTAGAATTTAACAGCTGTACAGTCATTATCCCAAATTATACATATATGTATGTAGTTATGTACTTATATTAGTTTGAAAATGTAATTGTAGATTCAACTACTTACCTAACTAACTATTTGAAATAACACGACTGTTTTACTATATCTACTTCTAATGTGTAGCTATATGTATAATATTATGTACCATTGATTGTTGTTAGGTTATCAATGGTACCTACTTTTAAGTATCAACTGGACTGAGAATGTAATTCTGCCAAAACTGAAACATTAATATCAGGGTCTGCTATAAATCATTCTGTTTTTTCAAGCTGTCAAGAATATAAACCAACTTTACAATCGCAATAGGTACCTACTACCATCGTAGCATTATAGCCTTATTACTTAATATTAACATGTTATAATATAGCATGCTGATAAAAGGCATTGTATGTATTTATTTACATAACATAATATTGTAATTATCATTTGAGTGTGTTCAGCGGTCACTGCCAAGAACAACTAGGTAGGTACTCATTATGTAAGCTTGCAACTGACTCGGTAACGCATTCGTTCTATTTTAGGAAAAATTTTAAACATGCGAACTTTTGTGTTTTATGTTTAGAATTATACGTTAAAGAAATAAATAAGTAATTCCTCTCATTGTAACAATAGTTGAAATATCTATACCTACCTATATATATATATATACCATTACCTTACCTCGCACAAGCGAAGTAGCCAGTACCCAGTAGACGTAATTTATATATTTTCCGAGAAGTCATCAAGATTCACCCCTTTTTTCTGTGAATATTGGCAGATAGGTACAGGTCACCAATCTTACAAGTCTTGCGGATGGCGATTTATTTGAAACACATAGAATTTTATGATTATGTTTGTTGAATAATCCAAACTAAAACTTAATAACCGCACCCTTTACAGAGATTTGTTAAACATTTTGAATGTTTTAAATTTCTAGGAACATTTACACCGGTATTTTGTAATATACAGTGGAACCTCTCATAACGAGTTTAATTCGTTCCAGACTCTTACTCGTTATGCGAAACACTCGTTTTGCGAAACATTTTTTTCTCTAGAAATCAATGCAAAATACAATAATGCGTTCCATGCCGAAAGAATATGTTTTCTTGGAGTACTTAATGATTTTTTTTTATTAACGTTTATTCAAATAAAATTACTTATAAAAGAGTGTAACAACTTGTAATACAATTTAGATTAGGAAAAAACGTACCTAAATAAAAATATGAATTTATGACAAATAATTAACCATTTTTAACTAGAAAACTAACCGTAAACGTAACCATTTCGTAGACATTCTTGACACTCTCTTTGAAGCATCCATCTTCTTAATTTTATCTTTGTTCTTGAGAATAGTGCAGATCGTTGATGTTGACCGATAGTATGTGCGCGTATGTGCGCGCTAGATATGCCACGCTCACATCTTGTTCTCGCTTTTCAATGAATTTACGTTTCATTTCAAGTTATTTTTATTCTCTTCTGGCTGTCTTCTTGTGTTTTTTTCTTCGGGGACAATTTTGAACGGATTATAATACTTTGCACATAAAAAATTACTAATAATATCAATACAAATTTTGGAAGAATGGGTGATCACATGCGAAACCAACGCGCTAACGGAGCGAGTGCTAAACATAGACTGATGGACTGGCGCGGAAGTCCCGGCTCACAAGGTCACAAGTAAATGTCGTGAAAAGGGACTTACCTACCCTTTCTTTGTGACTCGTTATGCGAAATATCGCTCGTTATGGGAGCAACTTTTTCACTTTTTTTTTGCTCGTTATGAGAGGTTCCACTGTATAGTTATTGAATAATTTAATAGGTATAAGCATACCTATTTGATATTATTGTCCCTACCTATTTGTTTGGATCACGAACACTACTTGTAGGGTGCGTGTTATGTTATGGCCACAAGTGTATTTTTATCACTATTCCAATATACGAGAACCAAAGAGTATTGCGATCATTCAGCAACAATATTAATCGACCTTGGAGGAAAATATATTATACGTATAAGGTATTTAGGTGCATAGGGACTAAAGTTGCCTAGTAGCTATGTAGGTAGACATTATACCAGTAGCGTACTTTGTGTACATGCAAAAATACACGTAAAATTACAACGTATGCCTTAGCTATTGCATGCATGATTTCTGCATTTCAAAATTTCTTCAAGTTAAAAGGATAAGAGGAGTTTTAATTTTGAAATTCCTATGTGAAAATTTGGGATTTTTTTCAGATTCCCATATTAATTAGAAAAGTTTTCGCTGGAAGGTTGGAAGGGGAGGGTAGAAACGTGAAAAGCTTGGTATTTTCTTTAATTCCTATGCCGAATTGTGAAAGCCGAGAGCGGAAAAAAGCTAATAAAGTTGAAATAATAAACTCAAATTCAAAATATTTTATTGAGATCATAATAAACACATACAAATATACAATAAGCACAATTATACAAATCTTTATATTATCTGTTTTTTTTTTTACCCTCAAAATTGAGCAGAGCTCGTGCTATGAGGGGTAACTTCTTTTATTAAGATAGCATGACCAATATAAAAATCCATGTTCCGTCACTTATATAATAATATGAAATATGTATAGGTGTATGTAAGTATACGAGATCTGTTGCTGTGGGAATATTGATCTCGTGAGTATACCAATGGTTAGGTAAATGTATGTGTGCCTGAAGACCACAGCTGGCTATTTATAGCTAGACTACCTATTTATAGCCAAGTGGACATAAAACCTTTTTATCATCTCGTTGAGTATGTCTGTGTCTATATGATCCAGGTCCAGATGTATGCAACCAGTTGTCTATTGTCATGGGACCCTTATAATTTAATATCCAAAAAATGGTACTTGTGTTGCCATCTATCGAAATCCTGTGAAAGCCCTGGCCCCTATCTAGAGAAATCGTAAATACCTTTTGCTATTATCATAAAAACAGATTCCTTCTTCTTGATCCTTTTCCGGGAGTCAGCCATTTTGGCCAGTCTCCTGCTATCCGCCTTAGAATAGACATAGCAGGGGCTCGCTCCAGAAAAATGTCTCTTCTCTTCTACAAAACACTGTGAGTGTCGCTATAATAATGTAATTCAGTATTAAAAAACTGTGAATTGTTTTGTTTGGTGTAATAATAATCTGTGTAACCATATTTCTTCGTCAATAAACTGATCATACAACATCATGTTAGTGTTTCCTTAGCACAACCACCACAATAAATTTACCCAACGATAAACCCTGAGAGAGTCACTGAAATCTGCCGACTATGGGATAAATGTTACAGTTTGAGTGTTACAGTTTGGCGCTCCAACGTGATGCCTAATTATTGTGGTTTTTGTTGTGTTTGAAGTGAATTTAACAATGCATAAATGATAACATTAAATAGTGCGTAGATAAGTTCGTTACGTATCACGTGACCCACCCATGTTTCCATGCATCACCAACACACACACACTTCTCTAGAATGTTCGATCAAAAAACGGTTGAAATTCCATTACCATCACAACAAGACTGCACAACTTTGCTCTTCAAGAAATTTCACCGCATGACCAATAAGGACTACGATGGTGCTTCAGTGAATAATCGATTTAAATAAACAGTGCTATAAATAATAAAAAAAAAACATTTTAATAAATAAATAAGTGAGAATTAATAAATAATCAAGTGCGTGATACATTTGCGCGCCCTCAAAAAAAAAACTCATATAATAAGGAAAAAAACCGTTACATCAACAAAGAAAGAATGAACGAGTCTATTTATTTGAATTATAAACAGTGTTAAAAATAAAAACGATTTAATAATAAATATATGCGAAATACATTTATGATCTTCAAAAAGAAATCCGCTATATTGCAAGTACGACCCGATATTGTTAATGAATGGAGAATTTAAGAAATAAATACAACGAGAAATTGACAAGATTGTGAACAGATACTCCAAACTTTCCTAAGACGTCCAGATAATTTCCTTCTGATGAGATGAAGATCTCCAGCATTGCAGTCTCTTAAGAAGCCTGCTACCACCACTACGAAGGATGTCCATGGCGGAATTTTCTTCCTTGACGGTTCCTGACCTCCAATAGAAGGATGTCCCATGCTTTGTCATCTAGATCTCACGTTTCTTCGAGGCCTTCTTTATCTACGCGGAGAGCCCTGGATGCTTGATGGTTTTGAGGAAGATGAAATGAATACTTCCTCCAATTCGTAATAGACAACCTTATTCATCTGACTACTATACAGGTTTTTATGGAAGAATGTGGTGTTGTTTTGTTCATTTTGTACTGAAATATTTTATATACCTACTATAGATACAGTTTTTTTTTTACATGTTGTTCCATGCTTTGCCTTTTGTGCCAAAGAGATTGTAAAAAAATTCCAGTTTCAATTTTGTATAAATTCAAGTGATACTAGCTAAGATCATTTTACAATTATTTGCGGAATTATTTGCTTGTTGATGTAAGATTCTACACTGAAGGATCTACAAAGTAAGAGTTGTAAATTTATAAATGTCTAGTTTGTGAAATATTCCAAGTAAAGTTTTTCTATATCTGGTTAAATACACTCAAAAGTAAAGAAATCAAATTTAAATTCATTATACTTGTACCTACCTAGCGTGCGTGTCACGCAGGCTGTAGATGTATTTATGTATGGTTTGAAGTGAAATGATCATAGACCTCAATATTGCTAGAAGTGGCTTAATGGAAAAAACAAAACAAATTTGAATAATTACCAATAATTCTTTACTCATATGCTGGAATTGTTAATTTTATGATATGTAATGTATGTAATGTTATGTCTACGATATTTCCAGGGAATGTCAAACTTTCCAGCGGTTTCCAAACTTTAACAATTTAAAGAAATAATTGTTATTGATTTTTTTCGAGTCTTATCAAAGGACAAGACTTCCAAACAATTTTTTTTAAGTATCCAATGATTCCCAACTGTTGAGATTTGATGTTACAAGGGTTGCCAAACTTTTTTTTAACATTTTTTTTTGCTTTGAGGAATTTTTTTTGAATTCTTATTGGGAGTCCATATTTCCTAGAGCAATTTTCAAACCAAGGTGTCCACTGTTTCTCAATTTTTTTTGTTTTGGAAAAATTTTTTCCTCTTTCAAAGAATTTTTTTTAATTCCTGCAAGTCCATCGCAATCTATCCAGCGCTGAATATTGGTACGTATAATCTTTTGTCTTGTTGATTATTATTTGCCAATTTTCTTTCAGATCGTCAATTCAAAACGTTTTGCATGTGCAATTTTTCTATTTCTCCTGTGTAAGGATCAGCTTATAAAGAGGAACCGTTTATTATTCTATTGTCATTGCAAGTTAGAATCTCAAAATGTCGGGATCATCTTTTATGCCTATTTCGCGAGTCAATGTATCCAATTCCCGGACTCTTAAACACGCATTAACCCAGAGAGGTATAACGCCCAGCCATTCTCTCGCTGATCTTAGAGCTCAGTGTGTAAGTTTCAACAATAAGATCTCTGAAATGCCTCCATCAATTGAGAGTTCTGATTTGTCCAGTGACGCCGGTTCCAATTGTGCCATTACTACAGAAACTGTTAACCTCAGCCATCCCACTTCTCCTGCACACACTCTGTCATTGAATACTCCTCGACGTCAAACTACTTGTGTGCCTTTAAATATCAATTTTTCTTCTTGGCCCATTCCTATCTTCAACGGTGAGGGTGATCTCATCGAATTTTTTACTCGATTAGAGGAAATATGTCTGTCTCGAAGATTTGACATAGCTTTACTGCCTACTGTTCTTCCAGAATTTCTAACCGAAAAAGCTCTTACCTTTTATCGAGCTGCTCGACTCAACACTTTGTGTTGGGAAGATCTGAAAACCACCTTCCTCGACCGCTTTGATAACGAAAATATAACTTCTGAACGACGCATGAATATATGGTGTTCCAGACAATCACCTTCTGAAACCGCATCCGATTACATTTCGCGTGTCACTATGATGAACAGAAGTCTGAAATCTCCTATTAGAGATTCGGAAATTCTAAAAATCGTTAAGAAAGGTCTTAAAACAACTTTTGCGGCTGCCATAATTGGTGCAAATCCTTCCAACATAGTTGATTTGGAGCAAATATGTACTGGATTCGAACGTCTCACTCTTGTCACTTCTTCTTCTATGCCTGCAACCTCAAATAATGCACCTCCTCCTACTCGCCCAAAGGTCGCATTTACCCATGATACACGTAGGAACAATAATTGTTATACTTGCGGTAAACCAGGACACCTGGCCAGAGATTGTAAATTTAAAATGCCAACTCCTCGTACCTTTTATCGACCCCGTCATTTCTCTACAAATTCTAATGTCAATGCTTCTAACACCTCACGAATTTCAATGCCTAATTTAAGTATGCCTCCTCCTAACCTGTCTCGACGTCCAAAAAACTTGTAAACTACCGGTCTTCTGCTCGTCCTTCTCCTGGGAAGAGAGATGCCGAGTGGTCAGACTGGTTAGCCTCTGTTGAACTATTCCATCTTACCTGTCATTTAAACGAAGTTGCCATTACCAGTGGTTCGGACAATCGTCCTCACATCAATTTTAAAATTCGCCATGTTCCCTTTAGAGCCCTCTTAGATACTGGAGCTGCAGTAAATATATTGGGTAGAGATACTTATAAAACTTTTACAACCTTAGGCTATACCCTGCAACCCCATGTTCAAACATTGTTTGGTGTTAACAGTTCCTCTTTCCAGTCTATTGGAAAGATCATTCTTCCTCTTTGCTTTGATAACAAGACTGTTCATGTTACTTTTATTGTGGCCCCTTCTGTTTCTCATGGAATAATTTTGGGTGTCCCATTTCTTGAAAACTCCGGCTTAGCACCACGACTCTTTCCGAATAATAATAATTCTTTGACAAATCCAATAGCTAGTAAACACATATTTGTTACATCTTCGTCCCCTTCTTGCCTAGTTTCTGCCAATAATCTTACTCCAGCACAATGTTCTGAACTGAATGAAGTCAAAGAACTATTCTCAACGATTTCTTATGAAACCAAAGGCTTAGGTCGTACCCATCTTATAAGTCATGTTATCGACACGGGCGACAATCTGCCTGTAAAACAGAAAACTTACCCCCAATCTCATGTCAGAAGAGAACAACTTTGTACTGAAATTGATGCCATGTTAAAAATGGATGTAATCGAACCTGCCCGTAGCCCATGGCTAAATAATGTTTTTATTGTACCCAAAAAAGATGGTACTGGTCGATTTGTATTAGACCCTCGTAGATTAAATGACGTCACTAAGACCGACTGCTATAGACTTCCCAATATCAATCGCATATTAGATAACCTTCGTGATACCAAGTTTCTTACAAGTCTTGATTTAAGTCACGGTTTTTGGCAATTGCCCCTATCACTCGAAAGCCGTCCAAAAACTGCCTTTTTTGTGGAAGGTAGAGGACAATACCACTTTAAAGTCACCCCATTTGGACTGAAGAATATACCTGCTGAAATGCAAAGACTCATGGACAAACTCTTTTCTGATCTTGGTGATCATGTTTTCTGCTATCTGGATGATATCTTAATTTGTAGTCCTACATTTGAATCTCACATTGCCTCCTTGAAGACCGTATTTCAACGCTTAAATGAAGCCAATCTTACTATAAAATTAAAAAAGTCTGTTTTTTGTAAAGATTCATTAAAATATCTTGGTCACGTCATCAACCAAGACGGTATTACTACCGACCCCGAAAAAATAAATGTAATGTTAAATTATCCACGTCCCACTTCAACTAAGGAACTAAGAGGTTTCCTTGGAATGTGTTCTTACTATAGACGTTTTATCAAATCATTTTCTGCTATTGCCTCTCCTCTTTGCAAGTTGACAAGTAAGAAATTTAATAAACAATTTTCTTGGAATAATGAAGCCGAACAATCTTTCATTGCTTTAAAATCTGCCATGATAACGGCCCCTGTATTGAAACCCCCTGACTATTCGCTACCTTATATACTTACTTGCGATGCTAGTGCAATAAGCATAGGTAGTTTCCTTTCACAAAAATCTCCTGATGGAACTGAGCATGCCATAGCTTATTTCTCCCGTAAACTTTCTGATACTGAACAACATTATTCCACTACTGACCGCGAATTACTTGCTGTCGTAGATTCTGTACATCATTTTCGTAGCTACTTAGAAGGTACTCATTTTACCCTTATGAGCGATCATGGATGTTTAAAATATCTAAAAACCATTTCTTCTCCCAGCGGACGTTTAGCCAGATGGGCTATGCGTCTATCACAATACAGTTTTGATTTTGTTTATAAGAAAGGTTGTGAAAACAAACTTGCTGATGGACTCAGTCGAATTCCTGTTTCTGCTTTCACTTTTCCGTCTGTTTATACCAATGTCTCCGATCCATGGTATCGTAAAGTTTACAAATCTTGTGAAGAAAGACCTCAAGACTCCCATAATTTCATGTTAGAGGATGGTCACCTCTATAGATACTGTAAAAATAAGAAACCTAATAAATCCTCCCCAGATTCTTCATTTTGGAGACTTGTTGTGCCTTCTGATCAACTTGAACCTTTAATTTCAGAATTTCATGATAACAATTGCCATCCTGGAGTTTTAAAAACTCATGCCTATCTCTCTCAAACTTTCTATTGCCGTGGTTTATTGTCCACCATTAAGGATTATGTAAAGCAATGCCTAACATGTAAGGCATATAAACATAATAACCAAGCGCCTCATGGATTAATGAAAAACCCAAAACCCGTTACTAAACCTATGGAATCATTGAGTATTGACCTGGTAGGACCATTACCCATGTCATATAAGCGCAACGTGCATATCCTTACTGTTGTAGATATCTTTACCAAATATCTTTGGGCTTTTCCACTACGAAACCCTACAGCTAAAGAAATAATCAAACTACTCGAGGAACGAATTTTTCTTCCCTATTGTATTCCGCGGTGTGTTGTCTTGGACAACGGCCGACAGTTCGTTGCTAAAGAATTTAAATCATTTTTACATTCTTATGGTATCAATGACTTGTTTTATAATGCATATTATCACCCACAGAATAACCCCGTTGAAAGATACAATTCTACTCTTCTTACTGCTCTTTCTATATTGGTAGAAAATGATCAACGTTCTTGGTGTTCCAAGCTTCCAAAAATCTGTTCTTGTATTAATAGTACTGTAAATGTAACCACAGGTTACTCTCCCTATTTCCTTGTACATGGTACAGAATATGTTCCTCATGCCTCCTTCCATAGAACTGTCAATGCCTCTGATAGTGGTACCTTAGAAGCATTTGCCGAACAACGTCAACGTCGTTTATCAGAAATGAACGCGCTTTACGACGAAATTTCCTCCTCATTGACCAAGGCTTTCCATCGTAATGCCGATAGATATAACCTTCGTCGCAAAACTCTTCGTCTGGACATAGGTCAAATTGTCTGGAGAAGGTCATTTGTTCATAGCAACGCTGCGAATTATTTTTCAAAGAAATTAGCACCTCGTTTCATCAAGTCTCAGGTTCACCGAATCATATCCCCTAACGTATACGAGCTATGCGATGTAGATACTGGAGCAATGGGAAACTATCATGCTAAGGATATCATTAAGTTCTGAGTCCTAGGTATGTGTTTCTCCAAAAAATTTGTTGTTATATTTCATTCTGAATGTAAATCCATCCATGTAAAATTGAAATTTTGATAATGTAAAGAATTTATGTAAAAATGTAATGTTTTCTTGGGCTGCAATTTTAATGAATAAAAAGAACTATGTCTATACATCACAGGTCAATGTTAATAGCGAATTTTGTATGTAATAAAAATGTTAGACTCACAAAAGAAATTATATTTACAGTCATAGTAATGTCAAAGGAATTATCTTTCTTTCTTCTTTAAAGCAAAATAAATTATAATACTGTTGATAGTCAAAAATTTGGTATTTCTACTCTTCAAGTACTTGTAACTTTTGCAGCCCATCTTATTGTAAACATTTAGTTAAGAAATCTCATAGAGGCTCTTCAAGGTTCCGCTTCTGTGAGAATTTTGAATTGTTCGAACTTTGTGGCGCCCTTAAATAATTTTTTTTGTATGTTTTGATCATCTTTTTGTTTGCGCCCGTGGATGCATGAAGTTGCCTTTATCATCTCATATGCTAGCCGTCTTCATTAGCAACGTGTTCACAATAATCTGAACCCATCCACTGTCGCAGACAAAAGTCATACAACATGATAGTCTTAAGGAATTTTGTACTGTATAACTGATGTAATTTTGACCCTCCAGTATACGAAAGTATACGAATTCTTTTGTTGTTTTCCTTGAATTTTTGCGTGAACTCCTGATTCACTGAGTTAAGTGGTAACTGATTTATTTATTTGTTTATTTATATATCTATATATTTCAAGGTGTAAAAGTAGAAAGTATGTCAGATTGCGCAATAAAAGATGAAGTATGAAAGTGTGTGAAAGGTTACCACTAATTCTCTTAGTATATCAAATCATTAATGCTAAATCTTAAATTGAGGATCAAGGTCGCATCAGTCAAATTAAAAAATAAGTTTATTGTTTTTAATCTTTAGTGTGCATGGTTTTGTAATTAAATTATATGGCAAGGTTTCTCACATGGTGTGAACCTGCTGGCCATTTTGCGGCAATTTTACTGTATGGAATGCGTACCCTTGCAGTAATTTCTATTTGCCTAGTATGAATGTTAAGGAGTCATTGGATGATTCGCCATCTTCCATGTACATCTCCTGGGTTAGACTGATATAGAGATATGACTAACCGTCCTACCCTAAAACAATCAGTTCTAACTCAAATTTATTTTAGTTAAATTTTCAATTTTTAATGCCCGACAAGCTTATTGTCCAAGTGAGGTTTGAGGACGCTCAAACAAAGAAAATTCATACAGGTCGCTTAGAGAAGCTCTGCGCGATAGGTTTGGTACCTGATATTAACCATTTGCCTGTATGAAATTGGTGGGAAGTTTCCACAAAAGAAAAATGCTATAGGGTAAAGGATTACCGCCCTTATAATAGAGGTAGATCAGATATAATTGTAATGGATACCTCCTCTTGGAGTAAGGAAAAGTGTTTGGGAAATTGTTGAAGGTTTTGTTATATAATGTAAAAAGAATTTTTTTTGTTTTGTCTTAAGCATGTAAAGGTTTACCTAGAAGTATGGCGAGAACATTGTCTACGATCCCGTTTCCGCGACCTGTTCTGTCGGTGCATCTTCCTGGTCCCTTGCTTGCTTGAGACATGTCTATTTGTAAGGAATAATTAAGAATTTGTTACTAATGTCTGTTATGATAATTTGTATCCTTGTTTTGACACTCACAGTGTTGTAAAATCTATTTTGTTTTGACACTCACAGTATTGTAAAATCTTTCTTATCTTTGACACTCTTAGTTCTGTAGAATCCTTCTTATTACTGACTTTGAGACTTTTCTTTTTTTTATTTATTTTTTTTCTTTAAAAGACAACTTGAGATGGTGTCATGGGACCCTTATAATTTAATATCCAAAAAATGGTACTTGTGTTGCCATCTATCGAAATCCTGTGAAAGCCCTGGCCCCTATCTAGAGAAATCGTAAATACCTTTTGCTATTATCATAAAAACAGATTCCTTCTTCTTGATCCTTTTCCGGGAGTCAGCCATTTTGGCCAGTCTCCTGCTATCCGCCTTAGAATAGACATAGCAGGGGCTCGCTCCAGAAAAATGTCTCTTCTCTTCTACAAAACACTGTGAGTGTCGCTATAATAATGTAATTCAGTATTAAAAAACTGTGAATTGTTTTGTTTGGTGTAATAATAATCTGTGTAACCATATTTCTTCGTCAATAAACTGATCATACAACATCATGTTAGTGTTTCCTTAGCACAACCACCACAATAAATTTACCCAACGATAAACCCTGAGAGAGTCACTGAAATCTGCCGACTATGGGATAAATGTTACAGTTTGAGTGTTACACTATTTAAAGCCTTAATCAAGTTCAAAACGGAGCATTATATAATATTAATATGAGGGTACATTTGTATGGTAGGTACTTACTGTATTAGTATGTAACTCAATTAGCACTTAGGTACCTATAATTAATTAGTGAAGAATTACTAATGTTAGATAGGTACCAACAATACGTAGATAATATGTATACGTATGCGTAATTAGTTTTTTTCCAATTACTAGCACCTATCTATACTATTATTTATTGTCATCAAATATGTATTATAATTATTATTATTTATATTACTCGCCCATTGCACAAAATTATTAATTCTATTGTTGTGATACCATGTTTTTTGTTCTTCCTTACATATTGATTTTGTGCAATAAAGTTTATTATTATTATGTATGGACAATGCAATATAATGAACCTGAATATACCTATTTACTTATTAGTTTTGAGTACTCTTCTTAGTGCGTAATAATAATATATGTAGTTAAGTTTTATAATTTAAGAATGTATTCTTTTTCATTTAAGAAATATTGTAACGCCCTTAAGGACATTAACGATTGTAATAAATTGTGGGGAAATTTAATCGGGGAGGGGGCAGCCCTTCAGGCGATCCCTGAGGCCTCACAAAATAAAGTATTTTTCACGATGAGTGTGACATAGGAACATGTGGATGAGAGGAATGCTAGTTCTTATGTCATCCCTTACCCGCGAATATTACAATATATGTATGTTGGATGATTTATTCGGCGCCGTTTAATGGAGCATCTATCTCAAAGGCGCGGGAAACTATGTTGGAAGAGCAATGTCTTCAACTTGCTCCTGAACGTTGTTATGGGTTATTTTTACAGAGGTCCTTGGAGAGTCGGTTCCAGATGACGGGTCCTGCGACGCCAAAAGCCCAATCATAGAAGCAGAACTTATTTGCTCTATTGTTTTCGTCCAGCATGTTAGTGGATGTCTTAGCTGAGCGTAGAGGTTTACTTGCAGGTGTTTTGAGACCACAGAGCTCAGAAAGTGACTGAGGTTCCACATTGTTCAAAGCTTTGTAGACTATAAGACACAGTTTGTATTGGACCTTTCCACCTACTCTTAACCAGTGCAACTTTTTCAGCAAAGGTGTGATGTGACAACCCTTATCTTCGCGGAAAATAAGCCTTGCAGAGCTATTGAATGCCATTTGTAGTTGAATTTGCGGCAGTACTACATAAAGTATATTGCAGAAGTCTAGTCTAGAGACCACAAAAGCAATGTTTTCATGCTATCAGGAGTGTGGTTTTTTGACATTGAGCGTATTTCGCGGATGTGGTAAAATGCGGAGCTTACCGTCTAACCGTTATGTATAACCTTAATGCTCTGTTGTGTAAGTAGTTTTTTTCGTACAGCAAAGAATAAATTTGATATACAAAATATCTAAGAATAGTGTTTTTCTTTAACAAATAGTTTTGCAAGTCTGGTGAAATATACCTGCTGAAGCAACTATTATAAAAATACTTAGAGTACCTACCTTTAGAATTACTGTAGTACATATTCAGAGAGATAATATTATAATATCTGCACGTTGCCTCCGGCGGCAGTAGGGCTCCTAGCTCCTAGAAACCTGCTCATTACACAGATAAAACATACCTAAGTACTTAGACTCACCTATACCTTCATATGTATGTGTAGGTACATATAAATCAAAACTCTTATTTATTGTGTATTGTATTCCTTTATAAAGTCTTAATATGACGATGATCTTCATATCTGAAATTATTATTTTTTATTAATATTAATATTTTAATATATATATTAATATTTTTTTTCAGATCTGATATCGGTCGATTCTTCAGATCTGAAATTTTAATTAAAACACTACCTAGGTTTTCAAGTCCCTATACCTCAACCAATAACATGGAAAATAATCTGAAATCCCTTCCGTAACACGAGATGGTTCTTAGTGTTATTTTGGTCGCGTTTTGAGGATATAATAATAAACCTAACTGTAGAGAATAAACTGATTTTCCCTATACCTAGTTTTCATTTGGTTTTGAATAATCATACGAGTATAAAGTGCCATCCTTTTGGCATTGATAGAGTTATGTACAAGTATTTAAATATCACTAGGTATATATACCTACTTATTATAAATAAAAGAGGTAGGTAGGTACCTATAGTTTCTTTGGCACATATATGTACCTACCTATAAATATATAGCTGGATATATTTTTTCCTTTAGTTACCTATTGTGCCAATATTATGTGTTTTGAAAACAGGTAAGTGTCATAGTTTTTGAAATAAAATGAACGAATACCTACGTATTCTTTAATTAATATGATTCTAATTATTACGGTGAATGTTGGCACCTTGAAGCTAAACTAACATAACAAGTATTAAATATTTGAAACAAAAATCATTATATATGTACCTAGTGTATCTAGATAATAATGCTTCTGACTTCTTAGATAGGTAAGTATATAGACAAGGTCAGTTACACAGGTACTTACCTAATCTTCATAATGTTGCTACATCCGCCAACCCATTGTGTCCATCTTTGTAATAAACTATTTAGTTATTGTGTCCTTGAGAACTTACTGTGTAAAAAGTCACATTTTTTATAGTTTATAAATCATTGCTAGACACGATATTCCTTGTGTGAGTCAAAACGAACTCTTCAAGTCACGAAGTATGAAATCATTAAAGTATGTAGGTATTATTTTATTTAAAGATATGAATGATGCATGGACCTAAGTATTTCACAGGTAGAAACTGGAAAGATTGCAATTCAAAGTCTCAGTATTTATAATACATAATATGTAATACCTACCTGTGCTGTACTATATATGTACCTACATTATATCTGGAAGAAAATTCTTGTGCCCTGTTAGGGAGCATTCACTATTTACATACTGATCCTACAGAATGTATTACATATAACTGAAATACTTTTTATTTATTTATTTATTTATTCTTCTTGCACATCATCATTACATTACAGTGTTAACAAAATAATATATTTTTTTTTAAAACTAGGACGATGTGCAGTGGCGAGATTATCACAATAAAGTGATTTCTTCCATCTAACCACGAAATACAATTATTATCTGTATCACAAAGTATGCAGCATTTACCCTATTTTATTAATTGTTATCACTCTTTCTCTCTCTCTTTTTTCTGGCATTGCATCCAATAGGTACCCGAGTTGATGCTGCCATTATAAATCTCGATAAATTTTATCACTCAGTTTATTTACAAAATGTAATTGCATACAGACATATTACATGTAATTACCTAAGTTATCATGTAGGTGCGTATAGTTTTTTTTATTATTATTATTACCGGCAATCCACCCGTAACGAGTGATTTGTGGTACATATTTGTAGTACATATCAAACGAAAACATTGCTAAAGTACATGTTATGTATCAAATGGTAGTAGGTAAGTACGTATTTTATTGGCGATGTTTTTCTACCTACATTAGGTATTAATAATATTAGTTTTCATTTTATTCATATTATTCACAATGTAATAATTAAGCTATAATTTTGTCATCGTGTAGTGAATGTGTGCTATAGATTTAGGCATTAGGTTAGTCCTACAAATACTATCTCATATTCAGTAAAGATGGACAAAAAATCGTTTATTAAAATAATAATATTGAATACATAAGTAGATAAAATAAAATGTATATTGCATAAGACAATCCATATAAAATAATACAATAAAATACAACATTTGTTCCCAATACAATATAATAAAACACTATACAGCATAATTCTAATAATAAATAACAATATTATCATCAATTTATTTGATCAAAGTACCTGTCCCAGTATTGAGCGTGGCTCGTGCTCTGGGACAGGCTTTGATCCATCTTAGTAATATTAGATACAAGCGTATGTAACCCGGCATCGCTCGGGTTTAATTAAATAGAAAACCTTGCAAATACATGGGTTAAAACAACAAAATCTTATTGAAAAAAAAAGGAGTAAGCACTTACGTGGATAAAAGAAGTAAAAAGCTCTTCCCAATGAGAAAACTTAATTTTTGACTCCCTACATGCCTATATCTTAGTAACAATAAATAGGTAGGTACCTACATCATAAAAAGCATTGCAAATCTCTTCTTAATGAAAAATCTTGAAGTTTGATACCTCACATGCCCATATTTAGGTAAAAAAAATAGGTAGGTACCTACATCGAAAAAAGTGCTGAAAAACTCTTCCCAATGAAAAATCATGAAGTTTGATACCTCACATGCCCATACTTAGGTAAAAAAAATAGGTAGGTACCTATATCGAAAAAAGTGCTAAAAACCTCTTCCCATTGAAAAATCTTGAAGTTTGGCACCTCAGATGTTCACATTTATGTAAAAAAATAATAAGTAGGAACCTACATGGAAAAAAAAGTACTAAGAACCTCGTCCCGATGAAAAAGCTTGAAGTTAAGAAATCCCACATATTGGTAGGTACCTACATGGAAAAAGTGCTAAAAACCTCTTCCAAATGTGTAAAAAATCGAAGATTGTCATCCCAAATTTCTATAAGAAAAAAGGGTAAACATCCCATTTCGTGAAAAAATTGTAGGCACATAAATGTTAAAATATTATAATTGTCCACATTCGAATTTGTATTTTTGGTTTCCAGTGCATAAATGGGTATTTGCTATGAAATTAAAAAAGTCAAGAATAAATTGTCACCTAAGTATTTACTCTTTATTCCCAAAAAAACTTAAAAATGGATTATCTGCATCCTTCAATATTTCAGAATATTTTACTATCAAATATTTCATAATTTATGTAAAAAATATTAGGTGAAAATAAATAGGTTCCCACTGAGGGCTTTAGCACACCTCCGCCGCGAAATAGCGAAAGCGAAACCGCTGAGCGGAGTCGTAGTAGCGAAACCGCTTTTAGCTAGTACATTTGCGCGGAACGCGAACAGCGAAATCGTGATACCGAATAAACACTATTACGTACGCAGTAGTGTGAAATTAGTGGAACTAAATTGCATATTCCAAAGTAATTATCCGATATTGGCCGAATAATAAATATTGAACTATAATCTATCTATACCAGCAAGGCTTTCCCACAAGTTTATTACATGCAGTTGGTCTACTGACTATCCCACTTTATCTATCTATACCATCACGGCTTTCCCACAAGTTTATTACATGTAGTTGGTCTACTGACTACCCCACTTTATCTATCTATACAATCACGGCTTTCCCACAAGTTTATTACATGCAATTGGTCTACTGACTATCCCACTTTATCTATCTATACCATCACGGCTTTCCCACAAGTTTATTACATGCAGTTGGTCAACTGACTATCCCGCTTTATCTATCTATACCATCACGGCTTTCTCACAAGTTTATTACATGCAGTTGGTCAACTGACTATCCCGCTTTATCTATCTATACCATCACGGCTTTCCCACAAGTTTATTACATGCAGTTGGTCAACTGACTATCCCGCTTTATCTATCTATACCATCACGGCTTTCCCACAAGTTTATTACATGCAGTTGGTCTACTGACTACCCCACTTTATCTATCTATACAATCACGGCTTTCCCACAAGTTTATTACATGCAATTGGTCTACTGACTATCCCACTTTATCTATCTATACCATCACGGCTTTCCCACAAGTTTATTACATGCAGTTGGTCAACTGACTATCCCGCTTTATCTATCTATACCATCACGGCTTTCTCACAAGTTTATTACATGCAGTTGGTCAACTGACTATCCCGCTTTATCTATCTATACCATCACGGCTTTCCCACAAGTTTATTACATGCAGTTGGTCTACTGACTATCCCACTATATCTATCTATAGATAAGATAAAGTGATAATAGATAGTAGATATATAGATAAAGTGGGATAGTCAGTAGATCAACTGCATGTAATAAACTTGTGGGAAAGCCGTGATGGTATAGATAGATAAAGTGGGATAGTCAGTAGACCGACTGCATGTAATAAACTTGTGGGAAAGCCGTGATGGTATAGATAGATAAAGTGGGATAGTCAGTAGACCAATTGCATGTAATAAACTTGTGGGAAAGCCGTGATGGTATAGATAGATAAAGTGGGATAGTCAGTAGACCAATTGCATGTAATAAACTTGTGGGAAAGCCGTGATGGTATAGATAGATAAAGTGGGAAAGTCAGTAGACCAACTGCATGTAATAAACTTGTGAGAGATGCCGTGATGGTATAGATAGTGTAGTAATCAGTAGAATAACGGCATGTGGATATTGGCACGGAGAGGACGACTATTATGTTTATTAGTGACTGCCCCATATGTGGGAAATTTCATGATGATATAGATAGAGAGAATCTTACTTCACTTATAACCGCAGACCCACGCTATTTCGACGTTTGGTCATGGTTTCGCTCCAAAAATCTGTCGAATTGTACAAATACAAAAGCGGCACAAAAGCGAAACATCAGAGACTGCGAAAAAACAGGCGGAGATGTGAATGCTTATTTCGTAATCTATGGCGAAACGGTGCTAGAAAGAGATAGATGTATAGAAAACAGTATGTATTTGAGCATGCCATCTCGCTCTTGCGTACGACGCACACGAACTGACAGATTTAAGCGGAGCCGCTTTCTCGATTCCGCCGCGGAGGTGTGCTAACGGCATCATTGAAAATCATTTAACATTGTTTATGGATTTTATAGGTAAAACTATTATTATTCTACAGTATAGTTTTCTATGGTTTCATAATGTCTTCCATTATGAAAATAGCCCAATATGTCAAAAATATACAATTTATATTCACGTAATTCAAGAGCTTTTCTCATTAGCAAACACGATATTTTATTATGAAAATAAACCCTAAATATCTAGTTTCAGAATTGTTGTATTAATTGTTACATCCATTTTGATATTAATTCAATACAATGAAAAATGTTTGACTGTGAATATTGCTTTTTACTAAATCTTGCATTAATTTTACATACATTTTGTTGCTAATTTTGTGACATGGTCGCATTAAAATTAAAATATCTTTATCAATACGTAAGATATTTAAAATTATTTTAGCCTTAAACCTGCCCAGAAGATGAGACCTTGTATAGAGTGTATTATTTTACTTCGGTCTTTCCTAATTTCCGAGTCCATTAAGGACATACATACATACATACATACATACATACGAACGGACTCAAATATTTATGTGTGGATTAGGACAAAAGGTACATTTTATTTGCTTTCACACAAGATTTTTCATTTTTCTCTCCTGTGAAATTTATTTCTCTTTTTTTTATTATTTATTTATTTCAATAGATAGGTACAACAGATTTAAAAATGAATAATACAATAATATAGATTTAATCATTTTCATCGTCAAGTATCTTAACTATGAACAATTTAACAGCACAATATTTAAAAAAATAATTGTAGGAAGGGGAAGATATTTTCTTCTTATTTCCTTCTCCGTATTATGACTTTTGAGAAATAGTTTACTCAACAATCACCATAGGTGTGGGTATAAGTAACTACATAATTATCTACGAGTACCTATATAAACGAAATCTTTATGTATTCTCTTTTACTGACTCAGTAACTATCATTTTCTGTTTAATCTGCAAGGATTTACAATTCTATTTCTATTATAATACACATACATATTATTAAGATATAAATTATGATACACTTATTATATTCCCTATAGGTACAGCTTCCGAATAATCAATTATCTTTTTGAAAATAATTGGTCCACATGATAGGTCTCATTTCATCAACATGATCGTGACTGATTTAGTCCATTGAAAATATTTAATGACCAAAGTTATTACAGTGGTTTTTGTTTATTTTGTTGCAGGGATGTCTGAAAAGTGTCGTCTGCTAGATAATGAATATTGTAATTCAACTTGTGGAGAACCAGAAGAGAGATATGAAAGAAAGAAGGTGGAAGGGCGCAGGGCGCGGGCTGCTTTGCTCACAGCAATGGTGCTGATGTTGCCAGCATTATATCTTCTAGGACGACCATATCCCCGCCTTGTTCCTTCAATATGGAATCCTCATATACCTACACACATGCAATACACTCAATTTGAAGGTGAGTAACTCATTCTCAATACATTTACAAATATCCCCTTAGAGTAAATATATTACAATTTTATTTTAAATCCCACCCCTTTAAGTAAAAGATTTCTATAAAACCCCTGTAAAATAAGCGTGAAAAAGCTTTCAAAAATATAACACTATTCACAAGTTAAGCAACTACCTACTATTAATTCTTTGTGCCTTTGCAAACAAAAACTAAGTACCTATATTTGGTTTCAGGTTTATTTTTCGATATTTTTTTAAGCCAACCAGGGCGGACACCATTTATTGTGTATCGAAATAAATAAAACGCTTGTTTTATTTATTTCGATATGGAATTCTACTACCTAAACACCGACACAGTGAATTTATTGTGTAATATAAAAAAAAATGCACAATATTTTGGAAATCTTACAAGCAAGTCCAAATCCACTTCAAAGTTTTTCTAAAAATGATTTTCCTACAACGTTTTTGCAAAACATTACCTGCCGCCGTAGACAAACCGTACTTAGCGATCGACTACTGGCGAACTTTTCAACAATCTACCTACATGTACCGTATAATTATGCGTTATTGTTGTGGTTATTGTCGAAAATTCGTTTGTAGTCGATCGCCAAATGCGGTTTGTCTGGGGGTCCGGTATTAATTTACTTTTTCCCTTGCGAATTCATGCATACTGAACAAATAACTCGAAAATTTTCAATTTTGTTCTTATCTCGATATAGAATCAGATAACAGTGCGAAAAGCGAATTAAATTTTTCATCTTACAAAATAAATAATTAGATTTTATGATTTATCATATTCCAACACCCCCAATTAAGGTGCATGTGCCCCTTCTCAACTTTTTTATTAAACCTGCGTTAATATTTATTTTGTTACTAACTTCAATCCAATGTTGTTTACAACTGAATAAATACGCAACTTTTTTTGTGTAGACCATATAAAAATATATTATTTAATGCAAATTATTTAACTATTAGATAGGCTAGCTATTATATCCTCTTTTCAGAAATATATGAACACCCAGGTATATTAAGAGATATTTTAGCTATACCTATACATTATTTACTATGTGCAGGACACAACTTTGGAATAAATGTTTTTTCAAGGTTAAAGCCAATATAACCAAGATATAAAAATAAAATTTGCTTTCTTACAATGTTATCTAATTTTTCATTGAGTTAAAAAACAGAAATGAGAATTTTCAAAATAATTAATTTACGATATAAAAAACAAAACATTCGTTGGAAAATCATTTCATGCAAAACTTTGAAGGGCCATAATTCAGGAACTACTTGTCTGATTACCAAAATGTTTTACATTTTTCTTGTATTTATAAGTAAAATATAGGTTATACACAAATTTTTATTCAAATCTGAGACAGTGAAGTACAAATTTCAAATTTTCTGGTTGTTTTTATTTAGAATTACTCTTGTACTTACTGCCTATTAAAATCATATAAACAAACTAAATTGGCTCAAATTTCTCAGTTTTTATGCGTATGTATATAAATAAATCTATCTACCCAAAAACTGAGTGAATTTAAGTCAATTCGTTAATTTAAAAATACTCCATATAAAGTATTAAATAATATCTAACAAAATAATTTCTGTAGAAGAAACATCTCTATTATAATATGTAGCTAAGCTAAGCTTGTGCTTAAATTTCAGATCAAATAAAATATTTAGTTTGGAATCCGCAATGCAGAATATTAGCAATAAATCCACATTCCAAGGAAGCTTTGGAACTCTTCAGAAAGAAGAATTACATGTCATGTACAGCAGGGCCGCAGTACGTTTACATGGAGAAGAATGAGAAGAACCAAAGTGTTCTTTATATTAATAAGACTGTTCTTAGTGATAATAAGGTGAAGAGAGATTCTCTTGTTTGTTGTTATATCAACATAACAAGAAGTGATGTCAATACTAAAGTTACGTAAGTACTTATTTACCTACCAAATATCACCTATCAGATATAATATACACTACACTATATATTTAATATAATAATTATGAGCACATACATGTATATGTAGTTAGGTGCAACTATTTCTTTTGTGATTCTTCTTTACATACTCTACCAGATCAGTTGTTGTCATTTCTATCATGTTTAAGGTATTCCACTTTTAAGATATTCAAACAAGATCTCTAAATTACAAATTTCTTAAAATTCAAACAAATCTAATCTTACATCAAAAATATTATACAATATAACTATAAATAGGTGCAGATCCATACATTTTATTCATGAATACTTCCAATCAATGGTGTCTTGTACTATTGAAAGTAACAAAAGCATTATGTTATTATGTATTGTAGGAAGTCTACTTGTACAAATTTCAATGACTCTATGGCTCTGTTGGATACAGAAGAATTTGTGATGGCAAAATGTACAAGTAAAGAATATCAACGGGGAGCTCACAAATCACAATACAGTGATGTCTTCATGAATGTTCAGCCATCAGAAGAAGTTAAGAAAAGATTAAATCATTTTAAAAATATTCATAAAAATCAGCATTACTGGAATGTACTGGTAATAGGAGTGGATACATTATCCAGAATAAATCTAGAACGAGCGATGCCAAAAACACATCAGTTTCTGAAAAACAATAGTTGGTTGGATTTTCAAGGATATAATAAGGTTAGTATGAAATTAAAAAAATATAAATGTACTATAGGTAAATCGTATATATACATAACTGGTTAGTAGGTACAAGAAGTGTGTCTAGAGTTATCATTCAGGGTAAGCCCACAACGTCAATATAAAGAAGTATACCGCATATGAAAACAAAAACTCTATATTTCATTTTATTAATAGTACAAAAACTTATGAAGTCATAATCGTAAAAATCTGTAATTTGGCTCAGTATGTTATTACTTATAATGGTCACCCATTCAAAAAAAAAAATCTCAATATTCTTTATCTTGGGAGACAGGACAACAATTTGTAAGCCTAATCATATGCCTGGATTTTTTTTCAATATTAAAATACAAAATAATATTATAGTGCCAATGTTTATGTGTGCCAAACTTTAGTATTGAGCAAGATAGATATATACCAAAAATAAAACAAAATACTATTACATACCATCTTAGTACACCTGCACTTAAACAATATTGTGATGGGCAAGTTGCTCAAGTGCGTGTGAAATTTTAAATTCTAAAATCGTAAATGCGCGTACTTTTATCATCTTTTTATTATATAAAAGCTTTAAAAACTCAGATATGCACAGCTTTTTGGCTTATATGGAAGATATACGCTATTGGTGGGCACCTACACATATTGTACTCGTATTCTCATTGGCATTTACACATTGTTATACATTTTCAACTGTATAGGTAGTAGATACAATAAAAAAAATTCTTCCAGATTGATGACAACACTTTTCCAAATCTGATGGCAATTCTCACAGGAAGAAATTCAACAAGAGCGAGATCACAATGTGACGGAGATGGGGAGTATTCTCTAGACAATTGTGATTTCATGTGGAAAGTATTTCAGAAGGCGGGATATGTGACAGCGTATGCTGAAGATGATATAGGCATTGACACTTTTGAAAAACCCTATCACAAAGGCTTTGTGCACAAACCTACAGACCACTATCTAAGACCTCTGTTTGTAGTCGCTGAAAAGTTTAATAATAAATACAGTAAAGGATCAGTTTACTGTACAGGACAAAAAACTTCTGGCGAAGTACTATTTGAATACGCATTGCAGTTTGCAGAGAAATATAAAAATGATCCATATTTTGGTTTCTTTTGGGCCAACACTTTTAGCCATAATGATGTGGGAACTCCATCCACTATGGATGAAAAAATGGCAGAGTTCTTACAAAAACTCAACTTTCTTGATAGAACAATTATATTGTTTATTAGTGATCATGGAATTAGATTTGGTAATATGAGATCAACTCTGTCTGGTTATTATGAAGAGAGGCTGCCGGCATTCTTTATGCGCATTCCAGAGGAATTCAAAGAGATTTATAAAAAAGCTCATCTTAATCTAATTGCCAATAGCAAGAGACTCATCACACCTTATGATGTGTACATGACCCTCCAGGACATCCTGTACATGTCGGGCAGAAGGGAAGTGACTGTGTCCAGTGAGGCGTGTCCTATGTGCCAAAGTCTATTTCAAGCAGTGCCTTGGAATCGCTCATGTTCCGATTGTGCCATTACTCCACACTGGTGTACATGCAATCCACTCAAGCCTCTACCTCACAATCACACTGAAGCCCTTCTAGCCATTCATTACATCATTAATGTTGTGATTGAAGATGCTATTAGTTCTGTTAATACAAAAAAATGTAGGAAATGTGCCAAACTTACATTGTACAAAGTAATAAATTTATATGTTTATGATTATTTACACAATCCAAGTAATAAAACTGATTACCTAGTAATGTTCTCCACATCCCCTGGTGATATGATTTATGAGGCTACTGTGAATTATGATAAAGAGACCAAAACGTTTACACAAATAGGTATTGTGAGTCGTTTATCTGCCTACAAAGGAACTGGATCGTGTGTCAAAACTGCATATTTAAAAAAGTATTGTTATTGTTTAAAAAAGTGTAAATGAAAGATTTCTTTAATGTCAAGTTTATGAAAAACAGAATAATAATATAGTTTAGTTGATATTTTTAAATCTATACACCTAAAATAATGGTGATCTGCAAAAAAATTACGTATCTGTATATTCTTGTTATTGTACTGAGTAATTTTTATTTTGTGTAGGATTACTTTTTTTCGATATTTCTTGGGTACAAAAATGTTTTGATAATGATGTTTGTATTGTTATTTATTTGTTATAATTAAGCAAAATTGTTGAGCATTTTCCAAGAAAAATCTATTGTAGATATAATCTATAATAATATCAAAATAAGAAAGTTTATTTTGTATGTATGTTCTGTGATTTAATTGTTTATTATTATAGATTTTTAAGGACTATTTGCTTTATTCTGTTCCTGCTCTACAAAATGTGATATTTATTAATTTGATGATGAAGTAAATAGGAAATAACTTTTACTTAAAGGCTTTTCACACAATGGTATAAGTATCACTGAAATAATGGAAGATATTAGATGAAGATGTGCATTGTTACACTTTACAAAGATTTCTGTAAGAAATATCTCGTATAATATGATGCATTGTCTGAAAACTGCCTAACAGAGGAATAAAATTTACTTAAATATTATATTTTGTTTATTGTACCAATTTAAGTTACATGTATGGTTCATGTAGAACTATTCCTTGTAAGAGAAATGCTAAATATATATATATATTTATTCTCATGATGAAATCAGGCACTTATCAATTAGTATTTCTTTTTTACAAAATATCATAAATACATATCTAGATCTATTCAGCATGCGTAGTTCACCATATTTATTTACATTATTTTGCGGATATATTTTTACAGATGAAGTCAACTTTACATTTGCCTGACAATGAGAGCGGAAGCTTTCAAAAGCCGGCTCGCAAATTAATAAAGTCACTGGTGGAATTACTACATACTTTATTTCTTTTAAATTTCTTATTATAATAAACTTCTACCAAAATCGTTGGTTGATAAATTAACTTTATATTACAGATAGACTGTTATCATCAAAATATAATTGCATTTTTAAAGTATATTTCTCTGTTGAGCAAATTTTGAGAGCGAGAATTACACGAGGATTTTTCGTGCCTTAGGTGTATGTTTGTACACATAATATCTATCATAAGACACATTTCTTGTTTACCTATTGAAATGAATAAGATAAATCAGATTAATAGAAAACAAATAAGTATTATTTATAATTTATCTTATTTGATATTAGGTACTATAGAGTAACAATATTTATATATATGTATGAAATGGTTGGAAGTGACATCAGTAATAACTCTAATATTATGTTGAGTTACATTATATGAGTATCATCCCTATTTATATGCTATATTTATATGTGATAACACATAGAGTGCTGTATTCATTTTTCTATGCTTAGTGTGTTCTGCCATAAAGATTATCATTCCATAAATTTAAAAAAGATTTTTCTTTAAATGACAATATTACAAATACAACTTAAATGTTCTAAGTAATCTAAGTACTAATTTATCTCCGTCCCACTGTTAAATTCCAGCACCATCTAGATGTTGGATTGTATTGTTTTACTTGAAGGTTTTATATAATCATTTAAATAACCTAGTAGATTGTGCTACACTCATTTAAATAAAATAAATTCAACTGTAAACTGAAACATTCATTTTTTCCTCTTTACCACATTAATTCTGTACTAACATAAGAAACCATTTACAATTTTCACCAGTTGAGTACATTCAACACAGTATTTTTTCATTCTGTTTTATTCATCAAAAAAATCATACTTTTTACACTAGTGAAAATAAATTTATGTGGCTAAAATGTATTGCTTTCTTTTCACCAATTGTCAATAGATTACCTTATTGCTAATATAATAAAGTAGATAAATTTTATAATTTTTAAAAAACAATATTTTTAGTGTTTTTATTTTATTTTATTTCATAGAGACACTCACAGAAAACTGACAACACAATACATAAATTACAAACATACAATAAGATCTGGCCAGTTCCCCAATTAAGAGCGTCTACAGCATGCACAATCAGAGAATTCAATTAAATTAAATTAAAATTAAAGCGTAACTCAATATCTGCGGTGACAAGGCAAAGGGTGTTCTCATTAATCAATTTTTTTTACATCTAATTTAGATTTCCTAGATTTTCTTAAGTAAAATAAAAAAATCCATTATGAAAACTTACAAGTATTTATTTGGAACAATATTATATTTATTCTATACATACTTTTGCCTATTTAACTTTTTTCCTCTAAATATATTTAACTACTAGACTTTATAATTCTCTCAAAGTAGTGAAATAATCCTATAATATTATCTTTGATGAATTTAATATTTATTTGGTTCCTATTTAAATTCTAAGTCTATCTTCAAACTTGCTTGCAAAGTAAAATGTATGCCCTCTATCGGTGCACTCCATGAAATAATTAAATAATACAGTTTCAATTTCATACAAAGTTAGCAAGCACGTTGTAAGTTGTATGACATGTGAAAGTTCTACACCTTTTTGAAAATCAGACGACAGAAGTGATAGAAAATTTAGTGTAAAGAAAATCATAAATTTCTGGGAATATTAGAATCAAAAATGGGTCCTCACTATCACATTTTCATTGTAAACAATCAATGTCTCACCCTCAGCAGGCCAGGCAAAATTATCAAAGCTGATCAGTCCTCGTCAATAAAAAGGTTGGGGATCACTTATATGGTCGAACTAGCAGTCAATAAAGTATTGAACTTAATTGTTCCGGCGCCATTTAGACGGGAGATCGCGATCCATTTGAGATCTGAAAAATGAGATCCCAAAAACATGGTTACTTCTAAGGTTTGCATAAAGCGTCTCTCGATTGGTGGACCTTAAATCGTGACAGTGAGAATGGTGGAATTGGTGAACATTGTCAATGGACACCGAAAGTGATCACTTAAGCCAGCCTAGAGCCAATTCGTAAGCGTTGGGACACCTTTCTCACTTCTTCCGATTAGATTTTACACAATGTTGCATTGTTTAGACGTGGTTCTCCAATCGAGGTTTCTGATTGGACTTATATAGTCAATTGAGTTATCGACCTCACAAAAAAGCATTTTAATCATCATAGTAATAAGCATGATTACGTACTTTTACTTTCCCTAAAAACAATATATAAAAGAGAAAATGTTTAAAACGCATAAGATACCTATGTGAGACTGCCATACATTTGTTTTTTTTTTTAAATCCTTATTTTCAGTTTTTCAAAATATATATTTTAATATATTTTCATTCATACTATCAAACCCCACCCACAAACGGGGTAGCCAGTGAACTAACTATTTTTAATATAAACATAAGTCATCATGAAAGAGTTATAGTTATTCGCTATTATAGGTATTTTCCATTTTTTTTTTTCAATAAAAGAAGATATTACTTATGTGTAATTTAAGAATGTTTTTACGGACGATTTTGATCTTACTTACTTTTCATATGGCCCGGTGTTGATGAATCTTAACCCATGTGGGCTGCATCGTGTCCTCTACAATATAATTATAATAAAATTATAATAAAAATCTCCTTTTTATAGTGCCCAATTTTATTTGGGACATTGATACAAAACTAGGCAGTTGGAGTGCAAGTGATAGATGACGTCACACTTTACTCTAAGAGTGTTATATATACCTATCTATTTAACTCTTTATCTGATAGCTCATAAACAAATTTTATGTAAAGTTTTATATCTATCTTAATTGTATTATGTCAAAGATGTTCTTTTTCTTTTTTATTCAAAATTCTAAAGTAGATGTGCTGTTAAAGAAAAAACTACATTCAAAATTATACTCGTAATATTGTATCTTCGATTATAGTTACATATTAAATTTTAATGTAAGTATTCACAAATACTATGGACAATATCTTGTACTTATGCAAATCCTGCCAAATTAAATAAAATGAAAATATTTTCAACACACTCTTTTATTTTAAAAAGAATGTACCTATCTACATACCTACACAGAATAAATGAAGGCGGGAGCAAAACTACACTATGTGGAATTATGGGTGAAGTGACTTATAAACATAATATTGTATAGTCCTTGTTACGCTCTTTTTGATGATATTATATTCATATATCTTGAAAAACAGTTATATTTTGTAAAATTCATAATATAAAAAACTGACATTACAACAAATTTTTAACAAATTTTTGTTAAAGCAAAACAAGGCCATTTTAACGCTATATTGTGAAATTTTTCAAAATATGAGTGAGATAATATTGTTACGATTAATAGAAATCACTCACAATAATTTTTAAGAGTAAGAGCCTGTCCGCACTACGATATTTCACTGCGCGATTTGTATTCTTAGGTCAATAATAAGATTCAATGAGTTACAGAAATGCAAGAAAAAATTTGTGCAGTGAAATTGTAGATAATTGGTCACCTCTCAAATCATGAGTCAGCTCATTACAGTGAAATACTTTTAACATAATATCTAATTGACGATAGAATATAGACCATTGAGTTTTTGACTTGAATTTCGTAATGAGATTTCACTATTACAATATGCATTTATAGTTTCATATCTCATGATAAAAAAAGGCGATTGTCGGATTCTATAAAATATCCTGAGTATTTTACACACCATTAAGGGATGATGTACGCCCTAGAGATGATGAGTAAACAGTAGAGATGGAATGAATAGTATATTTCACCGAATACCGAATATTATGCAAGATCATGTGCCGAATAACCAAATATTAGGCAAAACAATGGTGAGTGCGTGCGGTACTACCGACCGCGCATCTTCGTGTAGGTGTAGGTACCAACATCATGGACATGCAGCGATGCAGCTGCTGCTGACAATGAAATAGCAACAATCTTAACCAGCTATTGGTTCCCTCCAGTTTTACATTTAAACTATTCAGTAGAACCCCGAATAATAGACTAAATATCTAGTATTCGGCCGAATAGTAAAAATGTTGCCGAATACACAGAATACCGAATAGTTGCCTAATATTTGTTGCATCTCTAGTAAACATCACTTAACAAATTACCTGTATCATCATCATCTGATCATGATCATAGAATAATCAAATTTATAGACATAGACTACCCTCGACATTAACAATATTTTCGAGCGATCATCTGAATTGACTGGTAAGTATTGCCTAAATTGTGTTTAATACATTGATCTAATATATGGTTTAATATGACATTTTCATGATTAATTAGATCATTTAATTTGCATGTTTCTTACATGCAGCTGGTCTGCTGGCTACCCCACTTGTGGGATATGCCGTGATGGTATAGTAGTAGTAGATTTAAATGTTCATTAGACTACATTTGAATATACCTACTTAATTTGTTTTTTATTCATCAAATGATGAAATTGAAAGATGACAGAAGGATGACAGCCTGTGTTGACCCTTAAGTACCAAAACTCGGTGAGCGCATTTTATGTTTGAAGAAACTTAATTGTATATCAGATATAATTGAATAATAATCTGTTGTTATAGATTCTATAACAACAGATTATTATTCAATTCTGTGCCATCTTTCATCATATCTAATGTATTGAATTTACTCAAAGTGGCCAATTATTTTACCATATATATTAGAATTAGGTAAATAAAAAGCTAAAGTGAATGACTCAGACGCTTAATATTTATATAGTCATTCAACCAGTAAATCTCTGAGGGCAAAAGAAGCTAAGTGCTTTTTTTTAAGTTTTTGAGCAAGGTATCGTGTAAAAAAAGTCCATTTACTTAGAGAGGTCATAGTTTATTATTATTAACTAAAGGACTTTTTTGTCTAAAACTAAAGGAATAAATATTAAAAAAGAAAGAAAAGAATCTGGAACTAAATGTGTGTGTACGGAGAGAGACTGATAGACAGAGTGAGAATTGAAAAGATAAGACATGAATGTAATGTGAAAGTGGGCTCTCTGCCTACCCCTCATGGAACATGGCATGATGGGATAGAGATAGACTAAAACAGTAAGGTATGCAAGTATTTTATCTTATAGATTAATATTTTTTATCCGAAGGAACAAAAAATGTACAAGGTACAAGGTAATATTTTTCATGAATTTCACGATGAAACAACATATTAAATATTAAGAAACCTTCTTCAGAAACTTTGTGGAATTCCATTTCAAATTAGTAAACAAAACAAAAACTTTGAATATTCCTTGATGGTACATATTATGTTTTGTGATGAAATTTCTTTGTGTATATTTTATATTATTTATTACTGTAGATGGGCGTGTAGCCCGATTTAAGATCTTAAAAAATAAATGTAGTCGTGGAATATACTAAGTTTTTGGGAACTATATTCGATGGTAGGCCCCAGTGTTGGCAAATGTGACATTTCATAGAAAAAGTATTATTCACGTAATTGTTGCCAAATGTAGAATATTTTTTTTGTCGCCTCGTTTAATTATTTTTGGGCACCAAGTTTTTTTTCGACATCGGCAACACCGTAATTTTTTTTTTGTTGTTTTTGTGGTTTAGCATGTACTAAAATAAAATAAAACCAGCAAAAATAAAATCTAACTCGAATGCAAATTTCCTATTAAGTTTATATTCGAGGTAGATTTTGAATTGCCGATTTTATCGCCGATTGCCGAGGATATAGATAGATAGATAGATTTTAGGCAAACATAAAATCTACCTCGAATTTAAACTTTAAGAAATTTGTATTCGAATTAGATTTTATTTAATTTTTGCAAATAAAAAAATATATTTCGCCAAAAAAAAAACAAATATTATTTGCAAATAAAAAAAGAAAAAAAAAATATTCCGCCAAAAAATCCACACAACATTTTTCCTCCATAGAAAACTATATTTGACAGATATCTGACGTTGGGGCCACGACTCACTAATTTCCCTTCGTTATTTTGATTCCCCCCACCTAAACTAAGATGTTTTTGGTTTCTAACAGTTGGCGCCTCTGTAAATTTAAATATTATGTATTATGTTGGTACTAGTTCATCCTGTCTGCTGTCATATCGCGGAAATTATGGATTCCGTCGCTAGTTATGTGTATTTTTAATAACATTTTTAATTAAGTTTCTATGATAAGCCATTATTATTTTTTTATTAAAATCAATTTAACTATTCAATTTTTTATAGAATTGTTTTTCGTTTTTTTTACAAAAGACGTGTTATATTTTTTACGTTTTAGTTCTTTTATTTTTTTACGCGGCGGCAGAATTGCCATCCACACTTCTCAGCATTATACAACCAGATAAGTCTCCATATGATCAGTCATGATCACACAAAAACTTAACAGTCTAATGCCGGGAAAAATTCACCTATCCAGATATACAGGATATAAAAGGATTAGGCTCAAAACGCGGGATCAAAATACCAGCATTGTGCCTGAAATATCTGTGTTCAGAAACTTTTTTACAATATTACAAGTGTTTATTATAATAGATTTTTGAATTTTAATGTACAAATTAACCGGTAAATCTAATTTTTGTAAATTATTATAGTAGCTGACATGACTAAAGGTATTATATAAACGGACCTAGAATGCCAAATATTTTTTTATTTCTCCTGCTAGTTCTGTATATTTACGTATTTTTTCAGCGACGGTTGTTTGTATATTATGTGTATTTGGCAGCGATGTCGATTAGGTACGTTATTTTATTACGTTTATCATGTAATACTAAATCGGGTCTATTATGATGTATTTGTCTATCTGTTATTATGGTTTTATCATAATAGAGCCTATAATTTTGATTTTCTAAAACCGGTTCCGGGTTGTATTTAAGATAAGGTATTACATTATTTGAGTTTAAAAGATTATGTTTAATAGCTAAATTTTGATGTATAATTTTTGCTACATGATTATGTCTATAAGTATACTCAGTTTGAGCGAGAGTGGAACAACCCGAAACTATGTGTTGAATTGTTTCCGGTTTGGCCAGACATTTTCTACACGAATCATCAATTATATTTTGATTTTTTATAATATATTTTAATAATATGTATTATTAATAATACTTAATAATATGTATTACATATTTTAGTTTCTATGTTCTTAAAGATTTATTATTATTTTTATTTTTACATATATATTTCTTTTTCCATTTGTTTATTATTTTATTGGGTTAGTTGGAAGATATCGCGTCCCTGCGATAAACTCGCCCATTGTGCAAAATTATTCGTTTATACCATGTATCTTTATCATTTGTATCCATATATTTTGTACAATAAAGTTTATTATTATTATTATATTTTTGATAATTTTTTATTGTGAATGTTTTTGATGTTATTTTTATTATTTATGCTTGATTTTGTTTATTTCTATTAATTTGCTGTCAATGATGTAATATATTATCACTTTGCTGTGTGGATAATATTGGTTAGGTACTTACTCACTGAGTTTGTTTTCTCTATATATATATGTTTTTTTTTCACTGTAATCATGATTTATTTTTATATGGTGCTTACCTATGCATATTTTAATTTATATGTTATTTTATAAACTTTAATTGTAAAATAAAATAAATAAATAATTTATTCTTTGTTTTATAAAAAAGTATTCCTGTGCTGTCATGTTTTAATGAATAAATGTCCTCTGTAAATAAATTGTTTTATATATTGTAGTCCAAGAATTTTAAAACAACTCATCCAGTAATAATAAAATAGTTCTAATTTATTATCTCTCTCCTTCATATGTACAAACCTCATAGCACACATGGTAACATCATTTGCTGCCTGCTGCATGTTCCGAGCACCTTATTTTGTTATATCACATAAACTCAATTTATTCCTGCTATTTGTTACTTACATTAAGTAAAAATCCTTTCTAATTCACACATACTATATTGATCGCCCAGTTCCATAGGCCAACAGCTCAAAAATTTCATTATTGATTTTTTTAGCTTATCATATATTATAGAAAATGATATTCTTTTGATTCTACAAACAAACAAAGAATAAAAAATTTTGAATTAAAAGAACATATTTGTAGTCTCCTTTGACCTTCATAGTGCCTCAAAACTGATGAGTTGTTTCTCTGAATATTAGAATTACGAGTTGTTGGCTTATTTATGGAACTGGGCGATCAATATGTAGCATAATTATATTTCGATAATACTTCATTTTTCCTTTCAAATGATGTTCACACTAAGGATTTTCTCAACAGAATCTGTAATGAATTGAAAGTAATACTAATATTTTGGGCTATACATTTCACTGTCAAAAGATTATAAGAGAACTGCCCGCTGACATAATGGATGAGAAATCCTATAGCTTACTACAAAAATCTTAACTAAGAGGTCACAGGCATATTATATAATTTCTGTCTGGGCTCTTTAAATCAGAAGTCAACACAGTTATTTATGAGTGTGTTATTTTTACAATGTTAATTTTTTAGTAATAAATAAATAAAATAAAACATGAAATGCTTATAGCACTTTGCAGTTCTACATACTTCCTCTCTTGATCAATAGATTTTGCACCAATGATTGATCTCTTTCCACAAAATTCCCAACACTCTGGTTCCTTGTCATAGGACCAGTGCCTGTAAAATAGGGTACCTTCCAGGCAGCTGGGAACTATTGGGAAAGTGCATAGTCTTCAGAGAACATAGCCCAGTCAGAAACATCATCTATCCTGCATCGCAGATGAAGAAGTGTATCAGTGCATAGCAATATTTATGAGTTGCCGTGTATATGAGATGATACTATTGTTTTATGAATTAGCTACCACTTGAAGGCAATGAAAATAAAAGATATATAATGAAGAGATGAAAGAAGAAAATTCTCCTACAGATTACTAAATATGGATTCTTAAAATGAAACTGATTTATTTTACTTATTTATTTTATTTATTTAAAATCATACACGGTGTGAGCCTTTTACATGTTAACAAAAAGTATGACAGACAAAAACAAAAAACAATCATACACAATCACACCGGTACATTGCAAATTAATAAGTCAAGATCAAAATAATAACAAAGCAATAACAATTAGGTAATAAAAAAGGTCCATATAATGGTGTGTCAAAATAAGTTAGTAAATATATAAAACATTGGTATATTTATTTATTATTGGAATATTTCTACTCATTCCTAATGAATAAGAAGTTATGTTTTATCGTTTCTTATTAGGATATTCTTGATCAGCGTGATAAAACTTATAAATTCATATTCCTCACACATGCATGTTCCCCATTACATAGCTAAATCTCCACACAAAATTGTTATTTTCGGTTTATGTCATTACATACACACATTTCATCATGCCTCTTCCCTTGCGGGGTAGGCAGAAAGGATCGATTGCCACTTATTCCTGTCCGTGCGAATGCTTTTTTTTTCAATCACATTCATGTAGTTCTTCATGCATGCAGTTTTTTTCATTGTACTCAACACGTGACCGTCCTTTAAAATAATCCTGGAACGACTACGTCTCCAAGCACCCTTTCTCTCAGCTATGTATAACTTCTTTGTCACTGGGTCCTTTTTCATTCTTTCCATATGCCCAAATAACCGTAGTTTATTTAAATTTATCTTGGTTACTACGCAGGCTTTCACTCCACATTTTTCTCCTATGACACAGTTATGCACTCTCTCAGACTTTTACCACACATTCTCAATGATCTCATTTCTATCGCATTTATGCCACTTTCAACCACGTCCAAGTCTCCCTTGTATACATCAATATTGGCACTAACTAAGAAATTATGAGATAGCCGAATGCACCAACCTTTTAGCTGTGATAGATATGTTTTTATTCGCAACTATTAGTCGGATTGCTCCATTTACCTTGTTACCTGCAACTTTGTGTCATTTCTCAATTTAAATCGAGAAGCATAGAATTTTTAAAAAGATCAATGTTATTTAAAACACGCGACGCCGTTCCCTATATTACATCTCCTACTCAAGAGAATCAGTTTACTCCATGTCCACATTGCTATGCAATACTATGCATTTATATAACGTTGTGGGTGAGAATTATAACAGTGCCTCCGTATTATTATACTAACTCCGTGCATTCGATTTCTATGTCTATCAATAATCCAAATGTCAAAATGATTGTTGTCAAAATATGATTAACATTTTCGCCGATAGGTGTCGCAGATGTCGAGACATTTCAATTTAGGTGGGGGGAATCAGAAATTTCGAAGGGAAATTAGAGAATCGTCGTTGGGGCCTACCATCTCTATGAGTTCCAATTTTTGTTTTGTTTACAATATATTAATAAATATTTTTTTAATTATTAAAAAGTGGAGTTTGAAACAAGGAATTGTTTTGTTTTATTATTATTAAAAAATGTTCCTTACGAAGTTTCATTTTTACACAGTCAATGTATGAATAGGGTTACCATTTGTCAAGTCTTTTTTGATAAACTGTATTATTAATTACTATTTATAGTATTTATATCTATTCTCTTTCTGTCAATATCAATATTCAATTGTCATAACATTGGAACACATGCGAACATGTCCGTCGAATATTTAGCACATCTGCAGAAAAGACCGAGTGACTATTAATGATCGTAAAAAATATGTCCACGCAAGGAAAATGTTTGCATATGTGTCCTCCACAGGAGATATCAATGTAATTTTAATATACCTACTATTTTAAGTAATGTTCCCATAGTTTCATATTACATTTTGTAAAATTGTACTTTCCTTTGAAATCTTCCACTGCTACAGATTTTCAATTTCATTTCAGGAGAGAAAATGAAAAGTTACTTCATCCTTTGGAGATGTTGGAAGGTACTGAAAAACAGAAGTATCCTAAAGCAGATCCATATCGTGTCGTTAAATGTTTTTCAAGATCTGCTGCAGGGATCGACTTGGCGTCTCCAGATATTCTCAGGCCCACCTCGGTTCTCGTCAAAACTGTAAAATATTTACTGACATTGCAAGTGTCTTGTTTCTATATTTTTACTTCTGTCATATTTT
Source organism: Athripsodes cinereus (assembly GCA_947579605.1). Lineage (NCBI taxonomy): Eukaryota > Metazoa > Arthropoda > Insecta > Trichoptera > Leptoceridae > Athripsodes > Athripsodes cinereus. The sequence goes on along the minus strand of OX388313.1, from coordinate 14,400,842 downwards.
TTATTATTATTATTGTAATAATTTTATTTTTATGATGTTTTCAGCGCATTGAATGACTCGAGGTTTGGGTCAGTGTGTAAATACGACTTCATAGTAGATAGATTAAGAGCTGTCCAACAAGACATGGTTATTCAGTGTCTATCTCCAGAAGATTCTATACAAATATTAGAGCCTATTGTTAAATTTCATTGTCTTTATGGATACAGGTTAATATTATCAGTTTAAAACATATAATATAATATTATACTATCTAATAAAATTAATATTTATTACTACAAAATGAAGTGGAATAAAGTTTATGCTGATACAATCAATGACATATATGTACTGATGTGCCATGATGATATGCAAAAAGAATAAATAAATAAAAAACATATACTACCTGCTACCATTTTCACATACTGTAATACTTGTTATTTAATTATATTCATTTGTAATTGATACATTTTTAAATCTTTTAGTCTTTGCAATGAACCATTTTCACGTTATGATCCTGTTTTAAATAAAAACCATTTGTTAGAGTATTTGAAACGTCTTCTGTGTTGTTATGATGAGGTGCAGTACACCAACCTAAATAGTTGTATGCAGAGGTTACGTATATCCAATGAGTCCGATTACAGTGTGGATGATATAATTACAAGACGCTCTTTAATTGAAGCCATTTACATAATGTCTAACTTAGGTGATGTTCATCCTCTGGAAAGATATTTACAATTGCCACAAGTCTACAAGTAAGTTGGGGAAATAATTCTTAATAGTAGGTATTAAAAATAATAGTTATAAAAATAGTAATTAATATATAATTTTTTTTTTTTTTCCTTATAAGGTCAAGGGACCTTATATCCCTTGTGTCACTGCGACCATAACAGATCTATTGTGACATCCTTCTGTGTCATATCTCACTCTCAAGACCTAGGAGCGTCATGTAGCTCACTATTTGTCTTGGTGTGAGAAGTCTCACTTTCTCAGAGTCCAGCAGTGGACCTCCGAGGATGTGACTACGGTTGCGAGCGAGTGCGTCACAGTTACAGAGGATATGGATGGGCGTTTCATTATCCTCTGAACAGAATCTGCAGGTTGGGGTATCTGGCAATCCAATTTTTGTCATATGCTTCCTTAGTCTGCAGTGTCCTGTCAAGGTCCGGGTTAGAATCCTTATTTGATTTTTATTAAGTTTTAGAACTTCTGTGGTGAATTTCCGCGAGTACCCTGTCATCAGTTCCTTCGCGTGCTTCAACCCTGTGCTGTTGGACCAAATTTCATGGCTTTGATCCATGGCCCAGTTTTTTAGGCTAAGCCTGATAGTGCTAGACGGTAATCCGCATATAGGCTCAGGACCTATTGGTAGTCTCTCAGCGCCAGTTCTAGCAAGTTCATCGGCAGCTTCGTTGCCTATGACTCCACAATGCCCCGGTACCCAAACCAGCCTTACGGCGTTATTCCCGCCCAGGCGATTTAGAACCTGTATACATTCAAAGGTTAGTTTAGATCTCACCTCTACGGAACCTAGGGCTTTAAGCGCCGCCTGGCTATCCGAAAGGATATAGATCTTTTTGTTGTGGTATGATCGGTGAAGGTTCATATGAGCACATTCCAAAATGGCGCTCATTTCTGCCTGGAAGACAGTGGCATATTCTCCTAAGCAAATTGATTTGCTCATTTTAGGTTGGGCGCCAAAGATTCCAGACCCTGCCCGACCGTCTTTTTTGGATCCATCTGTATACCATATGATGCCGCCATCTCGAAAGGAGTAGGGATCATTTTCTCGCCAGGTCTCTCTTTCAAGTATTTCTATTGTGTAATGTTTAACAAAGCTGTAAGCCACATTCATGGTATCTGAAGGCATATCCACGATGGGAGCTTTGTTGAGGTCTGAATATAATCCTCTCATTATGCTGGAGCGCCAATTGTTCTTGCCTCCCTTTGCCGCCCGTAGCAATGCCATGCGGGCCTCTTTTTGCACATGCACGTGCAATGGGCTCAGACACAACATCGCCTCTAAGGCAGTTGTGGGTGTTGAGGACATAGCGCCCGTTGTGAGAAGACATGCAAGTCTCTGAATCTTATTCAGGACATTTATGCATGTCTTCTGCTGGGTTTTCTTGTGCCATACCACACAGCCGTAGGTGACCATTGGTCTAACCATAGCTGTGTAGAGTCAGAGGGCTTGCCTCGGTTGAAGGCCCCATTTCAACCCAGCTATTCTAAAGCTCGTACCTAGAGCTATCTTTGCTTTCTTGGTGATGTGTTCCAAGTGTGGGTTCCATGTAAGCCGTTGATCCAGGATAATACCCAAATACTTAACTTCCTTGGAAAATGTTATAGTCTCCCCGAAGAGAGTTGGTGCCTTAAGTCCACCCAGCTTCCTTTTGTTGGTAAATGGGACTATAACAGTCTTGTTGGCGTTCACTGAAAGGTTTACACCAGGTTTCTACCAATTTTAGGGCCTTTTACATTTGGCTGGATACGGTGCTTTGGAATTTTCCTACAACCGTAATTACCAGATCATCTGCGTAGCCCTGCGTGTTGAAATAAGCATTGTTTAGCTTCCATAAGAGACTGTCGACTACGATGGACCATTCCAGTGGTGACAAGACACCTCCTTGTGGACATCCTCTCGCAATTCGAACAGCCAGTGTTTTGTCTAACAGTGTCGTTTTGACAGTCCTATTTGACAGCATCGCCTCAATCCAGTTAAGTGTCGTTCGGTCGATGTTCCTTTCAGTCATGCTTTTAAGTATGACATCTGTTGAGGTGTTATCAAAAGCTCCCTCAATGTCTAAGAAAGCACATAGGGCAATTTCTTTATCCTCTATGGCTTTTTCCAGTCTGTCTGTTAGTTCAATCAGAACGGATTCCGTAGACTTGCCCGTTTGGTAGGCATGTTGTTTAGCATGTAGGGGTCTTATCTTGAGATATTTCTCCCTTATGTATAAGTTTAGCACTTTCTCCATTGCTTTAAGCAGGAAGGAGGTGAGGCTAATTGGCCTGTAGGATTTAGGCTGTGACTTGTCTTTATCTCCAGCCTTGGGTATGTACGTTACCCTAACCTTGGTCCAATCCGTCGGTATGTATCCCCATGCAAAGCTTGCTCTGAAGATTTTAATTATTTATTTATTTATTTAATTTTATAAAGTTATAATTATACCTTAAAAATAACTTATAACAAACATTACAGGCAGGATACTTTTTGTACCCTGCTGCAGTAAGGCAGGAGAAATGCCATCTTCCCCTTCAGATTTATATGGTTGAAAGCTTTCAATAGCCCATGAAACCTGATTGGGTCTGAATATCTCAGATGCTCTTCTCCAGTCTTCAATGTCCGGTTTGGACTTTTTTGTAGTCTGTGTTTGTAGAGTGTCCGATTCAGTGATATCTGATCCTGGAAAGTGAACCTGCGTCATCAGCTTCAGGGTCTCTTCTACATTCTCGGTAAATGTTCCATCGGTTTTTCTAAGTAGACCCAGATAGGATGGAGGCGCATTTGAAAATATCTTGTGGATTTTGGCTACATGCGAAGGACCATTGATCTCTTCGCAGAACCTCCTCCAAGACATTCTCTTAGCCTTCCTTAGCTCACGATTGAATTCTGTAAGGGCCTTTTTATAAGACTCCCAGTCACCATTAATTTTTGCTCTATTAAAGAGTCTCCGGGATTCTCTCCTTAGTGAATTCAATTTTTCATTCCACCAAGGCACCTTGCGGTTTGAATTGATGGTTTTTAAGGGACAATTGTCTGTGTATGCGTTCAACATACACAGATTGAGATCTCCTACCGCTGATTCAATCTGTTCGATTGATCTAACAGTTTTTGTTACATTTTTTATGCTTTCCTCTAATTGGTGCCTGTAGTCGTCCCAATTAGTGGCCCTGGGGTTCCGGTAAGTTTCAGATTCTCTTGCTTTGTTAGCTAGGACGTTGAATCTGATGTATGTGTGGTCTGACATGGTTATATCTCCACAGACACACCAGTCGCGTGTGCGGTCCACTAATGACTCTGCGCAGATAGTAATATCTAATACCTCTTCTCGCACTCTAGTGACAAAAGTTGGAATGGCGCCACTATTGTGTGTGTAGTTTATTCGATAGGTCTAACTTAGGTGATGTTCATCCTCTGGAAAGATATTTACAATTGCCACAAGTCTACAAGTAAGTTGGGGAAATAATTCTTAATAGTAGGTATTAAAAATAATAGTTATAAAAATAGTAATTAATATATAATGCACAAAAAAGTATACAATAGAAAATAAATAGCAATAAACCAACAAATAATTTTGTGCAATGAGTGAGTTTATCGTCCATTGCATGTATAGTTATTATGTATTATACTTTTATTCTTGAATTCAGTGATGAGGTTTGCCACCCATCCTGAATACCTCAATATTTTATTGGTACAGAAAGGACAGTTTGTGTTCATTACATGCAGCTGGCTTGCTGACTACTTTAATTGTGGGATGCTCTGTGATATAATAATAATCTTTATTTAATATTTTCTTATTTTGCAGAACTGGGTACTTGAAGACTTGTTTTCAAGTATCACTTAATTACATGACAAGAAACTGGGTGAGAGTGTGTTTACTAATGAAAACAATACCTGCACTTCCACTCTGCGGTGGAGTCTTGTATCTTCCAAATATTAGGAGGTAAAGGCGGAAAAACTAAAAAGCAACTTTATATAAACATAATATGTTATCATATTATGATTATTTTTTTATATAATTGTGATTTCAGGACTGTCTTTCAAGTGATGTCCCATGCATATAACAGTAAAGTATTTAAATACCCTCTGGACAATTTATCCAAGTTATTATGGCATGAAGATGTAAAAGATTTAGTTGAAGAGTGTCGCCATTATAACATAAATATAGATGGAGACCAAAACATAAGTTTCAGTAAGGACAACTTTCAGTATTCCAAAGTGGTAAGTTTGCGTATTAATATTATAAGGTTGTATACTTATTTCCATTCAATTTAACAATCTTGATTGTCTTGTCTTAAAATATTCGACTCATCGACTGGTAGTTTGTAAAAGAAGAGTATGATAATAAATATATTGCATTATATTTAAACAAGACAAGACATTTATATTAACTATAGTGGTACATAGAGTAGTGAAAAATAGTTAAGTACCTTCAGTGAAGCCTTTTAGCCCATGGGTGAGTATACATCTTAATTTGCGCAATATATAATGACGGAAGTATTTTAATGAAAAAAAAAACAGTATTTTCATCCATTAATGGCATCGGGGCATTTCCCGAAAGTGGGCTAGCCACAGAATAACTGCATGTAACTAATATGTAAGTCATCCTCTACATGCCAATAAGACGTAGATAATTAGGATCGGTGGAATACCTCATTGCTGATCTTAGAAACCAAGGACCTTATAACATTGTGTGAAATTGCACTACAAATGGATGGTTATCTGTTTGTATATTTTACCACCAATCTCATTTTAAAACTATTTTAACAATTCATAAAATAGAAATATTTCTAGGGTCGGCGGACTAAAGCACATAAGTCAAAAATTTCATTTTTTTTTTATTGTTTCAACTTGCCTGTTTTTAATCAATACATAACTGAACACAAGTCATGTACATCTATAAATTTATATTTTTAATAAACTTTTGTTAATAAAAAATGCTCTTTTTTATTTAACTAGACTTTTATTGTATTTTTTGTTTCTCCTGTAAAGTTGCCATTTCTGACTTATGTCCTTTAGTTTGCCGACCCTAGATTTCCGCTTTTAATAACTTTTCAAAGTGCTATGTGTACACTATAAACTTGGGGTGAAGAGTGAAGGCTATTTTTAAAATTCACTTTCAGTCCTAGAACAGATAATCCTATTTCTCACTTATATTGATTGTATTATTGTTAAATAAATAGTCATAAAGTGGTATTAAATAAATATTTTCGGATAATTGCATTTAAAATTCACATTCAGTCCTAGAACAGATAATCCTATTTCTCACTTATATTGATTGTATTATTGTTAAATAAATAGTCATAAAGTGGTATTAAATAAATATTTTCGGATAATTGCATTTAAAATTCACATTCAGTCCTAGAACAGATAATCCTATTTCTCACTTATATTGATTGTATTATTGTTAAATAAATAGTCATAAAGCGGTATTAAATAAATATTTTCGGATAATTGCATTTAAAATTCACATTCAGTCCTAGAACAGATAATCCTATTTCTCACTTATATTGATTGTAGGGTAAGGTTGCTTAAGTCGTACCCCCTAAGGAAATAATGCTATAATATTTAGTGCAATTAAAATAAAACAAAATCATCTGCATATATTAAATCTTCATTTAGTTGCCTTTTAATCGACAATCATAGAAATTTGAAAATCTTTTAACAAAATAGGCATTTTGACGTTTTTCAAAAAGATACCTTCGGTACGAATAAGGCGCCTAGTCGCCTAAGTCGTACTACCTATAGCCTTAGTCGTACTTAGAAAATATACCTTTTGAATAATATAATAAACTAAATAGAAAAATACTCAATAACCAGATATCATATGAATAACTAAAAAATATAAACAATGCAGTCTGAGATTAACTTAAAATATTTTTTTTTGTCAAACCTAATTATAAAGTTAATAACACATAGAAAATAGAATTATTATATCTTGAAAAAAATCTTCTACGGGATTCATTAAATCCAATTTCTCCATTCCGATGTTTCTGTGTTCGATGTTTCAGTGATATAAGAAAGGAGTAAAGGAATGTGGAATGAGAGTTGGTGTAATTACAAGGATGAATGTAAATAAGTTAAGATGGTTTGGGCACGTGGAAAGAATGAATGAGAACAGAATAACCTAGAAGATATATTTGGCTGAGAGGAGACGTGGACGTCCGAGGATTAAATGGCAAGATCATTTTAATCAATTCCTACAGAACGGTCACGTGTTGAGCACATTGAACAAAAGAGCACACATGAGGAATTGTATGACAGCGAAAGAAGTATGCAATGATAGAAAGAAGTGTCGCTCGATCCTTTCTGCCTACCCCGCGAGGGAAGCAGCGTGATGGTATGTATGTTTAAAGCTTCGTCCATGTCCTCCTGCATCCAAGTAGTTTTTCTTCGCCATATTTAGGTATTACCTACCTGATAAAATGTTAAGTAAATTATTAAACAATTTTCTTAATAGGTACCTAAGTCGTACCGGTACGAGTAAGGATTTTTGCACAGGTACGACTTAAGCGCCGGGGTCTTCTATGTTTAAAACTAAAACCACTGACGTAACCTCAAAATGTAGTACCGTTTGAATATGCGTAAACTATTGCCAGATAAGTCTTACAAATAGACGTAAACAAAGAAAATAGGTAAGTATCACATTCCTGCCATAAAAAGCTTACAAATGAGTCAAAAAATTTAATGAAAACTGTTCAAAAACTTACTTTTTCAATATTTTTGCTTCAGGAAGCCGGCCGGCCGCCCACTTTTTTACGTTCGCTCACTCAACTAAATAGTTTAGATTGACGACACTAGATGGTGCAATTTATAACTATCAGATAAGATATTGCCGGGGTACGACTTAGGCCGTGGTACGACTAAAGCAACCTTACCCTATTTGTTAAATAAATAGTCATAAAGTGGTATTAAATAAATATTTTCGGATAATTGCATTTAAAATTCACATTCAGTCCTAGAACAGATAATCCTATTTCTCACTTATATTGATTGTATTTGTTAAATAAATAGTCATAAAGTGGTATTAAATAAATATTTTCGGATAATTGCATTTAAAAAACATGCAGCTTAACTTTTAACCGTAAATTATTCCACAATGACACTAATTATTTTTTTTTAATTCAGGTTAAAATGAGTGGACATTGATTTTGATCAGAATTAGCAGTTTTTAGCTTTGCCTGTATGCTTATATTAATATTTTGTTAAATTGTCTACCTTATGTATCTACATGATGTATCTGACAATTTTGTTTTTTGTTACAGTTTCCCCTCAAGAGATTAAAACTAATAGATGATCTTCTTGAAAATGTTGATATAGTCGGCTGATAATTAGTTTAATTGAATATGTAGAAACATTTTATTTATACTATATATACTAGCTGGAAAAGAAACTGTATATAGTATGAATCCATTTGTAAACAACCAGAAAATAGAAAAATCGTTACTAAATACTTTTGCCTGTTAACTGCCTGATATGTTGAGACTCTCAAACGAGTATTATTATTTTTTACTTACGGATTTTTTTTTGGTGGCTATTTTTCTATCGCGCCGTGGGTGATTTATAACGAAAAAAGATCTTTAGAAAATTTCTTCTTTCTTTTTTATTTATTAACATATCAAAAAACATTATAATATATATCCTTTACTACTCAATCTATTGTTTTTTTTTAAATTATTTTGATATCTTTAAAACTTAAAAAAGTATAAAGATTTTTGTATTGATTTCTTTTTACGAAAACTGTCCGCAGGAAAAACTCCATATTCCAAATACCACTCTGATATCACTCACATAATTCTTGCCACTTATCAATAACTATACAATAAATATTTTGAAGAAATTAAAAAAAAAAGTTCAGTCCCTATTCAAAATTTTACTATACTACTATACCTACTATACTAATTTTTTTTTTCAACATATTGGTTTCAAAATTGCAATTTTTCACCTAAGTGCAAAGTTTGACTAGTCATAGACAAATAAGGACTTTCTCAAATACTTCTGCATTGCTACTGAGGATAGAGGCATAAAATCTCTCCGTAAATAATAAATATCAATGATGATATTTGTTGTCTTTGTTTTGAAATAATGATGCGAAAATGAGAAATTTTCAGTTTTAGAATTGAAACTTCGAAACTAAATTTGATAAACTTTTCGATAGATATCGATGATCAAAAATATATTTTAAACTAGGAAAAATTGTGTTTAAATTATATTTTTTTAAATTATATCGATATAACCCAGGTTAGTTGGAAGACATTGCAGTTTAGTGATAAACTCACCCTCTGTACGTTGAATTGTATAACTGATATTTTTATGACACTTTTACTTTGTAATATTGTAACCAGTGTACAGTGAAGAGTAAAATAATAATAATAAATAAATATCAGGCAATCAACAGACAAAATATGAAAAAATCTATGACAATGGGCCACATGGTCTGGTTGTTCTGAAATGGAATAAGTCTATAATAATTGCTTTATTGTCACATTAATGGACTTTTCCTTTCCGGATGGAGCCCTTTCAATTATATGCATCTGTCTCTAGAGCACTACTCTTCTTTTGTAACAATGTCTTGATTGCATTAAATTATTAACTATGAAAATATCACAAACCAAATGTAAATATTAATAGGAAAAAAGAGCACAAAAAACTTTTTGAAAGATGTTTTATTATAACAAAATCACCCTACACAATCAATTGTATATTTAATACACAGTTCATATTACAGGTTTTATAATTTATTTCCTTAGATTTATGTAAAATAATTAACAAATCAATAAAATGTAACTTTAGAAGTAACATTTTATCAAAGAATAAATTAATTAATCGCAAATAAATACAGAATTACTTTTGTAAAGCTGTAAATTAGAATTATGCAATCATATTTGTGACTCCACTTACTAATTAAATAAATAAGTCCAGTAATACAGTTGTAAAGCGAAACATTTGCTGATGGTGGGTTCCATGAACTAACTTGAGATATTAAATTAAAACAAATTTGTTAGTCGATGTTTTGATTGTTCAATAAATTGTGTTATTTATTCACAACAATGCTGAAAATAATGTGTTTTAGGCATAACAATATACGACACTGGCCTTTTACAATACGAGGGCGGTCCGATAAGTACTTAGCCTCTCCACCTGATGATGTCACTATCACAAGAAAAATATACCATCTTGTAGTGCATTCTTGTGGACAGCCACTGTTGAAATTTCAGCTAAATTGGACTTATAGTTTTGTTTTGACCGCGTGTGGAAGCGGGCGGGTCCACGGATTTTAGAAAAATGGAAAAAGAGCAATATCGGTCGATGATTCGATTCTTGTTTTTGGAAGGGAAATCAATGAGCTCTTGGATGCTGTGTACGGTGACTCTTCTTCTTCGATAACGATCGTCAAAAATTGGTTAAGGAGTTTCGACATGGTCGTACGTCGGTTTTTGACGAGTCACGTCCAGTTGTCCCGAAAACGGCTACCACGGAAGATAACATGACAAAAATCCACGATATCGTAATGGAAGACCGCCGATTGAAGGTGCGTAAGATAGCTAAGATAAAAGACATCTCAAAAGACCAAATGGATTATACCATTCATGAAATTTTGGACATGAGAAAGCTGTTGGCGCAATGGGTGCCGCATTTTCTCACTCCGGACAACAAGTGCAACCGTGAGACCACTTCAGAGCAGTGTTTGACGCTATTTAAGAGTGATTGAAAGAGTTTCTGCATCGTTTCGTAGCCATTGACAAAACTTAGATCCACTGTACACACCAAAGACCAAGGGACAGTCAATACAGTGGATTTTACCCGGCGAACGTGCTCCAAAGAAGGCAAAGACTGTCCTATCTACCGGAAAGGTGATAGTCACCGTTTTCTGGGATTCACAAGGTGTGATCATCATCGACTACCTGGAGAAGAGTAAAACGATCACAAGGCTCTACTATGCCAAATTATTGGGCCGATTTGACGCCGAATCGCAGAAAAAACAGCCCCATTCGACGAAGAAAAAGTGATCTTCCACCATGACAATGCACCGGCTCACACCTCCGTTGTCGCCACGGCCAAATTGGTCAAATAGGGCTACGAACTGCTGCTTTATCCAGCGTATTCTCTAGATTTGGCTTCATGCGACTTCTTTTTGTTTCCAAACTTGAAAAAGTCACTCCCTGGGCAGAAATTTGAGTCGAATGAGGAGGTCATTGGCGCCACGGGAGCCTACATTGCGGACCTCGAGAAAACGTATTTTTTAAACTGGTTTAAGAAGTTGGAGAATCGCTGGTTCAAGTGTATCGAGCTAAAAGAAGACTATGTTGAAAAATAAATCGCCACTTTTCCAAAATTTTCGTTTTTTCTTTTGTAGGCTAAGTACTTATCGGACCGCCCTCGTACATGACAGATGGAACAATATTACACAGTGTTCAAATATTAATCAAATCTATACAATTCAGTTAAAAACAAATCACATTATAGTCATAAACATGAGTGTGTAGTTTTTACTTTTGATGGATTAAAAAGAAAATGGTTTAAAAACATTAGATATGTGCTTGCGCCATACTTTTGACAGAGCCATTGCTTTTACCAAAGTAGTTAATTTCAGTTTTTGTGAATATTATGATATCTTTTTAATTATGCCACCATGTAATCAACATAGAGTTCACCATGAAGAAACTAGTTTTCAAATGGCATTTTTAATAAAAAAGATCTAATGTGAAAATTCAGAACATTTTTATCAGCAATATTGATTTATTGCTTAATAAAATCTTGCTTTTTGGCACTGCTCATTTGTATGAGAAAATGAGACAAAAATAGTTAGGTGGAGCGCAAACATCAGATGATGTCACACTTTACAATTGTGTAATATAATCAAAAAATCTATAGGCAATGGGAAGAAGAGGTAAATTTTATAATTTCTGTTATGTTGGAAGTATTGAGACTACAAATAAGTATGCAAAATGTTTTAAAATATGGTGACTTGGCTTTATATATCCCATCATATTGATATAGGTATTTTAGGAAAATACAGTGAAACCATCTAGCATTCTCACAAGAGGCAATAATTAAAAATAAATCTTACGAAACATAGCTATCTATTTAAGAATAAATGGAAGAAAAATAAAATGTATCAACATAAAAAATAAAAGAAAACGCTCCTCAATTCCCAGAAATGACTAGCCATTGAAATATTTAACATAGGTATCAATTTTTTTATATAAAAAAACAGAATATACGCAATGGTACATTCATATAACAAATCTAATATTTACTAAGGTTATGCACAATAAAACCATTTTAGGTAGACTTTATTAATAATATACATATATATTACCCCCTTTCCATTACACACAGATGTTACTACATACAGAGAAAGACTTTGATATCAACACAACTGTGTGAAGTTTAGTTTAACAACCAACAGTTTTTGGTGTAATTTATTTATAATAATAAATAAAAGTGAAACAAAATGGGTGCACACAGTTTACATTTGCCCGACAATGAGAGCGGAAGCTTTCACAATCCAGCTCATAAAGTAATAATGTCACCAGTTAAATAACTAAAGTCACTCTCATAAACATTTGTAAATACAATAAGACTAGACTAATACCAAACTTAAAGAGTTGCTATATAACATGTTGTAAACAACAAATACATGTGAGAGTATTACAACTCAATTTTAACAATAAGAGACGAGATAATCACTATCTACTGAATTGCTTTCAAGAAAGTCTCATTGAACATATCCAATTCGTTGTTTAGATATGTTGCTTTATTTCTGAGTTTCTTAGCTGAAGTGGCTGCCTTCTCCAACATTTGTGATTCTGCATCTAACTCTCGCAGCTTCATATCCATATCACCACTGGCCTCATCAACCATATGACATAACTGAGCAAAAGTTGTAGAAAGCTCTCTGGAAACAAATTAACACAAATATGGTTATATTACATATATGCTAATAAATCATTTTACTAATTACTCAATTATATATGGGAACATACTGCTGAACTTGATGACTACAATTGGCCGATGTAAGATCCACAATGAGTTTCAATTTTCTTGTGATGTGGTCTACGTATTGCTTCTTAAACACTTTTTCTTTGGCTTTATTGGTCCATGTAATTCTTTCATACAAATAGAGAGCACCATATAATGTACACGTTACGGCAACTGCCCTCCAACCAACGGTTTTCAGCATCTATAATAAATATTGTAAACTGTTAAATGTATATAATATTGTGTAGGTAGCTCATATAAAACAGAATTAGATATTTAGAATACCTATTTTTCCATAATGTTACAACTGATTCTAAATTTTAATGAAATGAATTATAAATCATATTTTTGATATCAAACCACTTCAGAATAACCATTCCAATCAATTCAACTCCCGAAATGAGCAAAAACATTCTGTTCATTCCAAGAATCGAACCCATATCCCTCGCTTACAAGGCGAGTGTATAAATCGCTAGTTGACCTATTTAACTAGGTAGATATGTTGTACATGGTACACATACATATGTGAATTTTCTTTTTAAGGAATGCACAATACAGAGTACCTAAAGTCTGTGATAAGTATTGTTATTTGAAATATGCAGAAAATTATGTAATTCAGTAATAATTCATCTGAAACTTGATTTTTCAACAAACTTACAAATCCAACTAAAAGTAGACCTCCCATAGTACCCTGTGATGTGTATGAGGCCATTGCTATTTTGGACACCGTACTCCATTGCTCCGCAGACAACGGACCAATTAATGCTGAGCTGTTAGTATCAGCAACAGTATATTGAAGCACACTTGAGTCTAGGGATTCTGTGGGTGATGTGATTGGACGAGGGACCTAAAAAATTATATTAATACATATTTATGTACTTTTATAACTTAAACTTATAAGAATAAAGTAAATGCTGTAAGGATTCTTATGTACACACAGATTAATAAAGATGTATCTAATAAATTGATAAAAATGTATTTTTTAACTTGCTTCACAAATTTCATCCTCAAATTTAAGCTATAAATTAACTACAAGAGTTATAAAAACAAATGATAAAATTCAAGGTTACTCTATACCAGTGGTTCTTAACCTGTGGGAAATTCCCCACTGGTGGGGAATGGCGGAGTTGCCAGATGGGTAATTTTGTGCATTTGTTTCCATCCACAAATATGAAATATATATGTAACAGTAAAACCGATATATCAGAAGACATTCATTCCTGACTTGACAACAGGTTTTTTCTTACTGTTAGTTTAAATCTAATATTTATACGCAAACAAACCTTAAACTCATTAAAAAGGTCACAAAAAATGAAAACGTATATCTACGTACTAAACATTGCACAGGTTAAAATTGAATTTGTCAAAGACCGATGCTGTGGTGGGGAATGGAGAGTTGGTTCACTTTAAAGTGGTGAATTGGAGAAAAAAAGTTAACAACCACTGCTCTATCTATACTAATATTATAAAGAGGAAAGATTTGATTGTTTGCATTGAATAGGCTCCGAAACTACTGAACGGATTTGAAAAATTCTTTCACTGTTGGGAAGCTACACTACCCCCGGGTGACATAGGCTATATTACATTTTTTTTAAAAATAGATATCCTTACTAAAACATTTTTTTTATAACGCCAATCTACCCATGCAAAGCCGGTGCGGACCGCTAGTACAAAATAAAATTGTTAAATAGTACATATATATAGAATTTTGTAACTTGGTAATTCAACATACTCTTTGAGCACAATTAGTGAGAGTCAATTTTCTTTGGAAGCGTTGTACAACAGCAGAAATTCCCCAGGTAAATCTGAACTGCAAATCTTCATGGAAATCTGTGCATAGATTCTCACAGTTGAGTCTGTAATAGACTTGGAAAGGTTTCCTCTGAGTTGTGATGGTGTTAGTACACATTGCTTGCTTTTCCTCTGGGACGAGGATCATCATGCGATCTGGAATAATAAAAAATGTTTACAAAATCAATTATGGAACAGTTTAATTTTAAAAAATTATTTATATGTAGTCATTTTAGCAGACTGCAATAATGAAAAAGTAAGTAGACTTAATACTAACAATAAACTTTTTTTAATATCCTTGAGCATGGAATTCCTTTAGAATAATTACATAACTTAAAGAGATACCAAACTGATGACTTCTTACAATACCATTATCATTTACAGTAACAATAAGGCTGGTTCATTATATATAACCAGTGTATAAAATGTTAAAATGACCCTCTGCGCACTCAGATATTTCAGAAAGCGAGGACTCTACTCATCCGTATTTGCAAGAAAGTAAAATAGACAGGCCCTGATAGGTAATGTGAGGGTCCAACTAGTTAAAAATTTCAATTGTTCACCTGTCATTTCTTGTAATGCTGTTTCAATATTCAAAGCAACAGCGGCGGATAGACGAGCCCTGAGGTTGGATCCCAGACCATTTTCCACATACGTGTGGAGTTCCTTCTTATAAACATTTAAAACCAACTGATCCGAATGGAATGGTAGATGAAAGTCATCAACCACATTGCTCAATCTTCTTATTTCTTCCTTCAGTGCCCATGAAACCTGAAAATCGGAAGAACTTTTACATATTAAGATGACATGATACATCCAAGACAAATAATATATAAGTTACCCATCCTATAACATTTTATGTATTTTATACTACTATAAATGATAATATAATAAAAAATATTATGATTTTGTTTTTAAGTATTATAGAGTTTATTATTATAATAAATATAATGTTTTTGTGTTAACACTTTGGAAATCCATTATTAACATATAATTAAATATACATACACAACTGAGGCCTGAGTCAAAACACATTTTAGCGTTACGTTTTCGTGTCACAATCGTTTGAATATACACGACGTTACAACTTTCGTAACTATTGTGTATCTTAGCAACGAAATTGACACTTGCTTGCAACGTCGTCTATATTCGAACGCTAACGGAACGAAAACTATCTATCTATCTATCTATACCATCACGGCATATCCCACAAGTGGGGTAGCCAGCAGACCAGCTGCATATAAAATATGCAAGCTGTCTTCTCCGTGCCAATATAAAATCAAGACATTCAGGATGGGTGGCAAACCTCATCGCTGAATTTAAGATGTAAAATGTCTTATTTTTTGGAACACCTGCCTTTTACAGGACACTCGAAAACTTATGGAGAAGAGTGGGAGACCAATTCTTTACCGGGTTCTCCACGGGAATATACACGACGTTACAACTTTCGTAACTATTGTGTATCTTAGCAACGAAATTGACACTTGCTTGCAACGTCGTCTATATTCGAACGCTAACGGAACGAAAACGTAGCGTTAAAATGTGTTTTGACTTTGGGCTCTGTTCACTGGTTTGTGAGAAATGAAGTAATGGTATAGTTAAATAAATAGTGTTGTTAGAGAACCTTTTGCTCCACATCTTCAACCATTTGCTTTATCTTCAGCTTCATCTCTCTGGTGACCATCATGAGTTGTTGCTCCATGAAGTTAAGTCTCTCATGCAACCTCTTCTTCTCTTCTAACTTCTCGGCCCTCAATGAGTTGGACCTGTCATATACACATTCTAGAACAGATCTAACATCCGTTGTGACCATCCGGCCTCGTTGAGAATGCTGCTCAAACTTTGTTTTCACAGCAGACTTACTGATGCATTCTTGGAATTTCCTTTCAAAATCTTGGAATTCAAAATATCTTGTCTGAAATCCTTCAGCTAAAGCAGCAGCTGGAAAATTTAATTTAAAATGCATTAATATTACATACATAAATTAAGGTTCGTATTGCATGCAATAGACCATTAAAGGCTAGTATTTAATCACTTTCCTCAAAAGGAAATATTGCTGTGGTTAATAATAATAATAATAATAAAAAGATGATTTGTATTTGGCGCTGTTTAATGGTGACCATCTCAAGAGCGCCGTGGCTTTTTAGTTAAGTTGGAAGCATCTTCTGGGTCAAAAATGAAGTTCATGTAACGCTGCTGCCACTGCAGAGGACTCTCCATCTTTATTGGCATCAGTTCTCTGCCTCAGGCCATCCCATATCTTGGTCATGGTGTCGTACGTCTCTACGTTCTTGGGATGACTCTGGGGCCACCCACGAAGAGTGCAGATTTTCTCAATAGCCGATTCGAAGTCCTTCTTTTCGAGCGTTCCATTTTGGTTGACATCAAAGAAAACGTTGGACACATAGAGAAGCGTCTTCTTACGGAGATCTGAGATAGGCATCGTGGTAGACAAAACAGTATTTTTGTCTCTTTCACCCGCTGTGTTGTTGGGAGTAGTCGGTGTTGTTATCCTTCTCTGTTACACTACTGGACATACACTGATCACTACACGCTGGCACTTGTGAGACAACAGAGTGATTCCCGGAAGGGGTCGATTTTTTTAACACGTGTTTTGGCAATAGAAGTGGGAATGTAACACAAAATGATGACTTATTAAAGTTTTGAAGAGACAATCAACAATAATGAATATTCAGAAATATAATATTAATTTATTTCGAGTTTTGATGAAGTTTAAGAGATGATGAGATGCAAAAACTACGCGGTTTTGTAATGTTAGCGTGCACAAGAAAGTTCAGCACTATGGGACCAATATCTTTCGTAAAATCAAATTATTAAAATGAGCAGTTTGATTTGCGTGGTGGCAGCTAAACAGCGCGCCACCCACTATCTATAAATATCAAGTAACTATTATGAAACGGGTAGATTTATAAGATGTTATCATATCATCATTGTGTTTAGTATTTCATTTTTAATGTCTTTATTTATTCATGGGCGTAAAAAATATGAATACATACTTAGTTAAAATTTTCATGTTGATAAAACTACGATACAAATATAAATTGCAATCGTTTGTGTTTCCTATTACATACAATGTTTATGTGGTATTAGACAAAAATATTCAACATAGATTTTAAAAAAGGTTTTATTTAAGCATCTCTATGCACTTTTTCCCATTTACAATAGTTTTACACAGATTTATCAAATGATTATAAATAAGAAAATTATATCTAGTCACAGTACGCCCTGCTATAAGGTTATGAGTACACAGGAGTAACAAGACATGATTCACATATTCCCTGTGAACTCGTAAACGAGTGAATGGCGTTTAAAAATACAATAGATTCAAATACTAACAATGATGGCTTTGTTTTTGAATGACGGCAATATGAATTGAACGATATGTCGATCAAGGTAACATCTGATAAAAAATATTTTTGATGAAATTAGATATAATACTTAAAAATTGTATGCACCAATGTCTAGTACATTCTTGGGTTTGTGTAGCATAATATTAAAGTAAATGTTTAAAATTACTATAGTCAGCTACCGCAGGATTAGCACACAAATACTTTTAGACTATAGTCAATTTCCACATCCAGGAGGTTAAACACACCAAAAGTAACAGATGGCTGA
This sequence comes from Athripsodes cinereus, assembly GCA_947579605.1. Classification (NCBI taxonomy): domain Eukaryota; kingdom Metazoa; phylum Arthropoda; class Insecta; order Trichoptera; family Leptoceridae; genus Athripsodes; species Athripsodes cinereus. The sequence goes on along the minus strand of OX388313.1, from coordinate 14,382,730 downwards.
CTGTTAAAAATGTATTGTAAATAACAAGGCTATACACTTCCTTGAAAAAATGTATCACGTGAGAAGGAAAGTTTAACAATGGCGTTCCTTTCCATCACATAGTTAGTATTTACCTCTCCTCTCACATGGTACCAATAATTTTTCATATGAATTTAATATAAAGCATATTTTTTGCTTGATGTTAGTCTATAAACGGTTAAGTAACAAATTATAGTCAAGTTGGTAAAGTTGTTATTTATGTTCAGTTATGTTGGTGTCCCCGTCCTCCAAATATTTTATTGTGACGTCTATAAACTATACCTAATGGTCTATAGAACAATATAAGCCATTGCACTAATTAACTTACAACTTGCAGGTTTTTGTTCCTTTTCCTTAAGTCTAGCTAATAAAGCTTCTTTGGCTGATATGAAGAAAATTCTTTCTTCCGCTTCTTTTGCAGTATAAACCTTTAACTCATTTACCAGAAAATCCAAACATCGGGATGCATGCTGACCTCTAACCTGAAAACAGACTAAATATTCAGGGACATGTATATTTTTTATACAATACCAAAAAATTTAAAAAAGAGAACTTTGAAAAAGACATGCAAATTTAATAAATTTTCAACATTACATCTAACATTTTTCAATATTAAAACTACGTCCAGTAGTGTTTCTGTAGAAAGCTGCTATTAATTTTGAAGATAGTATTTAGAAGCAAAGCATTATCAATGTGAAAAGCAAAGGCATAAAAAGAATCAAACATTTCTTTCTAAGTGATTATGATTTTCCAAATGCAAACTGACCTGCTTTTGAATATCCTGGTCCAATTTAAAACAAAAAAATATTTTAATAAACTACAAGAACCTGATTGCCTAGATAAAATATGAAACTAAATATAAATACAATATACAATAAATATGAAGCTAATTTTAAGAACATTAAAATATTGGAGGCGATTAGAGGAAGAAGGGCGAGAACGCCAAGTAGGTAAAAAAAAATTCATGCAATGTGTGCGCGCTATCACGAGGAATATTTTGATATATATTTCATAATTTTATATTTATGAATTACTTATATAAAAAATATCAAATTTTAAACAAATAAATATGTTCTATCTCTTTCTAGCGAAACGTCCCTACCCAGTATCTTACTCTGCCCCTTCCCTAGTTTCTAATACCCCTGTTTACGCTTAGTAGATGTTTCATTCGTTCTCAAACCGTGGTGTGGCGAGTGTTTTCATATATTTATTTACTCATTGAAGAAATTATAACAGAAAACATTTCTGGATACCCTAGAAAAAGAATATCCAGACCTGAAAGTTGGGAAATTAACATAAATAGAAAAAAGAAATGAAGGGAAGGAATATAAAATAAAGACATTTATTTGCTCTACTTAATTTTTTTTGTGTTTTATTTAGGTATACATAATTTATTAAATGTTAGTCTCTTTTTTTAATACTTATAACATTGTCTTAACTGAATCAGTTTTAATATTGGCCTATTAAATAGTTCTCTTAATTTTATGTAGGTAGGTATTATTTATTTTGATTATATTCTTCATCTTTTATTTAGAGTTTGTCATTTTTATTATTTAATAATTATATATGAGTTTTTTATAAACAATGTCTTTTATTAATGTCTTTCCATAATTTGCTGCAAGTACTAAAATTATACAGTGTACCTAATCATTATTTCGCTAATTTTTTAATAGGTCTATTGTAATATCTGTGTAAATTATTTGATTTACCAAGATGGCCTTTCGCGGTAAATACATAGATATACTAGCATTTATTTATTAATAAATGAAATCATTAAGTTTGTATGTAACAATTCTTTGTTCATTGAGGTAAGTAAAAATATTATTGCCAAATTTACGCGTTTACATTATATCATAATTAGGGGAATATCCAGGTGATTAAACGCAGGTGTTTCTTTTGTTTACATAGATAATGGACATTATTATAAACACATAGTATGATAATATCTTTGGGATTACAGTTCAGTAATTTCTTGGAAGCCTTAGGTATTTAAATACATGTTGGTGAGTTATGTACTAATATTAATGTGTTTTCGAAAATAATTGATAACATTTAGTTAGGTTTAGGAATATAATAATCATCTGTACACGTCTACAATACTATACATTTTGAGAAGCTCTGGCAGGCGTTGCGAACACTGCTATACTCAGTGATGTTCGCTACGTATTCATCCAGGTATAAAAACTTAAAACTGTTGTATTGAAAACTAAGGCTATATTCAATTCGCCCTTCTTCCTCGAATCGCCTCCTATATACTTACTAAATAAATTTATAATCTTCCTTTCCAGATTCAATTATAATATTGGTGGATTAAAAATGTTTCTACTGTATGGATAAATTTAAAACTATAATATATTGTATTTTTTCAAACTCGCCGATAGAATTATAATATGGGAAGTATGATATTAGTAATAACATTGCGTAGAAAATATATTCCGCACATCAGTTATTATTACAAATACATCTAAGTGAATAACCACAATGAAATATTGGGCTCAGATACAAAAATCACTTCATGGTGATTGGATACACAAAAATCACGGTAAGTATTGCATTTGTTTTTTTAATATGAATCTGGGCTTGTAATAAACCCAAACATCCTCACAGCAAGTAATACGCTAGTGTAGCGAAGACTGAGTAGGTTAGCAGGAGTATTCAAGCTCAAAATTTTTCCTTATCACCATGTTTGATATTTTTGTATGTAATGTGATGATTTTGTACAAAGAACAAATAAATACCTGATCTAAAAATTCAGGTTCCGAAGCTGATGCATCCCATCTATTATTTAGAATAAAAAGATTTGGCTTCGATAGCTTTGAAGATACTTTGTGGAAGAAATTTTTTTCCTAATAAAATAAAGAAATACATTAATACACAGACAAAAGTTACCAAAAAATAAAAAAAAATAAAGATAATTGAGAATGGACGACTTCGAAAATAAAGGTTGGTGATGCATGTTTGCTAGCAATAGCAATATGTTGAACATTGCAAGAATGCTGGTGCACAATACCATTCTGGTACCGACACTTATGTATACAAGGGAAACTTGGAGGTGGTTAAAGAGGGACAAAAAAGGAATAAATGCAGTGAAGATGTGATAAATGAGAAGAATGGTTGGTAAAATGTTGTATGATAGAGTGAGGAATGAGGATATTAGGAGAATGAGCAGATGTGAGAGGAATGTTGTAGATAGAATGAGTGTAAATAAGTTATAATGAAGAAGATGTATCTATCTGACAGCCTCATGTTGAGTAAGAGAAATTGGCGAGTGTGTGTATGGAAAACATTAATATGACCGTCAATAAAAGTCAATCAAAGACAGTCAATGAAAATAAACATACAAATAAGAACAGAATAAAATACACAAAGACAACACTGCCAATCACACATAGAATTATATATATTTTAGTTTTTGGTAGGCCGCGGATTCTAGGAAGAATTTTGGGGTGGCGCGAAATTCTAGAAAGAACTTTAGTGTGCCGTAGATGCGAGAAGGTTGCGGAGCACTGATGTAGAGGAATCAAAAGAAGTTTATTAAGATAGAGCTGTGAGGCGTTTCATCCTCTCTGCCTACTTCACTTGGGATAGAGTGCAGAATGAGTAAAAATTTTAAATACGATAAACTGTAATGATTTTATTGTCAGCAAATGCATATAATATAATAAATACTCACAGTAATCATAAGAGTAGATTCAGCATTGACGACTAAAACAAACACATCTGCGTCCATACAGTGATTATCTATCCACTGATCTAGATTGGGAGTCACATCGACTCCTGGTGAATCTACAAAAACTACATCATCACGAAGTAAAGCGCACTTCTCTGTGGGCCAGAATATGTGGACTAGCTCACACTCCTGCAGTCGGGAGTCACACAGAGCATGAACCAACTGCCCGACAGACTGAAATGTGTAACATTGTACATTATATGTGGTGTTAAATAAAAAAATGACAACTTTTAATAAAATTTCAATTTTTTGTTCTTTGATTGGTATTTAAGATTTCAGACCTACTATCATTTACCTCTACGTTAAGTTTTTCTTCAGAGTTTTCGGTCATGAGATATGCTTCATTATTCTCGGATCCCTCTACTTGTAAAAAGCAACTGGTAGTGTGTCCAATGCCACTGGGTAGTATCTTTTCATGCAACATGGCATTTATAACAGTGCTCTTTCCATTGCTTGTTCTGCCAAAGAAAGCAACTTTCATGTGGTCCCGGCATAACACATCTTGTATTGCCTTTACTTTGTTAACATACAAGGTGACATGCTCTAGATCTTCAGGTTTAATTATTGTTTTATCAGCCACATCTGCAAATGAATGATATTGAAGAAGTATGTCACAGCTATTATCTACTTAAAAGTGTGAATATGAGACATACTCATATAAAATATATTTACCTTGTAAGAACGTCACAGTATCTTTTGTATATGTGTATATTTCTCCAAATATATCGTTAATTTTCTTTTTAGCACGAACAAATACTTGTAAAGGTGAGTCATTGGCTGATGTTGATATGCTCCTAGACGTCCCGGATCCCAAACGATTATTGGATCCATCTCCAACAACTGTTCTATTAGCTAATGCAGACATCAATGATCCACGGCAAAAAACTAAAATATTTATTTGTTTATTTTATTCTTTTTGCACATCACCATATACAGAAAAAATCAATAAAGCAAATTAGATTTAAAAAATGTGATGATATGCAGTGGCGAGATTATCACTATATAAGTGATTTCTTCCATCTAACTACGCATTTGCAATACATAATTAACAGTAAACATTTTACTCCAAATACTCCCCCAGGGGGCTCACTGTTCCAGTGAGTTACGGGTATGGCGCACCCGGGATACCTGAGCTGAACGCTGATCTGTCCACAGATCCCTCCGGTCAGCGCTCTCCCAATCCTACGCCCGCTTTCCTGTCAAAACTCCTTGTTCATACCACATTATAATCAATCACATATGTTCCATCATATCAATCCCAACCCAAGCCAAGGTGTGGAGCGACCCGTGCTATGGTGTCTCAAACGGGGCCTTCAGGATACCTGGCGACCTCCTGGAGTAATTAGCCTTACTGTATCATGCGGGGCTCTGATGCAGCGGACCTTTAGTTCCCTAGCTAATCGTAGGACCAATATGGATGTACAGAAAAAAAGAAAAACAAGAAAATTTAAGCGGGCATGCCCCCCAAACACCATGTCCAAGCCTGAGGACGGGGCATCGTTGTCCGCTCCTGAGGGGCGGTCAACGAATCGACACCTAGACCAGGCACCAACAGCTGCCTGTCTTCTGGAGGACTGCCGAAGACAGGAACCTAGATGTGTTTCCCTGGCAACATCACCGGAAAAACCGGGGCTAGTGGTTGCGAAACCTCTACCAGTAATAAACCCGGGACCTCCGGGACTGGTGGTGGCGATGCTTCCACTGGCAACCCCGGAAAATCCGGAGCTAGTGGTAACAACAAACAAAAGAAGCCGAGGTGGCGGACAATGCCACTACCAGCCCCAGGCGAGCCCGGGGGCCCGGACGATCCGCTGAGGATAGGCCTCAGTGGTGCCCGAAAAAAGTGGTATCTCCGCTACCTCACGATTGGGCTTGAACCAGAGGAGGCGAGGAAGAGGGCGCTTGCTGGGAAGGTCACACCCGAACAGCAAAGCGCCAATGGATCATCCGAAGGGCACACACCTGAGGAAGCCAAAGAGGACGCAATTGCGAAGGGGCCTGTACCCAAAGAGCAAAATGCCAAGAAGAGGCTGACAACTCCTCCACAGGACCCAGCCTCAAAGAAAAGGGCAGTTGCACAGACCCAGGCTAGTACTAGGTCAACTGGGCAAGTCACCAGCTATGCAACTGCTCTTAAAACAGTAAGAGTGGTAATTCTGCCAAGTGAGTACCCGAAAGTCATCATTGACAACGAAGGTCTCACTAGGTTGGAGAACCTAATCTTGAAGGAGATGATGTCGGACACGACATCATCACTAAGCAAAGTACAGTTCCGAAGCATACGCTTCAAACCAGGCATGCTCTTGGTGGACTGTGCTACCACATCAACAGCTGAGTGGTTGAAGTCTGTGGTCGGGTCTCTGGGGGGATGGGAGCGGGCGGGGCTTAGGGCATGCTCAGAGGAGGATGTCCCGAAGGCACACACCGTCACCATCTTCTTCCCCAGAAGCCAGGACATGACCACAGAGGAAGTGTTAAAGATGCTGGATAGGGAAAATGAGGGGCTCAACATCACCCTCTGGAGAATCCTTGCCAGCAATAAGGACGGAACTGGTTGGCTCCTGAGTATGGAGGTAGACCAGGTCTCCCACAAAAACATGTCGGAGAAGAGGGGAACACTCTTCTACCGATATGGGGAAATCCAGGTTCAGGGACTGGGAAAAAAGAAAAGAGAGGAGGGTGTAGTCATCGTGCCACCTACCTCCCTGCCTGATTCTTCCGGGGGGGGGGGGGCATCTTGTCGGAAGGGACTTCCTCTGGAGGGGTGCCTCACTCGGGGGATGAGAGAGATATCATTGAGATGAAGGACGATGCGAGCCGAACTCATTGACGAGCTCAGGTAGGGAGGAAGAACTGCTTTCAGCAGAAGAAGGGGAAGATGATGCCCAAGTAGTGGAAATGGTCCAGGAGTAAGAGGCTTGTACTCTTAACAGTAGATAATAATTTATCACAAGTATATATATTTATATAAATATAAATATATAATATAAATAAGTAAATAAAAATTAACACAAAATCAACAAATACTATCACCAGGATCATCATCATCATCATCGCCCTCAACGCTCCTCTCGGGAGCACAGGGCAGAAACCAGCCTCCTCCATTCAGAGCGTCTCTGTGCCAATTGCGTCACCTCTTCCCACGACATTCCTTGCGCTCTGATATCGTTGTCATAGGAACGGTGTATTGTGAAAGAGGGACGCCCGGGCCTACGGAACCCCTGCGGACGGAAGAACAGTGCTCTTTTTGGCCAACTATCATTGGGCATTCTCAAAACATGTCCCAGCCAGGACCATCGTCTCTCTTGTATTACGGAGATTACAGGTCTCTGCTGGGTGCGCCGGCGCACAGCATCATTTGTAACATGTTCATACCATCTGACATCCAAAATCCTTCTAAGACACTTGTTTTCAAAGCTTAGTATCTTCCGCTCTTGAGCCTTGGTTAAGTGCCAAGACTCGCAGCCATATAGAAGGATTGGGATGATGCACGCATTGAACAAGCGACATTTTGTCCTGATGCTGAGTCCAGACGCCTTCCAAACTTTGTTCATGTTGTTGAAAGCCCCGCTAGCTGCTCCTATGCGGATTGGTAATTCCGACCGGAGATCACCCTCTGGCGTTATGGTTGCTCCCAGGTACCTGAATTTACTAACCTGAGATATTTGGGAATTGCCAACCATTAATGGGGTGTGAGTACTCGTGCATGTACTATTACATATGTACTCCGTTTTACCAGCGTTGATACGAAGGCCAAGGCGCAAAGAATTTTCATAAAGAGCATTAGCGTTGCACTGTAATCCGTCCACAGATGTATCAAAAAGGATAGCTCAGGTAAACTTGCATCATGCTAGGGGAGCCTCTGCTGCCATTGCAAACATGTTTGCTAAAACTAGCCTGGGAATTGTGTTAATACAGGAACCTTGGATTTACAAGGGACAGATCAGAGGTCTGTCTAGCTTGGGTGCTAAAGTAATCTGGGATATGAGGACTGACAAACCAAGAGCTTGCATCTTGATAAGGGACAATATTAAATATATGTCTCTGTCGGAATTCATGTCTCGTGATCTAGTACCCATCCGAGCAAGTATCGATATGGGTGATACATGTCGAGATATAGTAATTGCAACGGCATACTTTGACTTTCATGGGCCAGCGCCACCACTAGAAGTTCAGGGTTTGGTGAAATATTGCAGTAGTAAGAACCTCCCTCTCATACTGGGATGTGATGCAAATGCTCATAACACTATGTGGGGGAGTAGTGATTTAAACAGAAGAGGCGAAGAACTCCTAGAATTCATCCTGACTGAAAACCTAGATATATTGAATGTGGGAAGTGACCCCACATTTATCACTAGAGTAAGACAGGAAGTATTAGATATTACACTCTCAAGTGGAAATATCAACAGAATGGTCAAGAGATGGAGGGTTTCGCAGGAACCCTCTCTCTCCGACCACAAAATCATAAGATTTGATTTATAAGGCCTGTCTATAAAGACAGATCTTGTAAGAAATCCCAGGAAAACAGACTGGGAGGGATATATGACCAGTCTTAAGCACAACTTAGAACTGGTCAATTCTAAAGTAAAAAATCATTATGAACTAGAACAGGCTGTACAAGACTTAAATGTAGCAATTTTGGATGCATACGAGTCAAATTGTCCTGTTCGAGAGAAAAGAAGTAGTAGGGAAGTGCCTTGGTGGAACAACAAACTGTCAAATCTAAGAGCCTCAGTGCGACGATTATACAATCGTGCAAGAGGGGGTGGAGACTGGCAGGAGTACACTGAGGCACTCACCAACTACAACAAAGAAATAAGGAAAGCAAAGCGAAAAAGCTTTAGAGATTTTTGTGAAGGAATCACTGAAACTCCGATAGCAGCCAGACTACACAAAGCACTGGCCAAAGGAGGGTTACAGGGACCAGTGTCTCTCAAAAAACCCGATGGAAACTACACCGAGAGTGAGGAGCAGAGAGCACTTCTGCTGTTAGAAACTCACTTCCCAGGCAGTCATACCGTCGAAGCAGACTTGGAGCACACAATGTGTTACAAATCTAAGAAAGAAGATTGGGAAATGACAAAAACAGTCTGCACCCCGGGGCGGCTGAAGTGGGCCATAAACTCATTTCAGCCATACAAATCACCGTGAGTAGATGGCATTCTTCCAGTTCTACTTCAGATGGGACAGAAAGAAATCTTTCCACATCTCCTAAGAATCATAAGAAGCAGCCTAGCTCTTGGGTATATACCCAGATCGTGGCGCAGAGCACGTGTGACTTTCATACCAAAAAATGGTAAGAAGGACTCAACCCTTCCAAAGTCATACAGACCCATCAGTCTAACTTCATTCCTGCTAAAGACGATGGAGAAAGTAGTAGACAACTACATAAGAAGCGAGCTACTGGATAAAACACCACTACATCCAAATCAGCATGCATACAGGGTAGGAAGATCCACAGACTCCGCCCTGTGTGAGCTGACCGAGTTAATCCAGAAGAGCCTCGACAATAAAGAAATAGCTCTGTGTGCATTCTTGGACATAGAAGGAGCTTTTGACAACACCTCCCATGAGGCAGTCGAAGAAGCGCTAAAGAAAAGAGGAGTAGGCAGCACAATATCCAGATGGATAAAACATATGCTGGCCACAAGAACTGCGGAATCCAAAGTAGGAGAAAACAACATTAAAGTTGCAACCACAAGAGGATGTCCGCAAGGAGGAGTCCTATCACCCCTCATCTGGAGTCTAGTTGTAGACGAAATACTCGGGAAACTCACCGAGCACAGATACCATGTAAATGGATATGCCGATGACATAGTCATCACAATCAGAGGCAAGTTTGAAGATGTACTTTGTGATTTAATGCAGAGTGCACTAGAACTTACAAGAAGATGGTGCTTATCTGTGGGACTGAAATTGAATTCAGGAAAAACCACACTAGTACCATTCACAAACAAAAAGAAACTCCAAAACACCAAGGAAATCTTTCTAGATGGAGCTGTTGTAGAATGGAGTGATACAGCAAAATATCTAGGTGTAACACTAGACAAAAAGCTGCTGTGGAATAGGCACGTCGACAAAGTAGTCGAAAAAGCAACCTCTGCACTTATGATTTGCAGAAGGATAGCAGGTAAAAATTGGGGTTGCAACCCAAACATCCTGCTATGGATGTATACAGCAATGATAAAACCAATCATCACATATGGAGCCATTGCATGGTCAAGTAGAACCAAACTTGTTACCACGAGGAAATTACTCGAAAAGGTACAAAGGTTAGCATGCTTATGCATAACAGGAGCAATGAGAACATGTCCAACAGCAGCCATGGAGGTGATCCTCAATCTTTCACCGCTCCACATGGTAGTAGAGGAAACTGCAAAGAAGACATATCTCAGACTTAAGAAGACAGAATCAACGAGGGTAAATCGCATCAAAGGAGAAAAAATTCTAAATGACTGCGCATACCTCATTGATCTGCCAGCCGATCTAATGATCAAGAAGTTCAGTTTCGAGAAGAATTTTGCTATCAAACTGAGCACAAAGAAAGAATGGGACGAGGATATTATACACTCTCTCAAGAATGGAACTATCGTATGGTATACGGATGGATCCAAAACAGAAGAGGGAACTGGAGCAGGAGTCTACGGGCCGCGCACCGAATACTCTGAAGCAATGGGAAAATTCCCAAGTGTCTTCCAAGCAGAAATATATGCTCTGGAAAGATGTATCCAGTTCAATCTCGACAGAGGATACAGTAAGCAACATATAGCTATACTATCTGACAGTCAAGCAGCTATTAAAGCATTGGGTTCAAACATCAACTCCAAGATGGTTTGGACATGCCTCCTCAAACTTAACGAGTTAGGCAAGAAGAATAAAGTCACCCTTTTCTGGGTACCCGAACACATCGGGGTTGAGGGAAATGAACGAGCTGATAAGCTGGCAAGAAAGGGTGCGGCAACGCAACTCTATGGACCAGAACCATTCTGTGGTTTGGGACATACGTTTTTCCAAGAGGAAATTAAAAAGAAAGGGAGACAAGAAAGAAATGAACTATGGAAAAATCTCCCTAGGCTTAGGCAAGCCAAGGAACTGCTCGGAGGATATAACTTCGATAGAGCCAAGGTATGCACTAACCTAAGTAAAACAAGTCTCAAAGCAATAACAGGCTTCCTAACGGGTCACTGCAGGCTCAAGGAACACTTACGCAAACTGGGACTTGAAGAAGACGGCACTTGTAGATTTTGTGAAGAAGAAGCCGAGACTCCTCGACATCTCCTAGTGGAATGCAATGCTGTGGTATTCGCAAGAATCAAAGCCCTAGGTAGACATTGGGTAGAAGTGGAATCTCTCCACACCTTGGATCTTCTCAAGATCTTAGACTTCATAAGATGTCTGGGACTTGAGGGTGCACTTTGACGGGCAACACCGGGAAAGCTGAGTAGGGGGAGTACAATAGATCTTATAGGTCGCGGTGCATATTTTACCTCAACAATAAAATAAAATAAATAAATACTCCAAATACAAAAACTGCAAGCTAGCAATCTGGTAAGTATCTTCCAAATAACCGAGCAGACTCATATCCCAGTGATACGAATGAAAGCAAGAAATTTCATAAAGTAATTTTCACACAAGCCCAAGACAATACAAAATTTTATTGCAATGTGAAATAACTGTGTACTAGTATAGTATCTCTCTATGCATGTCAAGATTTTATGTGTAAACCGATATCACCCGATGCACAATTTGGTAAAATTTTAGATGAGATGAACGCATCAAACTTTAGTTTATGATTTTTTTACTATAGTAATAGTAGTAGTAGTTCAAGTAATTTTATAGTTTTTATTTCACCCGAAAATGATAATCCTTCTAATTTGGTCAATTTCATGAGTTTATTTGGGAAGTCTGTTTGCGAGGGATGGAAGATTTGATAAGGACATTGAAAGAAGAAAAGTCGCCGGTGCTAGAGTGAATGGTGCACTTCGACCCATTGTTAGCAATAGCAGTGTGTCGAACATGGCAAAAATGCTAGTGCACAATACCATTCTGGTACCGACACTTATGTATGCAAGCGAAACTTGGACGTGGTTGAAAAAGGATGAGAGTGGAATAAATGCTGTGGAGATGCGTTCACTGAGAAGAATGGTTGGTAAAACGTTGCGAGATAGAGTGAAGAATGAGGATATCAGGAGAATGAGCGGATGTGAGAGGAGTGTTGTGGACAGAATGCGTGTAAACAAGTTGAGATGGTTTGGACATGTTGAGCGAATGCAAGATGATAGGATGACGAAGAGGATGTATTTATCTGAAAGAAGGGGTGTGAGGAAGCGCGGACGTCCAAGAACCACGTGGCTTGATCACGTGGACCAAATTCTTAAGGACGGACGCGTGCTGAGTAAGAGAAATCGGCGTGCATGTATGAGAAACTGGATGAATGTAGAGGAAGCGAAAGAAGTATGTAAGGATAGATCTATATGGCGTTCCGTTCTCTCTGCCTACCCCTCCTGGGACATGGCGTGAGGGTATAGTATAGTAGTAGTCAGGGACGGATCTACAGTATCCAGCGCCCTGGTGCAAAAATATGACCCCCCCCACTAAGTATTGACCTTAGAACCCTGGGCGTCAGAAGAAAAATTTTATGTTCATAAACCTTGTATGAATTTAAATTGAAGTACATAATTTTAATAAATATCTATTATTGATTTATTTTATTCACTTATATGTGGAGCGTGGAGGTCTATTAAAAACTAACAGCCAAACACAATGCAATTAGGTATCTACTTACTAAAATAAATGTGTAAATAAAGTAATAAAAACATTAAGTTACAAAACGTTGAGATATTCCATCCATCCTTTCAACATTCACGAGAATATTGATGAAATAATAAATAAAAAAAATGTCTTCATTAAAAGAAACTAAATAAATCAAAAAGTAATATTATATTAGCTGTCCTAGCGCCTAGGTGTTCCTAGGCGCTAGGACAGCTAGGACAGCATATAGAACAATAATAATGGGAAGGACACACAGGAAAAAACTTCATTGGATGTCAAAACCAAAACATGAATTCTCACAGTATTGATATATATACCTACACACTATATAATACAATGTATATTAGACATCTGTAATTCTGTAGTGTAGATAACTATAACATAACGTTATAGGTACATATAGATGGATGGTGCGACTGTTCCAAAGTGCACCTAACGGAAAGGGACGGGTAGTGTACCAAGATACAAGCTTTCAATTTAAAAGAATGGGACAGACGACATCCCATTTTTTATGTATGAAGTTTGCACCACTAGCTAGTGGTGCAAACTTCATACATAAAAAATGGTTTATGCTAATGACTTCAAAACTTGTTATACATTATATTTTTTGTAGTACGTACGTATATAATATATAGGACCTAGGCATTATAGTACACATTTTGTGAATGAGTAGTGTTCATTATGTGTCTATGTATTTGTATACTATGATCCTTATAGATATTGGACAATACTAAAATAGTAGGGTAGGTACCTGCTACTTCAGCTAGGACAGTAGGGTATTATCACTGTAGGTAGATACCTACTATGTAGTATATACGTTTGAATGAAAGTAAAATGATTTGTATACCTGAGAAGATTTGTGAATGAAAGTAAAATGATTTGTATAACTAAGAAAAATAATGTTCTTTTAGTGGCGCCGTTTTAAGGTAGCGCCCTGGTTTTTTGCACCAACTGCACCTATGGTAGATCCGGCGTTGGTAGTAGTATAGTAATATGAATTATTTACATTCTTCGTACATAGGTAATGCTGTATCATAAAATAACATCAAATCTAACCTAACCCATCTGCAATCAGTCAAACGTAAAAATTTAAGCATACGGTAAATATGTAGGATAGGTGAACTATTCAAAAAACTAATTATGAATTTTCAAGTTATAATCATGTGAGTATGTAGTTTTCTACCAGATAAATGATAATCCATCCAAAATAAGTTGATTTAATGCACACAAAATTAATTATTTGCATATTTTGTCCACGATTTACACATCACAATCAAAACAAGTATCGGACGCCATGTTGACACTAAAATAGAGGAAATAAATTGCAGGTTTACCAATATGACATAAACAATGCATATCATAGAGAAAAATGATAAATTTTCAATAAAAAAATTAATTAAATCCATAAATACCATATATATCACTAATTTTATAAAATTAAAGTAATAAATGTGTTTTTGCATATATTAGCACCGTACTACCTAACAAACCTAACCCGCAATCAGTCAATGTAATAAATGTGTTTTTGCATATATTAGCACTGTACTACCTAACAAACCTAACCCGCCATCACTCAACGTAATAAATGTGTTTTTGCATATATTAGCACCGTACTACCTAACAAACCTAACCCGCAATCAGTCAACGTAATAAATGTGTTTTTGCATATATTAGCACCGTACTACCTAACAAACCTAACCCGCAATCAGTCAACGTAATAAATGTGTTTTTGCATATATTAGCACCGTACTACCTAACAAACCTAACCCGCAATTAGTCAATGTAATAAATGTGTTTTTGCATATATTAGCACCGTACTACCTAACAAACCTAACCCGCAATCAGTCAACGTAATAAATGTGTTTTTGCATATATTAGCACCAGACTACCTAACAAACCTAACCCGCAATCAGTCAACGTAATAAATGTGTTTTTGCATATATTAGCACCGTACTACCTAACAAACCTAACCCGCAATTAGTCAATGTAATAAATGTGTTTTTGCATATATTAGCACCGTACTACCTAACAAACCTAACCCGCAATCAGTCAACGTAATAAATGTGTTTTTGCATATATTAGCACCAGACTACCTAACAAACCTAACCCGCAATCAGTCAACGTAATAAATGTGTTTTTGCATATATTAGCACCAGACTACCTAACAACACAAATACAGTATATACGAAAAAGGATTTATAATAATATGAGGTATGTCTATTTTCGATTTAATAAATTGTAATAATTTTCCCATTTCATTATTTTGACTTTTTACCCCGTTTAATTTTGACTTCCATTGTATTTTGTCCAGTAAACATTGTTTTTGTTATGTTGGTAATTATGATAACCATACAAATTTCAATATGGCCTCCGATATTTATAGGATACTTGTGATACGTCAAGGGCATACGAAAAATGCAAATATTTATTGTTGTGCTTAAAAAATCCACAATTATGCGCCGGATTCTTGTTCTCCAGGTTGAATACTATACATCTACATAAAAATAATTCAAAATTATCAAGTATTTATGCGTTCACAACAACTTCATAAATTCCAAGCATACTTTTGATACATCAAATGCATATGAAAAATACAATTAATTAATTTTGTTTTCTAAAATTTCCAAAAGTCCACTGATTCTTATTCTTTAGATGAAATACCATATCTATATAATCATATTTCCATAAAAAACAATTGATGTTTGGATAAATTCGTGTTAACTGTGAAAATTCCCAGTATTTAATTTGAATATATAATAATAATGCAGCCTTCAGTATCACAAGAGAAATTTTATATCTTCATCTATATAAGCCCCCCAGCTCCACATAATTAATCATGCTTGACAAGCATATCTTGTGAGAGAAATTTTTGTATTACAAAATTATATTTCATATTTTTTTCTTCAAAACGTAAAAGATATAAAGATAATTAAATAATCCCTGTTTCAATTTTACCGAAAAAAGAACATCCTGAGTATGACTAACCTATAAGAATTACATCAGATCTATATTCTAAATATTTAACCATCTTTCTTTATGTTTGTTTAAAGTATTCTTAGTCAAAATAAAACGCAATAACTGAAATACATTTTTCTATTAAGCCTTTTTCTACAAAAATACTTTAACTCTAATTATAACCAATAATAAGATACTAATAGAGATAGATCAATTGAATATTTTCATATTCTAAATATAGGTACAAATCAGAATTAAAATATCTATAAATAATAACAAAATTAGAAAGAAACGAACCACAGTTATCGGCGACAAATAACCCGTTGCACAACAAAAACAATTTGTTAAAAAATCTTCGAACTCGACAGTTCAACTCACCACTTTGACATTAGCACGATCCACAGTTTGACAATCTCATTTCCCGTGCTACGCTACGTCGTTTTCAAAATCTGAGCAACTGGGTTGCCAGCAACTGAGAGCTGGCAACATTATAAATTGCAGGGTTGCAATCGCAGGGGCGTTCATATTTGTTCACTTTCAGTGATCACTCCGGATGATCCTCCAAGATGAACAGGCGTTTCATCAATAGTGATCACTAGCGATGACGGAGGAAAGAGATCACTCATACTTCATAATCACGTCATAATTTTGATGAAAGGTCCTTTCACTGAAACGACCATAAACAAGTTTTATCTTATTATTTGTTTAATCTCTATGAATTTGTATTGAATGTCAGAATCATGTACAAAATTATTATGCAGTCGAGAGCTACATTTGTTTATTTTAAGTTTAATTTTTCATTTTTGAATTTGTTTAATTATTTTTATACGAAAATACGTAAAACTACATACAACATGAGTGAGAGTGTTGACATGGCAGTGAAAGCATAGGATGAACAAATGTGAACAGACGTGTTCACTTTCGATGAACAGGTTTGACCCTGACACTCTAGATGATCATCAAAAGTGAAGGGTAAGTCCAAATCACCTGGTCCAGCACTGGTTGCTCGACCATCTCAGAAAAAAATGATTTTTTTGTGCTATCACCCCAACATGTTGGTAGTTCAAAATGATAATTATTTTAATTTTATTGGTTTTGGTTTTTGTGTGGCGGCCATATTTGTTTTACAAGGCGGAGACATTTTCGCAGTTTAAAGGGTTTGCGAAAACTTGAATATCTCAGGTCCTATTTATTTTATCAACATAAAACTAAAAGTAATTTGTTAATAAGAATATAAGCTTTAAGGTTGTAATAAAACATTTTCACCTAAATATAATTCTAAGGGATGAAATTTCAGTCTACATTCTTAACTCTTTTTTGCAACCACTCCCATTTTCACGGAAAGATTTTGGACGAAGGGAAAGAGTCCACTCATCAACACTTTTTTGACAAACAACTAGGTACTAGTTGTGTTGATAAACAAAATTTCAAGTCTCAGACTTGACCCCCCTTTTCACAAAAAAATTTCAAAATTTGGAAATTCTCAAAATTTTCCATTTTCCGAGCTCAATATCTCTGGTGGGGGACTAGGTAAAAATTTGAAATGTCACCCCATAATAGACCTGTACCATAGTATTATGTGGCAAAAAAATGGAGTTTGAGATTTTACTATGAGCAGAGATATGGCGATCACAAAATGTCCAAAAATTAGTACTTCAACGGGCATACCGCATCGGCATATAGAATATAAAATTGTTTACTAATAGTAAATCAATGTATATTAGATAATATTTACAAAATACAATTCCAAATAGTAAAATACCATGTTATATAATTAAACATCTCGATTGTTTGTGGGGGTGGGGGGGTTAAAATTCTGGGAGAACTGGTAGCCTGAATCAAAATAATGCACAATTCAAAAAGTGGGTGAATATAACGTATTTAAGTCGATTAATGTGTGACATGGTTCTTGGCAAAAAATACATTTTACACAAAATAACGTGAAGTCTCAAGGCTTACTGTTATACACACATTAATTTAAAAGCAAACTTTTTTCTGCTAGCTAATACAATTTTGGTGTACAACAAAGAGCTTAGAGATCGCCTCGCACAATTGAGGGGTGATAGTGTGAAAGCGGCCAGTCACAGTTGTAAATTCTATTGGTGCGAGCTTTCTCAGAATGTTATTCATAGGTACCCAGGTCTTGTCACCTCTTGAAACTTTGAACGAGGTTCGTGGCCTAGCTAGCTCATAAAAGTGAACTTTCAGGTCATTGTTTTCGATGCTTATTTCCTCAATAACTCCAAGGTACCATTGCTCTTCATATATGTATGCAACTATGTCTTCTTTCTGAAGGTATAATGAGGCAGTTTTTGACACAAGTATGTCATCACAGTCGTCAGAGGAATAAAATCACCTATGTACTTGCCTCAAGTCATTATTGATGCCATTATCTCTTATTACAAAAAGTCGATTATAGCAGGTAGCACATAAAGATTTTCGAGGAATAAGATTAATCAAGTGATTTTTTTCTTAGGTAAATGTTAAACTTTGATTTCTCTGAGACCTTTAATTATAGTTTTTTATGGATCTTTAGTGGGTCACAACAAGAATTTTCAAAGAGATGGTTGTACTTAACAAAATACTTGACTTCATGGTAACAATAGCACTGTTTATAACTCAAAAGATTTCTGCCTTCTTCACATTCCATGTTTCAAAACTATGACACAAATAGTACAAAGACAACCTTCGTCTTTGGCTGCTAACAGAAAACTAACCTAGGCTGGGAGAGTACACAGCGTTCATGCTAATAAAAGACTGTGCCTGCTCAAACAAGATCCAACAGGTTAAAATATGATTCAGACTGCTAGTTCTCCCTGAGTTTTAGTACCCCGCCCCCCACACAAAATAAAGATATTTAATTATATAACATGGTATTATACTACTTAGATTTCCACATAATGAGTTACAATCCATTGGATTGGTCTGCAACGAGATTGGATTTTCTTCTCCATTCCTCCCTATTCTCAGCCAGTTTTTTCAGCTCTACGTATGAGCAACAGTTCATGTCCCTCTTAAGTTGGTCTATATACGCGTCTCTCGGCCGGCCTCTGCCATTTGTGCCTTCGGTCCTACCTTCCACGATAGCGATGAGCAGTCCTGGGTGCCTGATGTTGTGGCCAGTTAGCTCGTTGTTGGCTGATTCTTAAGGAGTTGCCTTTTTTCACCTACCCTGGTTAACAAATCTACGTTTTCGACGTGTTCCGACCAATGAATCTTCAGCATGCGTCTGTAGCACTCATTAGATTTCTATTTTGTAAATATTATCTAACATACATTGATTTACTATTAGTAAACAATTTTATATTCTATATATGCCGATGCGGTATGCCCGTTGAAGTACTAATTTTTGGACATTTTGTGATCGCCATATCTCTGCTCGTAGTAAAATCTCAAACTCCAAATTTTTGCCACATAATACTATGGTACAGGTCTATTATGGGGTGACATTTCAAATTTTTACCTAGTCCCCCACCAGAGATATTGAGCTCGGAAAATGGAATATTTTGAGAATTTCCAAATTTTGATTTTTTTTTGTGAAAAGGGGGGTCAAGTCTGAGACTTGAAATTTTGTTTATCAACACAACTAGTACCAAGTTGTTTGTCAAAAAAGTTTTGATTAGTGGACTCTTTCCCTTCGTCCAAAATCTTTCCGTGAAAATGGGAGTTTTTGCAAAAAAGAGTTAAGAATGTAGACTGAAATTTCATCCATTAGAATTATATTTAGGTGAAAATGTTTTATTACAACCTTAAAGCTTATATTCTTATTAACAAATTACTTTTAGTTTTATGTTGATAAAATAAATAGGACCTGAGATATTCAAGTTTTCGCAAACCCTTTAAACTGCGAAAATGTCTCCGCCTTGTAAAACAAATATGGTCGCCACACAAAAACCAAAACCAATAAAATTAAAATAATTATCATTTTGAACTACCAACATGTTGGGGTGATAGCACAAAAAAAATCATTTTTTTCTGAGATGGTCGAGCAACCATTTTATTTATTTCTGGACCGCTAGGTATGGAATTACCCTGAAGCAATGTGAATGCTACTAAAGTCTACGTATTTGTACGTAGATCTACGTACATATTTTTAAAATACAATATTATTATAGTCTATGTTTTGGTTCCATAAATTTGCGATTTTACATACTTTTGTACGAATCTACATACTTTTAGCTTAATCTACATACTTTTGATCCAAATCTACAAACTCTTCGCTGAATGCTGAGACCTAAAAAAAGATACTCATATTTCAAAATGCAGAGAGCAAATCTGATCTAGGACTTAAAAAAGGTCCTCTATTTTCAAAATCCAGATAGCAAATCTGCGACCTAAAAAAGGTCCTCAATATTTATAATCCAGATAAGAAATATTTCCAAATCATTTTTTTTCCTGGGGCGTTCATATTTATTGACTTTCAGGTTATCACTCTGGATAATCCTCCAAAATGAAAAGATGTTTACAGGCGTTTCATTACTAGTGAACACTAGTGATTACACCTGACTAGTGTTGTGGAATTCTCAAGAAATAATTTTTCGAGAAATTTACCGAGAGATTTCTCGGTAAATTTCTCGAAGTAGAGAATTTTCGGAGATTTTTTTTTATTTTTTATTTAACAGTATAATAATAATAAATACTTTATTCAATAAATCAATCACAATGTACAAATGTTGAGACAATTTATCAGCAATATGGCTGCAATTAATTATGGAAACAAAAAAATGTTAAGTACCTACATAGAAAAAAGTCCTAATAACTGATGAAAAATCTGGATGTTTGACACCCCACGTGCCCATATTTAAGTTGAAAAAAAATTGCAGGTACGTACATGGAAAAAAATGTTAATAACCTCTGATTTGGGCCTTAATCAGCCCCACTATTTTTTGTATCAATCAGGTTGGCTGCGAAGTGTACTGGACGAAAGGTCATAATACCACTTAAGAAAAATTATGGAGAGAAATTTCTCTTCCATCAGAGGAGAAATTCTCGGAGAAAATTCTCGTTCCCGAGAAATTTATTTGGAGAATTTTCTCTTCTCACATCACTACACCTGACATATTTAATTTATTTTGATGAAAGGTCCTTTCACTGAACGACCATAAACAAGGTTTATCCTATATTATTTTGTCCGATTCTCTATAAATTAGTATCAAATCACAGAATTCCATAAAAAACCTAGAACCCCGACTCATTTACAAAAGTGAGGCAAAAAATCTATGAATTTTTGACAGAACGGTTGGCGAAAGCGTGTGGTGTTTCCTACAATTGATGAAGTATTTCTCCCATTTTTATAAAAATATATCACTTTTACATTTATAAAAACGTAATTGGACATTTTTTGAAGTTCTTGTCGACGTTTTAAGCGATTTACTACACTTTTTTTCGCCAACCGATCTGTCAAAAGTGCTGAAAAATGGTGCCTCACCTTAGTACAATGAAAATACATACGAGTACGCCATCTAGGTATTATATATAAAAATCTATGTATCAAATAAACAAAATTATCATGCTGGCGAGAATTATATTAATTTGCTTTAATTTTTAATAGCTATTGTTTTTCCTTTTTTTTATTTAAATAATTATTTTTTACGAAAATATGTCAAACTACATACAACATGACCGTGAGTGTAGACATGACAGTGAAAGCATAGGATGAACAAACGCGCTCACTTTCGATGAACAGCTTTGACCCTGACAATCTGGATGATCATCCAAAATGAAGCAATGTGAATGCTACTTTAAACTATTATTACATACGTACGTAGATACTTCTTGCTCGAGAGCTAGGTCCTTTTCATGGATGTATATATCGCCTAAAACCAAAATCGTTGCTTATTGTTAAAATAACCGATGGTTCCTCACTTTCATATTACATTAAAAAATATACGAATATCATTGCGAAAAAACTTATGGTTTAATCTCAAGTTACATATATTTTTGAATATATTATTTGCAGATATTAATTTTTCATCACTTTCTAACTATTAAATTTGAATTTTTAAATTACCCTTCATTCTGCGCCCCATACAAATTTGACATTGTTCCTTAACACTTTGATAGCTTTTTAATGCAAAATGTAAAAATGTCATTATATTTCAACGAAAAAAAGTATTAAGTTTAATAAAACTATAGTTGATTTCGTTATTTTTCCCTTTATTACGCTTTTTATTACCACCAAAATAAAAAAAACCTAAAATATCTGCGTGTTCCTGCGTTATGCACAGTTGTGCCTAACGATATTTTATATGAAATTCTTTTTCTATTTTGCATAAAACGACATTTTTTTTTGTTTTAAGTATGCTTCCAACTTTTATTTCTTTATTTAAGTACATAGAAATATCATTCAACTGGAAAAAATACCTCAAAAGCTTATTATATTAGAGGTAGTATAATTAAGACATTTCTTTTTGTATAAAAAAAGATACATTTCTGGCAAGGTAAATGAATATATCGCTAAAATAATATATTTAACACTAAGATAATACTCCCAACTTGTATTTAATTATAACAAACACTAAGAAATTGCGCGAAGTTTCAAGTAAAAAACAAATTCACATTATAAATCCCGTGTTTTTCCTTAGGCACATAAGGATTTTGTATGTAAAGGACAGTTCACATTGTGGACCGCGGTATTACAACGGTGATAGATATAAATACTACATCATGCATGCGCATAAATTTTAAACACTTTTTATTTGAAAATAAGTTATTTTATTCATAATATATTATATTTTATTCATATTCGTATATAGTATAATATTTTTTTTTGTCATAGCTGCAATACATTATTATGTAAACCTATCTATTATAATAAGTTACTATGTGATATACCATTGTGCTCTGAACTATGTAAAGTCTAGTTTGAGAGATCTACAAGAGTCTGATATATAAAAATATTAATAAAAAATAAGGTGACACTGACACTAGTCTTATTTTTTTCCCTAAATTTTAAATCCGAGCTATAAAAGTTCAATATCTTCAATAATTTGCGCAAGGTTCCCATATGTACGAGGGCCCCGGCGGTTGTTTTATTTCTCTGTCGTAAAAACAGTTAATTTATTTCTGTGTTAATATAAATATTCTCATAGAATCATTTACTTCATCATTAATTTCTAACTACCTGCGCAGGTACATTGAAAACTTGAATCAAAATTTGGACGAGATGTGAAATTATCGCATTGCCGTGATGTCGATAATTTAGTCATTATTTTCCATATAGGTATACCCACCTATTTTGTTTTATGATAATTTTTATGCCTGCGGAAGTCTTAGAATGGTTTTATTTTTTATTATTTGTTCACGGCTCGAGTCATTTACAAGTAGAAGATTTACATACATAATGTATATAAGGTAAGCATATGCATAATAGATTAAGACACAGCAAGTTATATTAAGTCACCAAAAAAGTAAAAAATAAAAATGAAATTGTCACAGCAATAATAATTATTGATATTAAGAAACAACATACTGAGCATGTGAACTGCGCTTTATAAATCTTGTGCATAACGACGTGTCTATGGTTTATAAGCAAAGATTTTGGTTTTAGGCGATATCTACTCTATTTAGGTCCATGGTCCTTTTGAACATCCCAGCTGGCAATACTGATACACTGGTCTAAATATTAACAGTGGTAACATAGGTCACAAGATGTCAAATTTTGGATTTGGGATTGTGGCCTTTTGTGTTTTGTTTTTTCATTAAAATTCTATTTAATATTATCTAATTGGTATAACATTTTGAAATATGATAAAAAATTATATGTAACACAAATGTAGAAATGATTTTAATTGTGTTGGAAATTTTTATGCACACAAGGTCAAGTAACCACATCTGTTTAATGTTTCCTATCAACATTCTCGATAGAATTTGATGCTGATAATCTTATAACGTCATTGTAAATGAAGGCGCAGTAAAAAAAATAATTGTGCGTGTGTAGTGAGATTTATCATTTGTACGATTAAGATGACTAAATAGTCATTATATTGGAATAATGTTGCTTGTCTTTATCTATCACTGTCCCAAATGTTGAAGAACTGCATTATAGAAAAAAAACTAGGGATACGACAGTGACACAAGTTTAAGATATTTTATCGGTGTTGACAAAAATGCCTTGTGAAAATTGTTCTGTTCAGTTTACCGTGTTTAAACGAAAGAGAGTATGTTGTGAATGTGACAGATATTACTGCACTAACTGTATAGGAAGAGGAGTTGGGTTGTGTGAGCCTTGCAAGATCCTCTCCAGTAGACCCCTTATTAGGAGTACCTTGGATCGCCTCAGAGTGAGGGATTTGCAATGCTTTCTACATCGACAGAATATTTCCACCAGAGGGTGTGTCGGTAGGCCTAGCTTTGTTTTGTACCTTGATATACATGTTTTAAATTGAATATTTAATCAGGAATAGATAGAATGTGTAGAAAATATATTGCATGCATTAGAAGTTATTTTCATTAGATAAGATATGATTTTTAAGTAAAACTCTTTACTTCTGTTTTGAATCAGAAGTAGTGCAATGTGAAAAAAATCATAGGCCATAATAAGCCTTTTGGTGTTTCTCGTAACCGTGTAACACACTTGTATAGAATATTGGGGGCAATGGTCACTTTATCGCTAAAATCTAGTAATCTATTTTTCTTTTATTTCCAACAAAGTTACGATGTATAATACAGAATACATATTTACTTAACAATTCAACTTAAACACTAAAATAAAAATAATTTGTACCTACTTGGATATATTGGCTCACTAGACCTAAGCCTGTTCTGAGGCAATACCTAAGTTGATTTGCTTTTTACGCTTATATCTATTCACCTATTACCACCAATTGATTTTGTATGGAATACTTTATCCTAATATTTTACTTTTGTGACATCTACCTATGAGAGGCAACATTTTTTAATTCATGGATAAAAATTTGATAAAAATGGATAGGTGTGACTTTGCTACTATATCCCTCATATATTAATAATATTGTAAAAAATATATTGTATAGAAACGAGTCAACAAAGTTGTATGTATATACATATTTATGTTGTTTCAGAGAAAGAAGATCTTGTGGACTTAGTGTTGTTACATGTGAATAGTGGTAATTTTAAGAAACGACCTCCGTCAAGCAACCAGAGTGACTTCTCTGCCACATTAGCTAGCCTTAAAGGGCTCACTAACAACATCAATAATTTTATAAGTTCTGCATTTGACATTGGATCCAATAATGGGGAAAGATCACATAGAAGACAACAAAGTAATGGTGAGTGTGCATCAGTAGTGAAAAATCAACTTAATCATCTGTGTTTTTTTTTTCAATAGTTATGGAAGAAAAATAAGTTAATGTTATACAGTGTGTCTCTAGTAGTTGATATGTAAATAAGATAAGATAATATAAAAATGTGAAATAAATTATCAAAAAATTACAAAGAAAATGTTTGTCTTAAAGAATGGGTCAAATACAGGTCCGTGTCAAGCAATAGATATTAAATTACTTGCATGAGGATACATGATATGGAATCACCTCCATGAAGATACAAATTCCGTAGAACATCTGGCAAAAAATTGGTCTCCCATTCGTTTCCATAAGTTTTCGGTAGTAAAAGACAGTTGTTCAAAAATATGAAGATATATTACATCTTAAATTCAGCGATAAAGTTTGCCACCCATGTTTATTACATGCAGCTGGTCTGCTGACTGCTCCACTTACTTGGAATAAGTTGTGATGGTATAGTAAGATACAAATATGATCCAATATTAGGTACCTATAATAGATATTGAATTTTTTGCATGAAAATACACGATAAGAAGAAAGATGCCAACACAGGTTGATCTGGCATTCCATCAACTTTGTTACCTCACAAAGCATGATACAAAATAAATAAACAAATGATCATATTTGAGAACTTTAAAACATAGATTATATCTGTAATATCTCCCCACTCCTCACACATTTGGACAAATGAACTTTCAACGATGCTACTGTAATGCAAAATATATTTTATCTCTGTCTACGATAGCATATATGTATCAAAAACATTTTATTTCTTATTATTGATAAGATAAAATTGTTTCATTAATATTTATAATCGTGTTTTACTTTGTGTGTAGTGATAATATTATAAGTACATTTTTTTATTACAAAGCACTTTGGGTTTGAAATTATCAAATACTTATTTTTTCCTCTTAAACTTAGTATACATAATATTATTGTTTCATTGCTTTGTGTTACACTGTATATATTATATATCTCATACACATACATTACTCTTACTCTTACTGAATTGCTTCATAATTATAATTATATGACGTGCATTATCTTAGTCATCATACTTCATAATATTTTCATGTGACAACAAAAGTGATTTTGTACTTGTGTTGATAAAATGTATTAAGTTCTGTAAAGTCACATTCAAAATGTGTTTGCAATGGATAGCAGTTAGGATATGCTCATTAAATTCAAACAAAGGTAAATTCCTATCAACAGTGTGTCTATAATAAAATTGTTTTGTAATCATTACAACAAATTGTGTTGTTGAGGACTAGGAATCTTTGTTAATTTTGTGGCATGTGCGCTATATACATATGTATTATGTAGGGGCATACATAATCAAAACATTGTAAATATAATATGTAACGTAAATATAATAAGTATAATATATTTATAAATTTATTTCCATTTTTTAGGATCTCAAAATTCTAGTCAAACCAATAGAGCTAACACAGCCACAAGATCTACAGCACAAAATGAGTCCCATAGACAAAGTAGGTCAGAGTCATCTCATAGTATTCCATCAAGTGCTATACCCACACCAAGAAGTAGCATGTCACCTCGGGTCAGAACTCCAATGGAGGAAGATGTGAGAGTCCCACAGAGCAGTGTCAGAGAGGAAAGTGGAGAAGAATTCAGGGAGGAAGAAATCAATGTGAGTGCTGAGCATACTCATAGAAATAGCACTACTGATTGTGTGGAAGTTGAAGACCTAGAAGACGAATGGGAAATACTCGGACAAGTGGGTGATCCACTTCCTCAAGGTAATAAATTACTTTGAATAATTTTCTAATGTGAATGAATGTATTTGTAATAGAATGTCATTGTTAGTAGTATGTTTGTTACACATACGCACATGTACATTTTAGATTCCGAAGAGCTCATAGCTGAAGTTCACACTCCCACTCCATTGAGAGCATCAATGAGAGCATCTTCAGAGCATAATCTATCATCGAGGCTTCCAACCATTGAAACAGGAGGAGAGTCTTCTAGTCTTAATGAATCTGTGTTTCATGCTCCTGCCAAACCATCTGAGAGAATACAGTTGGATGATTTAAAAGACTTATCTCAAGTTGAAAAGTTGAGTGTAAAACAACTCAAAGAACTTCTGGTGCTGAACCGTGTGGATTTCAAAGGATGTTGTGAAAGAAATGAGCTGTTGGAGAGGGCGACTAGGCTTTGGATAGAGAGCACTAAATCTAGAGAAGGTACGTAATATCGTTGTTGCATATTCAAAAAAAAACATGTGCACACATTTTTATTTGGGCATACTATTTTAAAACTGTTCATTAAGGCATTAAAATTGTAGTTTGGACTTTTTATTGGCATGTGATATTATTCTTTAAGTATTGAATTTTAATATTTGATACTAAGAATCACTTTATAAAATGGTTATGATGTCATTATGAGCAGTTTATTCTGGAAATGTCAAAACATTTATGAATTCACATGTCCCTTTTTGAATATGCAACGACGATATATTGAGCCTATTATAATTATGAATTTTGACAGTAAGTTGGGGATCCATGTTACCATAATATATATCAATATTTTCATCCATGTTTTTATAATTTCAGATATAGAAAAGGCGTCATTAGAAGATCTTTGCAAAATTTGCATGGATGCTCCCATGGAGTGTGTAATGTTGGAGTGCGGCCACATAGCTACATGCACTGCATGTGGGAAACGGTTGAGTGAATGCCCAATTTGTCGCCAATATGTTGTCAGGGTTGTTAGATTTTTTAAATCGTGATCCATATTTTCATTTCCTTTGTACAAAATTATTTTATGTTGAGCCTAGATAATTTTGGTGAGGTCCTACTTCATTACATTATGGGTTTGCATTTATATAATTAAGGTTTTCTTTTAGGCAACTGAATATGCAGTGCATAACACTAATTTATGGGAATCCCCCAAAAACTATTGTATCGTAAACCATCGTACTATAAATTATCGTATCGCAACTGATCGTATTTTTTAAATATAGCTAAATCAAAGTGTAACTAAAATGTCAAGGTACTGTAGTCCACAAATTAAAAGCAATAATTTTATATTTATTTTTTTTGTGGACCAGAAACTCTTTTATGGTCATAGAATAAAGATTGATCTGCTTTTATAAAAAATTTAAATAGCGAAACTTTATCTCACAAGTCTTATAAATATTTGTTATCAAGTCGTCTTTGTTATGTTTTTTTTTTAAATCCTGTGATGTACTTTCTTCACGGATTTAAAATTATTGTTAAATAAATCATTTTAGCAATACACTGGCATTAAGTATGAATAATTGAAGTCCTTTAAATTATTTTTATATAGATGTTTCCGATTTTCACAGAAGGTATGCCGTTGTTAATAATTCTTAGACAAAGTAAGGTTCTATACTAAGATCCATCTGTGAATATTATTAAATACATTAGACAGAATATGAAATAAGAGTTGGGCCCCATCATTTTTACTGTTCAAATTTTCTTAAATGTTTTTGGAGTGTAGTTATTCTTAAAAAAAAAGTATCTCATTATTTTTTCTCTTCATTAAAGTCATGTTTTTCACTAAGGATATTAGCAAAATATTTATATTAAATTACAATGACGATTACAAGAAGGATAATGCTGTTGAAGGTGAAAATGTTTGATAAATAATCAACTTTATTTTGTATAAATTAGTAGGTAGATATTTTGGTAATATGTTTCTCATTTAGATACTCTTCATTTCATTAGTAAAAAATATTGTTCATATGTTTATAATGTATAAAAATTGTTTTATAGAAGGTGTTTGTCATGTTTTCTGAGACAATGACATAAAACAGTTATGTCATTAGTCTGCCTAAAAAGTGAAAAAAAAAATATTGATGAACTAAAATGGTTACCCTGAAATTTATTATTATTTGTTCTGTCTTTCTGAAGTTGCCATTTATAATATATTTTAGTGGTTTATTGACACTGAATATTTAAATCTGCAGTATTAGTCAGAGTTCACGTCTTACTGAATATTATCTGTTATTACCAATTATTACAAAGGGAGAGCATTACTATCTGGTAAGTATAACATCCGATTTGTTTTTTTAAAAAAAAAGAGTATTAGTAATTTGGTTATTTTTCCGGCATTATTTTCATGTATATTCCACATTTATATTTAACCTATTCAGGAGGTGGATAATGGCTGCAAATTGTTGTTACTTTGGTCTCCTAAGACAATTAAGGTCAAAGCTAACCAAAATTGTACTGTACAAAACTCTGATAAAGCCACTCCTGATATATGCTTCTGAAACCTGGGTACTAACAAAAGCCCTAGAGAGAATCATTGCAGCATTTGAGAAAAGGATCCACAGAACAATTTACGGTCCTGTGAGAAATCATAATGGCTGGCGTTGTCGATACAACAAAGAGCTTTATGACATGTATGGAGAGCCTGATATGATCAGCTGCATCAATGTAGGATGCTTAAGATGGGCTGGTTACATAATCAGAATGGACGAAGACAGCCCTGTAAAACACCTCACACCACAAGGACGAAGAAGACCAGGAAAGCCCAAACTGCGATGGATGGACTCTGTCAGCACCGATGCATCCACACTGCAAATCACAAACTGGAAGGCAAAAGCAAAAGACAGATGAGAGTGGAAGAGACTACTAGATTCAGCCAAGGCGCACCCAGGGCTGTTGAGCTCATGATGATGATAATGCTTTAACCTGTTTGTAAAAATCAGTAATTTCAGATAAAATTCTGCCTTACCACCAAATACTGTGTGCAAACATTAAAAATCACCTCTTTTGTTCCACTACTAAGAATTTCATTACTCATTTTTTTTATTTTAACACTATTTAAAAAAATACACTAACGTTTCTAAAATAATGCCAATTTAAATACATACAATGCAAATAAACCACTAAAATATGAGTGTAATAATCCACTCCACAGAACAATAATATTCAGAAATATTTAACCAAACTGTAAACAAATCATTTGATGGTTGCCTTACTTTACTTTGTAAAGGTCGGGTACTTATTAAATGTCGCCATATAAACGACAGCAGCACCCTCAATTATTTTTTTCTACTCTATTTATCCACAGTGTAAATGATTCTTCTGCCTTATGGGATTAACGTTGGAAAATTTTAATCTGATTTCCATATGTGATTTAATAAATTTCTTTATTACTTTTATTAATTACGCTCTTAACTATGTTGTAAAATTAACATGTTACTCTATGCTGTGTAATAATATAATATTGAACTTGGTTCATCTAGTCATTTATATACATGTTTGTACAACAATACAAATTGTCTTTAGCATACAAGTAAACTTTTCGTTGTTTTTATATCTGTAAAACCCACAGCCGTCTAAACCTACCAATAAACTTTTAATTGCTGCAGAATGAAAGTGTTACATATTTATATAGATGTCTTATTTCATTGTCATCTATGCTGGCAAAGTACAAAATGTTAATGCAGCTATGGTATAAGTAATCATTAGAAACAATTTCCATTAAGCTATCGTTTAGATGTAATAATTGGACAAATATAATATTGAATATGGGTAGTTCTATGTAGTATAATACTAATCAGAAACCTCGATTGGAGAACCATGTCTACACAATACAACATTGTGCAGAATCTAATCGGAAGAAGTGAGAAAGGTGTCCCAACGCCTACGAATTGGCTCAAGGCTGTAAGCGTTGGGACACCTTTCTCACTTCTTCCGATTAGATTCTGCACAATGTTGCATTGTGTAGACATGGTTCTCCAATCGAGGTTTCTGATTGGTTTTGTCATCTGCACCCAAATCCTGTTAAACAATAAAAAAATTAGTAAATATTCTAAACATTAGTATAATACTACTGACATTATTAAATATTATTAAGGTGTTTTTAATACAGTTTTAAATTTTCATGAAATAAAGATAGTGTACCTATATAACATTATTATTTAGAGTATCAATCACAAACAGAGCAGAGGCCCTTAGTCAATAATACACTTTCGTGTCACGTTCCCGCTCCGTTAACGTTCGGGTGCAGACGATGCTGCGCCAAAGTGTTAATTTTCATAACTATTGTGTATCTTAGCAATGAAATTGACACTTGCTTGCAACTTCGTCTATACTCGAACGTTAACGGAGCAGGAACGTGACGTGAAAGTGTGTTATTGACTCAGGCCTCGGCCAGAAGTCAAAACACATTTTAGCGTTACGTTTTCGTTCGAATATAGACAACTTTGTGCTGAAGTGACAATTTTCATAACTATATTGTGTATTTTAGCTACGAAAATTGACACTTCTCACAACGTCGTCTATTTTCGAACGATAATGACACGAAACGCTAAAATGTGTTTTGACTTTGAGCCCTGATCAGTTTACATGTGAGAAACTTGCAGCTTTTGGACAGTAGCCCTTCTGCACACATGTGCAATATTCATTGGCTACGGGTTTCATATCCATAGACAATTCTGAAAATTTTCCACATTGAGAGTTGAGGTGAATGTTTATGATTTCTGTAGGTAACAAACATCAGAATTTAAATACAATTCAAAAGTTTTACCATGAATCTAGATTGATAAATGTGTGAAATCTTGTAATAAATTGTTTTATGGTATACATCATATTTTAAAGACTATGAATAAATTTATTGAATTCCTCAGTAATGTTAAACAAATTATTATGTCTAGTTGATAGTAATAGATAATATTATTCACATTCAAAATTCTGATGTGGTCAAAATAAATAAAATCAGTCAAGACAATAAATCCTCAGAGATTATTACAAACTGTATGTTTTATATTGTTTTACTTTTGTCAATAACCCTAAGCACTCATATTTTCTTCTCATGCTTGTTTTTAGTTCATTGAATTTTCATGTGCATGAAATTTATGTTTTTTACTTGTTGCAAAAAAAATACGCAAAATATACAAAATCCATCAAATTAAAAAATAAGTTTAATAAATCTTTATAATCAGAAGGATTTTTTTTTTTGTTTATTTCGATTAATATCATACGTGGCGCATATCAAGGTGTGTTGTAATATTTGTCGGGTGACAGCTGGCATATGAGTCGCTAGTAGGTCAATGTTGGCTGTCACCCGACACATGAGTGCTTAGGGTTAATGTGGTGATAAGAATAAAAATCAGCTTTATATTTCCATTTGTATTGATCAGCTTTATATTAATCAAATTTATATTTCCATTAAACAAATAACAGCAATCACAGAATTCTGTTGTGGGCTACTATTGCCCTCCGAAATAGCTGTGATGTTAAATTAATAAAAATAAAACAACTTTTTTTAGTACTATAACAGTGACATTTTTAATTGCGATCCGGCTTCCAAGAGGTAACGCTCCCTTTTATTTTTATTAATTTAACACGAGTTCCCACCAAGTACCATCTGGCGACAATATTAACTACAGCTGTGATGTGTTCTAAGTTAAGCTATGTATATAAATTTCAATTATGTAATTGCCAATATTTGTATGTTTGAAGCCATGAAAAATGTCAGAAGTTTGATAGATAAATTAAAATGTTTATGTGTATTATATTATCCCAAGACAATATATTTTTTTCTTATATGATTATTTAATTTAATTTTCTGAGTGATTACATTACATTTTTTATGATTTAAAGTGATATCAGTAATAATTATGTCTCTATGTAAATGCCTTTTACAAAAATTTATCTCATTTGTTTTTTTTAAGAAGTACTTAAATAAATTTGAATATCTACTACTATTGCTATACTACCACGGCATATCCCAGAAGTGGAGTAGCCAGAGAACTATCTGCATGTAATAAACATTCATATTATTCTCTATGTGCCAAAAAATAAGACATTTAAGATGGGTAGTATGCTTCATTGCTGAATTGTAAATGTTGATTGTCTTATTTGTGAAGTTTTATGAACTCCTGCCTTTTCCGAGACACTCGAAAACTTACAGACACTCATCTTCTAAAAATCTGGCCCTAATATTCCAAAACCTAGCAAAAAACAGACTATTGATGGAATTACCATACATTTCTATAATTTGAGGTGTGATCTTTTTATTTATTGGACATTCAATGATGAGGTACAGAGGATACCATCAGAATAGATAATAATATCCTCAAATTACAGATATGAAAACTGTCTAAACTTCATGATATGCTTTAAACATTTTAGAATTCAACAGTCTTGTATCCTGGATGATATAGTACAGCGAAAAACAGAGAAGATAGGGGAAAAGAAGGAACCTGAAACAGAAAAATAAGATTAAAAAAAGCAAAAATCCTACAAAACGTACAAATAAGAATAAATACTTTTAGTATATTTACATACATAAAATGTAAAAAAGATAGGAAAATAGTAGGATATTCCATAATTTAGATTGGAAGACTCGATTTTGATAAAAACAGTAGTGTTACTCTCGACAAAATCTAAATAATATGATATTAATCATACGACGCGGGAATTGACTAGTCAACGATACGTGCATACCGATCTCGCGGTATTTCGGATCATAAGGGTCGTTCACATACGTTCACTTTCAGTGATCACTCCGGATGATCCTCCAAGATGAACAAATGTGAACGGGCGTTTCATCGCTAGTGATCACTAGCGATGACGGAGGAAAGAGATTACCACTCGTCATAATTTTGATGAAAGGTCCTTTCACTGAAACGACCATAAACAAGTTTATTTGTTTAATTCTCTATGAATTTGTATTGAATGTCAGAATCATGTACAAAATTATTATGCAGTCGAGAGCTATATTAATTTAATTTATGTGTTTTTTTGAATTTGTTTAATTATTTTTATACGAAAATACGTCAAACTACATACAACATGACCGTGAGTGTTGACATGGCAGTGAAAGCATAGGATGAACAAATGTGAACAGACGTGTTCACTTTCGATGAACAGGTTTGACCCTGACACTCTGGATGATCATCCAAAGTGAAGCAATGTGAATGCTACTTTAGTCCCTTCGCGCGACGTATGATGAAGATCGTATTTTGTTTAGATTATGTCAAGAGTAGTCCTGCATTATTTAAAAAGAGAGCGATTATTGATGGGCAATATTTATCAATAAGAAAGCAAAAATACCCTTTTTATAAAAATGTTTAAAGTTTTATGGACATGCGATTGGTATACAAATGGCACAAATTTCATTATGTGGAAAAAACCTTTGCAATAGACAATAATGTCTATGTAAGCTGCGTACTCACATTTTAAAATTCAGAAAGGAAATCTGGGACCTACAAAAATATAATCACTTTTTGAAATTCAGATAGGAAATGCAAAAGTCTTACTTTTTAAATTCTGATTGCAAAGTTGAAAATTGAGTCCTAAAACAAAAAAAACCTTTTTCAAAATCTGAGTTGGTCAGCCAGAGAGATATACTCTTTGTCTATGTTGGCAGCACTGGTTGGTTAACCATAAATATTTTGACATTGACATTTGTATTGTTTATGGTCGCTAGGCGGTAAGAAATGTCGGTCTGAGTGTCGCTATTCGTTGCTGTTTACTAATTTTATTTACAATAATCGTGAATTTCTTTAGATAAGTTGAAATAACACAGATAACTTCTTTTTTTCAATATTAATGAAGCTTCTCAAACCTGAATGGGTTTCTCACGATGGTTAGTGTTTTTAACATGGTTAAATCCTTGTTTTGATTTATTCATTTTCTTTTATCTAAATGAACAAAATGTTTTATTAATTGCGTTTTCTATAACATTTCCTGATGTTTTATATAGCAGGTATATTATTCTCATTAACTAAGTCGAATATTTCAAATTCAGTAAGATTTGTGAAGTGGGTACAGCATATAAATTAATTGATGGCATTTTTATTAAATTTACTTATTCTCAATATAGCATAATGATTAAGAGATGAAGGGTGTCACAAGAACCCTTTCTTTCTGATAATAGAATCATAAGATTTGATGTAGAAGGCCTATCTATCAAGGCAGATCATATCAGGAATCCCGGGAAAACAGACTGGGAGGGATATATCTCCAATCTTAAGCACAACTTAGAATTGGTTGATTTGAAAATGAATAATAACTGAAATAGGCAGTACAAGATTTAAATACGGCATTTTTGGATGGTTCTAGAGAAAACAAGTTGTAGTAAGGTGCCTTAGTGGACCAACAAGCCATCAAATCTAAGAGCCTCAGTGCACAATTGTATAATCGTGCAAGAGGGGGTGAAGATTGACAGGAATACACTGAAGTGTATTCAACTACAACAAAGAAATAAAAAAAAAGCAAATTGGAAATGTTTTAGGGATTTCTGTGAAAACATCACATTAGCAGCTAGACTACATAAAGTTCTAGCCAAAAAAAGGGTTGCAGGGACTAGCATCTCTCGAAACACCCGATGAAAGCTATACACTGAATGTTAGGAGCAGAGAGTACTTTTGGTACTGGAAACTTTGAATTCATATTTATGTTAAAGATATATTTATTAATATTTCAGAGAAGCCAATATTTTCTATTGACATTCATCCTCATGGAAAGAGGTTTGCCACTGGAGGTCAAGGGGGTGATTCTGGACGAGTGGCTGTTTGGAACTTGAATGCAGTCTTACAAGAATCTGCAGAATTAGATCCTTCAGTTCCCAAAATGCTTTGTCAGATGGATAATCATTTAGGTAAGACAATCTGTCCTTTCCTGGTTTCAACGAGTACTTTTGAAAATCTAAAAGAACCTTTCCATGAACCTTAGAGTTTGGAAAAAAATTAAAAATGAAATTTTTCGCTAAATTGCAGTGGACTAAATGTATATTTTCATTGTGAAATAGATTTTACTTTTTTAATAATATGTTTTTTTTTCTTCATTAAATGCAAGCTGTTAATGAACACCAGTGAGTAGTATATTCACAGTACATTTGAACTGCTGATTCCTATTTCATTTTAAACACTGTCAAATATTATTTTGCTATATTTTTCTGTTGCATTTACTTTATGTTCGTTGAGAAAAAGACTCACTTGATATCCTGTTTCATAAAAAGATAAAGCCTTCATAATTTACCAAAGATAGTTGAATAACATAATTAATATTCCCTCATAATTATTTACTATAAGCAGTTTTGTGAAACGTTTGTTTCCCTACAGAATAGTTGATTGATCATTTTGTTTATTTTTTATTATTTTGAGCGTAAATCTTATGTTGTCAGTGTAAAATTCAATGACAAATTTGATTTGTACAACATGTTTACAGATTTCTTAATTTTTACATAACTTTGATGTGTTTTGGTACTATCTAATCACAAATAGAGTTTACGTAAACATTTACAATAAATACATTTTAATGTATAACATCTCTTAACGTCTGACTGTCCCATATGGAACCTGGAAAGGCTCAAAATCAAATGTTACTAAAAAGATGATTGAATTTTCTGTATTAATTTGTTTAATATAAACGCTTGTGCTATTTGCTTGTCTGTTATAAAATAATATTGAATATCTAATCTTTACATTATTATTGTTTACCGACAGAAGATTATTTATTTACTTGTTGATGCATTTCAGCTTGTGTGAACTGTGTGAGATGGAGTTGTGGAGGACAGTACCTGGCTTCTGGTGGAGATGACAAATTAATAATGGTGTGGAGACTTTCTGGATCAGGACCTACCACAGTGTTTGGAGGAAATGGAAAAATGAATACAGAATCTTGGAGATGTGTGGCAACACTTAGGGGACATGCAGGTATAGAAATTGTTAATTGAGTTAAACTGTTTATTATAATTTAATGAGCCTTTCCAGGAAAAATCAACCTTAAGGTTTAGTTTTAATAATTTTAATTTTCAATTAAATGGTAGTCATCAAAGTATATTTTCGTGAATACACAGATTTAATTTTTATTTTTTAGAAATATGAATTTGCTTTTACATGTGAGTAGTCAATGCGCGCATGTAATTTATAATTTCATAGTGCATTTGTATAGCTGATTTCTGTTTATTTTTTTCTCCAATCATCACCCTGTTTTCTTCATATACCTATTTGTTATATAGCCTTTTCACCAACACTATCAAATATTAATTTTGCTATATTTGCCATTGAATTAATTTTTAACTCTTTGAGAAAATGTGTCACTAAATGTCCCTTTCCATAGATACTTTATAAAAAGAAAATAAATTGATTATCTAGTGCATGATATTAGTTATACTGTTGATATTAAAGGTACATATGTTAAATTTTCAGGAGATGTTTTGGACTTGGCTTGGTCACCTCTAGACAAATGGCTTGCTAGCTGCAGTGTAGATAATTCAGTAATTGTTTGGAACGCAGAGAAGTTCCCTGAAATGGTCTGTGTGCTCAGTGGACATTCTGGACTAGTGAAAGGGGTTGCATGGGATCCTGTAAGTCCCCTAACCCTTGTTATTGTGTAAATTTCATGCTTTTATTTTATTTAAAAAATGAACAGTGAGTATTGTTTAATTTCACTTATATGTTAATGTTTATTTATTTTTTTATCATAGGTTGGTAAGTTTTTAGCATCACAGTCTGATGATAAAACGTTAAGGATATGGAAAACAGCTGATTGGACACAAGAAGCGGTTGTTACTGAGCCGTTTGAAGAGTGTGGAGGTAAATTTGTTGTGCACTACTTTAGTTTTTGTTTTTGAACATGTTAAGCACCATTTTGTGTCAACTTTATTTTTGTGTGTTTGTTATTAATATCATTACACACACATTAACAATTCAATGTACAGACGGCTTTTTTACCACAAGATTGTCATAGCTTCCATTAAACAAAGTTTTATTGGATTGTCCACAAAAGTGTACATTTAATAAATAGAAAACTTTTCTCTTTCTGTATTTAAAATTAAAATAGTTTTTTTTTAAATACAATTCAATTTAAATTATTGTGTCTATTCACTTCCAGCGACAACTCATGTTCTAAGACTGTCATGGTCACCTGATGGGCAGTACGTAGTGAGTGCCCATGCTATGAATGGAGGGGGGCCCACTGCACAGATAGTTGAAAGAGATGGATGGAGATGTGATAAAGATTTTGTAGGACATCGAAAAGCTGTAACTTGCGTGGTAAGTAAAATATTGTTGTCTTTCTAAAGACACTGTTGATCACTATGCATTTTAAATTAATAACTTTTAATGTTTGTTTATAATTTATCAATAATTCCTTTTCTTTTAAG
The DNA here is from genome assembly GCA_947579605.1 of Athripsodes cinereus. Taxonomy (NCBI): domain Eukaryota; kingdom Metazoa; phylum Arthropoda; class Insecta; order Trichoptera; family Leptoceridae; genus Athripsodes; species Athripsodes cinereus. The sequence continues at coordinate 14,344,882 of OX388313.1, read as the reverse complement.
ATTAATATTGTAATATCAATTATGCCTCCACTTTTACAAAGTTATTTTATTTATTTATTTTATTCTTCACTGTACATTGGTTATAATATTTCAAATCAATACAAATACTCTCGCATAATTTTTTTTTTTTTTGGATTTTTAGCGTTTCAACTCCAACATTTTAGGACGATATAAAGATGAAGGAGGACGGATTCCTCAGTGCTATTGCTGTGCAGCAATTGGTTCACGTGATAGATCACTTAGTGTGTGGTGTACAGCCTTCCAAAGACCACTAGTTGTTATTCATGAGCTTTTCACAGACAGTGTACTGGATTTATCATGGAGCAAAGATGGTAGGAAATATTCATTTATTTTGTTAAATATTTAAATATTTTATTGATATTTCAGTTTTAGTTAATTCTTACTTGGCTTATTGACAGGTTTGAATCTCCTTGCATGTAGCTGGGATGGTACCGTTGCTTGTATTCAGTTCACTAAGAAGGAAATTGGTCTTCCACTTTCGACACAAGAAAAGGTATGACAATAACAATAATATTCTTTAATATTTATATAAATTTACTAGTATATGAAAAATAATGACTTGTAAATAAAGCCTTGTAACAATAATAGTCAATATTCAATCACAAATCAACATATTTTGAAACTTTATTTTTACCTTCATCATTGAAATCAATATTGTTATATATTTTTTATTAGTAGTTGAAATTAAATAAACCATTTGTTCGAATGTATAATACATAAGACATGTAAGTTTAAAATTGCCTTTTTTATATTTCAGAATGCTTTGTATGAACGTATGTATGGTAAATCATTAGCTACAGCTGCCACACATGAGCTCTCGTCAGCCAGTCTTCTTGTAGAGAGTCCTGAGATTCTAAACATAAAGGAAGAACAAGATAAGAAGGAAGCAACCAAAACCATGCCTCAGAACACATCTTCTACTCCTGAAAATAAGCCTATGTATACATATTTTATTTTAAACTTTTATATAGTCTATATGTAGAACTTTAAACTGTAATTTATTTAACAAATACAATCATACAATCGATAAAAGTAAGAAATAGGATTATCCAACTAGGTGAAACCGTTCTAGGATAATCTTTTTGTTACAACAAGGTATATTTTTACGTATCAAACCTATAAACTAAACATAAAACAAAAAATAAAATAAAAACAAAATCCAGAAAAATAAAATAAAGACAAAATACAGAAAAATAAAATAAAAAAAGAAAGAGCATAACTAGGCATATAACATTCCACACACACATAAATGTGAAACGTATTTCCCATTTGACAATCATGCCCTATTAGGCAAATCCTCAACCCAACTGGAAATTCTCAGTCTGAGAACACAAATATTAGTTATATTAGGAATGCCCTCACAGTTAAAATATCTAGGTGCAACATATGTGAGTTGATACTGTTCAAACACTGTATTCCTAAATGGTACCTCAAAATTAAATGACAACATTCTCCTAGTTACGCTTTCCTGTTGAGATCTCTTGTGATCAATATGAAACTTTAGAATTTTCTTCACAAACAGATGTTTTATTGTCTTGATTCGGAGTTCATCAAATAGTTGTATGGAAGGAAAATATCTAGGACATCTAATAATTGTCTTCATTGTACTTTCTTGAGTCACTTGCAGTATTTCCAAATTACTGTCATAACAAGATATACATCCAATAATGTCATAAAAAGCAGGCACTGTGCAAGCACAAAATATAACATTAAGCTTATTATTCCATTCAAGACCGTCTTAAGTATTTTACAATAATAGAGTAAAAAATTAAAGTTTTTTATTATTTGTGATTTAACATTAATATGTATTTTCAGGTCGATTATCAGCAATGGCAACGTTGAGGATAAAGTGTCACCAGTTACTGTGAATACCACTGTTAATCCTTCAGCAAACATAAGCAACAACAGTTCATCTTGTATGATATCACCTGTAAGACCCATCAACAGACAAATAGAAACCAGAACGTCAGATGGAAAGAGAAGAATCACTCCCATGTTCATACCTCTAAATCATTCAGCTGAACATAAGTACATGCATTGTTAAATTTATTTATTTACGATCATATCTAGAAATATATTATAATTGTGAAAAATATAAGATGATTTTTTAAATTTTCAGTGAATCGTTTGCGAATGCTAGCAACACGGATGGTTGTTTCAGCAGCTCATCTCAAGCTAAGAGTAAGATCATTGTTGAAAAGCGTGACGACATTATCATAGTGCCCAATGTGAGTAACCATGCTAACGTCCTCACGCCTGTCACTCAAGGACCCAACACTTTTGCTGGAGTGGCCACGCAGCATCAAGAAAAGTTTGTGTTTTGTGATTCTATATTCTGTGTACAGCTGACTTAATATTTTATAGTACCTAACACTATTTACTATATTGTTTACAGCCAATTAGATAGTAGATTAAAACGTCGCAGTGAAGCTCTGCCTGGTCCCAAAATTGATGATGTAACAAAGAAACAGAAGTTGACTTTAAGTAAGCCTACTGAAACAGCAGCCACAGTTACACCGCAGCTCAAACAGGTGATGGCGCACGACAGAGGAGAGAGATTAGCCAAACCAACTCTGGGAACAGCTGGGCCCATTGTAAGACATGCTGGGAAGTACAGAGTACAGGTTTTAAATAATGCATGCAACACACCCCACGGCAAATTAACTAGCATACAAGTGTTACCAGGGAACTCGGCGTCTAATGATCCAATATGGGAGTCATTCTTAGGTAAAATTCTTATGAATTTCAAATTTTCTATAAAAAATTTGATAGTATTTTAGTTAGTTACTACATATTAATTATTGAATAGTTTGATTGTATTCAGATATATTGTACACCATTTGTCCTTTATAGGTTCTCCATGTAACAGCATAGCATGTGACGCAAAATGGATATGTGTAGGATGTGAAGATGCCACCCTGCATACTCTGGATACAGTCACAGGCCGTAAGGAAGTTGGCTCTTTGGCTCTAGGAACTCCCGCAGCTCGCCTAGCTTTGGTTACCATCTCTCAGGGTACATATCTTTGTGCCATCACTACAGCTGCCCAACTCACTGTATGGAGCATGAATGATAAGTCTTGTGTGTTGCCATCTGTGTCATTAAAATATCTCATGACTAATGGAGGTGTGTTGCTGTATTAATTTCATAACTATAATTATTATTTGCATTATATGTATCTACGATATGTGATCCAATCTAATCAAGATCCTATAATTTTTGTTAAAAATAATCTGAAAATCGAGAAGTGTATTTGAAAATCTAATCATTTGATAACTAAACTAGTTTTAATGTTTAATTAGACTATGTTTGAATTAACTATTATAATTTGATTTTAGTTACGGTATCGAGCTGTAATTTAACAGATGATGGCAGTCCAATGGTTTCCCTCACAAATGGCAAAGGATATATCTATAGTAAAAAAATGTGCACCTGGTTAGTAAACAGCAATTAAACTATATGTGAATAAGCAAATAGAATAAAATGACAAGCTATTTTCAATTAATTCAATGACTCGGTGTTAGGTTACTTGGAGTTGATGGAACTGATGTACTGTGGAGATGTGCTCGTGTTGGGATGGGGAGAGGGGGCACAGTTCCACTACCTACCCCAGGACCCTTGGCTACCTTACATCAGACAACACTCAGAGGTAGACCGCCACCAAACACATCACATTATCAGCAAGGGTAATAGTAATAAATCTTTATTGACTACAAATTTGTTACAGTACAGTGAAAGTATTATGCCAACTTATAGATTTACATGCATAATTATATCTTATGCACTTATACATTATGCCCATTCAATTGTTATTTTCTTATCAATTAATGTGATATCAAACTAAAAAAAAAATCTTTTTCAAATTATCAGTATTTAAGTGTGAGAAAATAAGCCAATAATATAGCTAATTGCTGTACAGTGTCTTTATAAACTTTAAATTTTTCAGAAGTTTTCACGCTGGTGCAATACAGAGTTATTTAGAGGGTCAGTTGGCCAACAGCAAACTTATTGATTCACCAACAGAGTACAGGCACTGGTTGATGGCTCTTCTGTCACATTTATCTCAGCATGGTGAGTGCTCAAATTACAAATTTTGTTAAATTACTTATTTGTTCAATGATATTTGTATAATTATAATCCATAAACTATTCCATTTTAGGTCCGGAAACAAGACTTAGAAATATTTTAGATGATCTTATGGGACCAAGTCACGGAACTTCAAAATCAAAAAAGTGGGATCCAAAATTGATGGTATGTAATAACAATTATAATAACTTCTGTTGGTAATTTTTCTTTTAAAAAGCTTTAAATATTGTCATTGCATACTTAAAATGACTCATGTGAATATATAAATGTTAAGATACTTCTAGAATAAACTGCTTATTATGAAAATGATTCTTAGGCTCGTATTCTAAAACAACACTGTGAAGTCTCATAGTCCAAGTGATCACTGTGCGTGGAAATTTGTATTCTAAAACATTACTTGACTGGCGTTGGTAACTATGCATTATTTTAGAAACGTCAAAAGCCAAGTGTAGTCGAGAGGTGTTTTAACATATTATGCGTAGTCTAGCTGCTGTCATTATCAACACGTTGTTTTGCTATAATATTTTGCTAATGAACATTATGTAGTATATTTTACTCCATTTATAATAAAAAAATATGCCTCATTACGAAAGTGAAGACTTATTTGATGAGCGCTTGAATGAAATTATTGATATGCCACGATATTTTTGTCTCGTCGCCTTGTGAAAGACCGGCAAAATCTATTCACACACTATAATGGTTCTTCTGGACATTGATCTTCCAATAAACCATTCACCTTTTGAGATGAATCGTAGCAGTGAATTCTTAGCTTTTAGACGAGCATTTGGTCTACAAATTTTTCTTACTACTTACTATAAGTACTATACCCTCACGCCGTGTCCCAAGTGGGGTAGGCAGAGAGAACGAAACGCCAAACAGATCTTTTTTTACACACTTCTTCCGCTTCCTCCACATTCATACAGTTTCTCAGACACGCACGTCGGTTCCTTTTACTCAACACGCGGCCGTCCCTGAGAATTTGATCCACGTGATCAAGCCACGTGGTTCTCGGACGCCCGCACATCTTCACATTCTTTCTTTCAGACAAGTATATCCTCTTTATCATTCTTAACCTCGTTGATGGCCATGTTGATCTATCGTTACATACTTCTTTCGCTTCCTCAACATTCATCCAGTTTCTCATACATGCACACCGATTCCTCTTACTGAACACGCGACCGTCCTTGAGAATTTGGTCCACGTGGTCAAGCCACGTAGTTCTTGGACGTCCGCGCTTTCTCACACCCCCTCGTTCAGATAAATACAACATCTTCGTCAACCTTTCATCATCCATTCGCCCCACATGACCAAACCATCTCAATTTATTTGCACGCATTCTATCCACAACACTCCTCTTGCATCCACTAATTCTTCTAATATCCTCATTCCCCACTCTATCACGCAATGTTTTACCTACCATTCTCCTCAGTGATTGCATCTCCACAGCATTTATTCCACTCTCGCCCTTCTTCAGCCACGTCCAAGTTTTGCTTGCATACATAAGTGTCGGTACAAGAATGGCGTTGTGCACCAGCATTTTAGCCATGTTCGACACATTGCTTTTGCTAACAATAGATTGAAGTGCACTGTTTACTCTCGCACCAGCCGCTTTTCTTTTTTCAATGTCCCTATCGTTTCTATCATCCCTCGCAAACATACTTCGTATGGAATCAATGTAAAAAGAAAAATACATTTGCTTACAACCGACTTAATTTATTATAGACATTAAACATTTAAAATAAAGACATTTTTTCAATCTTTTTGAACATCTTCATTTTCAGAAAATAAAATTATACTTTTTATTTAAATTATCAAATATTTATTTGAATGAGTAAACAGTTCAATATTGTATACTCTTTCTTCTTTCTTTTTTTTCCGGCAAGGCACCCGACATCGAGAATTATGTATTGTACATACTCATTCAAATAAATATTTGTTAAATTAATAAAGTTTTATTTTATCTTTGAATAAATAACTAAAACAGTTACAAACAAAATAAAATTTTGAATTGAGAAGACAGAGAGCATCTATTAAACTCGCTGATGGATCAGGAAGAGGTGGTCCACCACCTGTTTTCGATACCTCTTCGCATGTGCCGATAAAACCTTCCTACGCAACGACTTCATATTCTCCCAGCACTTCTTGAGTTGGAGGTCGTTCCTTTTTTGAGTTAGGGCGGACGAAGTATATAATGCTCGGGATACAGCCTTTCAGGCATCTTTTTTTTACTGGATGTTTCTGGAATTGGTACTCATATCTTCTATAATTTTATGTTGAGCGACGATCTGCGTAAGCAATAGCTTTTCTGACGCAGTAAAAGGAGTTTTCCTGTAAAATAAAAGATTTATGTTATAAATATAGGTACATTATAATAATTATCTTGTCTTAGGCAAATAACTGCATCCCCAATTGCCAATTCGACATTGTTGAAAGAAATTTTAGTACAACGTAAAACCTTCAATGGACTTGTACCAATAATTTATTTCACACACTTTAAATTATATTTAATAATTTAATATTATTTAATAATACCTATATTTGATTAATAAGTGACAAATCATTTGGATGATAAAATTCATGAACAACGCCCGTATTTATTTTAGTTTAGGTAAATAAAATAATACACATTTTGCAGTTAGATTAGTTATCTGGTAGATAATATTTACTTAAAATATGTAATGTCTTGTAATATATTTAAACATTTACCTTTAAATAGTGTTTTCCATTTAAATAACAGCGGAAATAAGGCACAATATTATAACAAACAAAAAACAACGTGCAAAATAATGAAATGTCAGATAGGCGCCGATTAAAATGAATGCAGCAGTTAATCACCGATTTGCGAATTGACCAATCACGAGCGGTGTGTATTAGTAGTAGTGAGTGCACAGATATGTATTTGCCAAGTGTTGTTCTAGAATACAAATCTTTCAGTGTTTATTTCGCACAGAGAAATATTTTTACTTAGCGCAGCGTAGGCGGTCGCTATGTGTAAGTACTGTTTCAGAATACGAGCCTTAGTATCATATTTTAAGAATATCACCCGGTAATAAAAAGTCAAACAATTTTGATGTCCTAATGAACATTTTTTTTAAGAGCATGCCCACATAAAAATTCTCACAAAAATTCTGCGTCATTTTAAATATGCAACGACTATATATTCTTGGTGGAGACGGTCAGGAAACATTTTTGACAGGTTTCTAATGATCTGGTATATCAATGTTGATCTGTTGAAATGTAATAAATTTAATTGTTGAGTTCAGTGAATCATCAATGTGAATACATATGAGTTTTAATAATGAATTATATTTTGGTTTCAGGGATTTGACAAGCATTCGCTCTTGGACTCAGCATTAGTTATAGTAGGCAAGCATTTAAGGTGGCAAAGACTCTATATAGAATATTCAGATCAAGTGTCCTCGATCAAAGAAATATCCAACAATATAGATGCTAAGTAGACTTAATAACATTGCCTAATATCAATCATCATGTGATCTCGTGTGTGTTATTTATAGTTAATTTTAATATTATTATGTCAGTGCCAACCGTGAACTATTTTTATATAGATTTTTTTTTAATAAAATGCTTAGGAATGTTTATATCATTATTCATTGTTCTCAATGTACAATTTTCATTTGAAAATTTTAATGGTATTCTGTGAAAGGATGTTTGATAGTTGTGTGGGTTTACTGGTTACCCCACCTGTAAGAGATATTGTGTTACCACAGATAAGATAGTATAATAGAATAATTTACTCATTAACATATTTGTATAAAAATTCTAAAAATACACTTCTATTATATGCTGTCAAGAAAATAGGAAGCTAATGGAAAAAATTGGGATTGATGAGAGACCAAAGACATGGATAAAAATGATTGAATTTGTCAGTAGTCTGGAGGTAGAGTCTCAGCCTCATGCACAAGGGGTGCGCAGTTCAATCCCAGGTGCCAGTGAACTTTCTTTCATGACACAAGCTTTTAGCCTACTACGAAAGGTGTATAAGTTTGTATTTTGGCTCATAACAAAAACCCAGATACAACTTAAAAAAAAAAAACTATTAAGTCGGGAGAGATTGTGCCTTTGCAATAAACTCGTTTCTGAGTATTGATTGTGTTTGGTATGAATATACGTCTTCATAAAATTGTTTTGATTAGTGTACAGTAAAGTGTAAATAAATATAATAAACAAGACCACACTCATAAAAAATGTGGCACATGAGAAAATGAGCCTTAGTTGTTGCCTCTTTTTTTGTTAGGGTATCCATAAGTTAAGCAAGAAAATAATCATGCGTAATATGATTTACGTATGGTAAATAATTGTCCTGTGGAGTCCTCGTCAAAAAATAGATATCCCACTCTTTTCTGTAAGTTTTCTAGTGTCCTGAAAAAGGCAGGTACATATTCATAAGTCTTTGTGCAAGACTGAATGTAAGTGCGCTGTAAATTTAAATAGAACAATTTCATGGACAAAATTACTTTAAATCATTAATAATTTTAAATTATTAGATGTGTTAACAGTGTGACCATATTACATATATGCTACAGAGTATATATATATAATGAGTTACAATCCATTGGATTGGTCTGCAACGAGTTTTGACTTATTTCTCCACTCCTCCCTATTCTCAGCTAGTCTCTTCAACTCCATATATGAGCCACAGCTCATGTCCCTCTTCAGTTGGTCCATATAGGCGTCTCTCGGTCGACCTCTGCCATTTGTGCCTTCGGTCCTGCCCTCTGCGATTGCGATGAGCAGTCCTGGGTGCCTGATGTTGTGGCCAATCCAATTAGCTCGTTGTTGGCAGATTCTTTTGAGGAGTTGCCTTTTTTCGCCAACCCTGGTTAACACTTCTTCGTTTTCGACGTGTTCCGACCAATGAATCTTCAGCATGCGTCTATAGCACCACATTTCAAATGCTGCTAACCGTCCGCTTTCCCTCTTGCTGATGGTCCACGTCTCGCACCCATATAACTAAATGCTCCACACAAAGGCTTTAGTGAGATTCTTCCTCACGCTTAGATCAATATTAGGGGATTCTAATATTTTGGATTTTTTGTTAAAGGCAATTCGTGCCTGGTTTATTCTGCTCACAATTTCTGATTTGGAGCGTCCGTCCTGGTTTATTCTGCTGCCCAAGTACACGAATTCTCTTACTTGTTTGATGCTCACTCCATTTATGGCAATGTTCGCAGTCGCTTCCTCCCTTCCAACGACCATACATTTTGTTTTATCTTTATTTATTTTCATGTTGTACTTTGACAACAGTATACTTTCCATTTTCCCTAAGGCTTCGTTCAGCTCCATCTCGGAGTCTGCGAGCAGTGCTATGTCGTCTGCATATCTAATCATGTCGACTTTTTTCCCCTTTATTTTTATTCCTGTCCAGTTCTTCATTTCTTCTCTGAGTTCATCAATAGCTCGCTGTATATAGCAGTTAAAGAGTGCTGGCGACATTGAGCATCCCTGTCTCACACCTTGTTCTACCCTCGCTTCTGCGCAGCTCTCTCCGCTTTTAATAACAGCCATTTCATTCTTGTATAGGCTCCAGATTGCTCTTCTGTCCTTATAGCTCATTCCTATCTGGTTTAGAGTCTTAAAAAGTTGTTCCCATTCTACTTTATCGAATGCTTTTTCTAGGTCGATGAATGCTACATACGTGTTTCTATTTACTGTTATTCTCTTTTCAAGAACAAGTCTTAGACTCAGAATTGCATCTCTTGTACCTGTCTCTTTGCGGAATCCAAATTGATCTTCTGAAAGTGTTTCGTTGATTTTACTTTCCGCCCTTTTCATTATAATGTTAGTGAGTATCTTAGAAGCGTGTGATATCATGCTTAATGTTCTGTGTTGTTCGCACTTTGTCGTGCCTGTTTTCTTAGGTAGCGCTCGTATCAGACATTTGGCGAAGTCCTCAGGTATCTCTCCTGTGTTATATATTTTGCAGACAAGCTTATACAAAGTGTCAAGCATGCCGCTTCCTGCGCATTTAAGCAACTCTGATGGAATTAGGTCAATACCTGGTGCTTTGCCGTCTTTCAATTTTGATAAGGCATTATCAAATTCACTTCTTAAGATGTCATCTCCATTATTTTCTTTGTCATATTCTGTTTCCAGTGCTTTACTTTCCTCAAGTATGTTCTTTCCTTTGTAAAGTTGTTCTAGGTATTCTTTCCACCTTTTAACAATCAATTCATCCTCAAACAGTAGTTTGCCGTTTTGATCTTGGATAGCACATCGTGGTTGTGTCTTATCATTGAAAAAATTCTTGACTTCAGAATATGCAGTTACAAATTTCCTTTGTTTTATATTTCTGTTGATATTCCTGCATTTTTCTTGCAGATAGCATTCCTTTCTCAATTTGGACTCCCTGTTGATTTTGTTTCTCAAGATTTTATATTCCTTTTTTCCTTCTTCTGTTCTCGAGTTCTTTAGCCTCCTTCTTTCTTCAATCATTTCTAATATATCGACCGTAATCCATTCTTTCCTAGCTTGCGGCTTTCTTTTCTCTATTACCTCATCTGCCGCTGTAGTAATTTTCTCTTTGATTTTCTCCCATACTCTGTTTGCTACAGAGTATAGACTATTTAAAAAAAACACATCTGATACATTCCGCGTATGCTGTCTTCTAAGCATATTTAAATTGTGTGAGTAAGAAAGAGATAAAATATATGTTTGAAGGTATTAGCTATCTTAATGTGAAAAAGATTGCTCTAACAGATGTAAGCAGAACGATCTGAAGTTTGCACATTATTCGAAGCATTCCCTCTATGCTACGTATTTTCTACTGTTTATGGAATATCAAGGGACGCTCGCCTTCGACCAACTACAACTCGACTATTTGCAATGTGCAAGTATACTCAGAGCACTATCTGTACACTAATAGCCAGTTCCATAAAAGTGAAAACGTCCCTTTAAATTTTTGCAGAAAAAACATCTAATAGAGTTAAGATATTTCGGACTAAACATAAAAGGTTTTTTTTTTATTTTGCTTCACTTTTTATATTATTATTGTTTATTTTTCTCCTTTCTTTTTTTTTACTTGTGTATATTATAATTATTATCCTCAATAAACATTACCGCCCAAAGGGACATTGAAGAGAGAAGTAGTATAAATGATTCCCACGACGGCGATTTTGGCCGGCTGGCCCTTGAGGCCTCCCCAATGGCCTGTGAGGACAATTTTGGTTTAAATGTGCGGATAAGTAGGAGTTTACGACTCCTGAGATATCCGGGTGTGAGGTGGGGCTCTCTTCAATAAACATAAAAGGAACTTTATCTTGATGGAACTGACAGTATGTGATTCACTTATTTAAAAAAAACATAAATTAAAGAAAAAATAACAGATACAAAAAATTAATATAATTCTAGACAGCATGATAATTTTGTATAATATAAAGTCAGATAATATGATTCTGACTTTCAATGCTAATTCACAAAAAAAAGACAATGTGATAAAAGGTGTTTAAGAACCTTTCATCAAAATTATGTCGGGTGGTAATCGCTTCCTTCTTTCATCGATATTGATCACTACCTATTGATGAAATGTCTATCCACACCTTTTCATTTTGGAGGATCATCCAGAGTGATCACACATGAACAAGTGTGAATAGTAGTATGCAGATTGTTTCACTTTGGATGATCATCCAGAGCAGTGGTTCCCAAAGTTGACTGGGCTCCAACCCATCTAGGAAAAATTTTCAATCTTGGGATCCACCTTTTAGCTTTTTTTCTCCAAACATTGCTCCAAGATTTTTTTATTCATGTCTTATATGGTGGTGAATCGTCCATTAGGGCCCACTCAATATTCGCTCACGACTAGGGTTGCCGGATGGTATCCAAAAGGAGGACATGTCTACCTTTTTCATGTTTTGTCCTCCCTTATCTACTGTAAGTCCTCCTTTTTGCTAAACATCGGGTTCTGCGAGTTTTATTTTTGTATAAGCGCGCATAACGCAAATGTGGAAAGAGTTTTTTCATTGATTAATACTCAGCAGAGCAAAGCGAGGAATAGACTCAGTGTGCAGTCAGTTAAATTTTTAATTCTTACTCAATACAACTTCATATACATGACATGGGAAGATTTTTATAGTTTTTTGTTAAAAAACCAAGAACTTCTTTCCAAAATTGGCAGCTCAGTTAAATATGATTAAATAAAGTAAAATAATATTTAAAAATCGTTTAATTTCTGAATGTCCTCCTTTTTAGACCCATCTGTCCTCCTTTATCAAATTATCATCTGGCAACCCTACTCACGACCCACTGGTGGGTCGTGACCCATAGTTCGGGAAATACTGATCCAGAGAGTCAGGGTCAAAGCTGTTCATTAAAAGTGAACTTAAATCTATTCACACTTATTCATCCAGAACTTTCACTGCCATGTCAATACTCACAATCACGCTGTATGAAGTTTGACGTATCTTTTAAATATAACTAAAAATTAAGGAATAGACCATTAAAGGATGACGTCACAGAAAAATCATTGAGGGGCATCAGGCATCCCAACACAACAGACGATTACGGTGTAATATTAGGTGGAACGCCTAAAGAATACCTAATAATCAAAAAAACTGTCAGTGTTGATTTTGTTATTATTTTGTCGTCTGACTTTCTTTTTTTTCTCTTATGGCATAACATTCTACAAGGATGATTTGCGCAATCTGACTGTTTGCCCCCCAAGCAAAAGCAAATCCATAGACAAAACCACGTGACCTTTAATGGTCTATTTTACCAGATTAAGTGAATGTATTTATCCAGGCGTCGATTATTTGGAATCATATTTATGTAGATATACGTAGCATTTTACCTAGAGAATAAGAATCCGGCGGATTTTTGTAGTTTTTTTAAAGCACAAAATTAATTATTTACATTTTCGCATGCGTTTGACATGTCACGCTCACAAGTACATAAATTTTTAAAAGTACATTTTTTATAGAGGATCATATAATTTAATGGATGAAAAACTATATAATGACGTGAATAAAAGAAAATCCCACTTGTGGGATATGCCGTGATGGTATAGTAGTAGTAGTAGTAGAATAAAAGAAGAAAATTCATAAATTTAATTTTGATGTGTTCACCTTATCTGGAATTTTAGCAAAATTTAAACAAATTTATACAACTCTCGACCGCACGACTATCTGTTTATGATTCTGACCTTCAATACTTAATTCATAAGTAGCATTCACATTGCTTCACTTTGGATGATCATCCAGAGTGTCAGGGTCAAATCTGTTCATCGAAAGTGAACACGTCTGTTCACATTTGTTCATCCTATGCTTTCACTGCCATGTCAACACTCTCACTCATGTTGTATGTAGTTTGACGTATTTTCGTATAAAAATAATTAAACAAATTCAAAAATAAAAAATAACACTTAAAATAAATTAATATAGCTCTCGACTGCATAATAATTTTGTACATGATTCTGACATTCAATACAAGAATTAAACAAATAATAAGATAAAACTTGTTTATGGTCGTTTCAGTGAAAGGACCTTTCATCAAAATTATGACGAGTGGTAATCTCTTTCCTCCGTCATCGCTAGTGATCACTAGCGATGAAACGCCCGTTCACACCTGTTCATCTTGGAGGATCATCCGGAGTGATCACTGAAAGTGAACAAATGTGAATGCGTTCACATCATCATCCCTTATAGAAAATAAATTATTATGTCCATGGTTTTTACGATTCATTATTTTCGAGACCGTTCCCCGACATTAGCGATATCTGGCGGCCGTGGATAGAACTGATTTTGATTGTTATTCTATGACTCAAAACAATAAACAAAGTTGAACTGTCAAAACAAATTGAAACTTGCATGCGACGTTTGAAGAAGTCCCCGGTATAAAACTTGCAAATAATCGTGTATTTTTATATAATCGAGATATTAGTGTATCTGGAGATAGCGCAAAAAAAAGTTTCTCATGAAAACCTGTCGTTTCCGGCAAAAATAAAATCTAGTTCTAATTATAGCACACGACTTACTATTCTTTCTTACTTAATGTGAGGTACCGCTAATTTCATTATATTATAATATCTTTTCAGAATCAAAAGTGAGTTATAGTGTCAATAATTTTTCAGAATTTATTGTTATCATATACAAGTCACTTTGTCGTGTTAATCTATTTAACAAAATGACTTCTTTGGCAGATGGTGGTCATATGAATATTACAATGTAGGTGACTTGACCCAAGGATTAAATATATATAGGAAGGTACATTAAGGGTTACACCCTCCCACACCCATGAATGTCAGTTCCTGTGTCATCCATACTCTTCTAGCAAATTCTTTCTAAGGGCTCATGGTTCGCCTGAAGGACTCCCCCTGACGTAATCCTTCCTGAAATATAGGAAGGCAGTGGGACATCATCGGAATTGAGAAAATGCTAATGGTCTTTTCTCAATTTTCAACTCTTACTAATACTTATTAATTTAATGTTCCAGAGCAAGTTTAAAACAAATAAATTACAAACAAAAACAGTTTTAAAGCAAACAAGGCGACTGCACCAAAAACATAGATGCTTGTCAAAATTCTTTACAAATATCTATACACCAATCACTTACAAGTGTAGTATATTGTAGCGCGCATAGGGAGTTCAAAGTAGCACCTATGTAAAGTTTCAAATCAAATATTTATTTAAATTGTCTTAAGCAGTATTCAATTTTGTGAAACGTCTTTAACCATTTTTATTTGATGATAGATGTAGAAAAAAATTGTTTATATTTTCTTTTGTCCATAACACTAATTAAATGATTATTCTTAATAAATAAATATCAATAGCATTGAAGTGTTTTTATGATAAATCTCCACCACCAACAGTCACCTCTAAAGATTATTTTAAAATATATATAACTACAATACTCTGTAAAATGACTGACTATTAAATTTGTCTAATTCATTGTATAAGCATTCTTATGGGTACTATTCTATCAATGACTAGGAGCATTAAATTAATCAAACTGTAAAGTATATCACTATCTTCTCAAAGAGCTCATGGTGATCGTAAATAAATCATCATTGATGCCTTGTCTTACCCCAATGTATAAGTACTTACTTTGTTTTCTATTTTGTGTATAGAATTGTAGCTATGTCAGACAGTTAGGCAGAGTTATATAAAATTGTATTCAGGTCAGACACTTTTTTCAGCTAAATACACATTTGCTAATTCATTTATTGATTACACTGGCAGTATCTGAATAACTTTAAACAATATGGTAATGTATAGTAATTTAATAATTCCATTGTAGCCTGGCGGTAGAGTCTCGGCCTCAAGCACAAAAGGTGCGTAATTCGATTCCAGGTGCCAGCAATACCCCATTTCATGACACAAGCTTTTAGCTTATGGTGAAAGGTGCATAACAAGGGTGGCCAACACGCAGGCCACATACGGCCTGTTGGGTGTCTACGTGCGGCCCGCGAAGCATTCCTCACTATTTTTTTTGATAACAGTCGTTATAAGTATCCGTTACTTTTTTGAAAGAGGTACTATTTTGAGAAAATATTCTTAAAGAAAACCGAGGAGTTTTGAAACATTTCAAATTCCTATACCATTTTGAAAACTTGGCGACGGGGGGGTAGAAATTTTAAGGTGAAGTAAAATTATAAAATGTTCCATATATGGAGTAAATTGTTGTATGGCCCGGTAGAAAATCTCAATTCTGAAATTTGGCCCAGCTGCTGAAAAGGTTGGCCACCTATGGTGTATGAGATTGTATTTTGGTTTATAACAAAAACCTAGATATATAAAATCTAAAAAAATCTAATATTTTTTTAATTTTATTAACTTATAACATCCTTAAATAATTTAATCACACATCTGAAGTAAAAACAGTTTATTACATATCTTAACAGTCTGTACGGGATATTCTCACTCAATTTTTAAGAGAAAACGCCAAACCAAACAACATCTAGGTTAATAATAGGTCATACTAGATATAATAATGTACAAATTGGAAGAAAAAAAAACATTATAATCATATGAGCATTTATTTTAAACAGTAAATAGCTTATAAAAAATTTACATAAAATTATACTATGACAATTTAAAAATATAACTATTCAAAATATAACAATTTAAAAATATAACAATTTAAAAATATAACTATTAAAAACCAGTGCCCCGTACCACCATTATACTTTCCAACTCTGCATTTTGCACTATGCAATTCATCGGCTTGTTTCCGTTCCACCATTACATCTTTTTGCAAAGTAGGAATTGCAAAGCGCAAAGTGAAAAGAAGACGCCATTCGCAAAGTAAATAGGCAGTTCTGTTCCACCATTACTACTTTTCATAAAAAACTTTGCCAACATAGCAAACGAATATTTTGACATTTCAAATATGCGATTCGTCGTGTTGTGAAAGTAGACGTTGGTTTATATTATAGGTGTTTTAAGTAAATTTGTTATACAATGTGGCGAAAAATATTATTACAAAGGGATGTGGAAGACGGAGTTGTGAGATTTTATAAAAAAAGGATTAATTTCCAAGATATTTTGCCCACGCAGTTCCTGGAATATTTTAGAATAAGTAGCACTCAGTGTGAATATGTTTTGAGAAAGTACACGAATTTGGAATGTATACGTCTTATTTGTCTTAATAATTTTAATTATGACTGGAAATTGTTATGGAGATTATTTTGTGATAAAAGTATTGAGTTGGTTATATGCCAGTCTTTCAGTGACCTTGGAAAAGAAGGGGAGAATTGAAATTGGACGAAAGGAAATTGGAATATAAGTGTGTATAAAAAAGTTTTTTTTAAAATATATCCACAGTGACTGTAGATATACTTAACATAAGTGTTTTATTTTAAGTTATCCTAAAAATGTTTATAATTATGTAAAAAATATAAAATATATCCTTTCCTTTATGCGCAAAGCTATGTCTCAATCATAAAATAGATCTCATGAATAGTATGTTATATGATAACATAATATCATGTAATAACTATAATCTCATCGACGTTCGTAACCTAGAAAATAATATCTAGAATTCATAATATTTTTTAATTTAGTCGACACTAAGTGAACTCTATCTGCAGTTACAAACATTAAATTATACGGCTTACTTGGCTGACAATGTTGGACTACTTTATAGTAAACATATTCCACTAATACTGAGACTCCCAACAACATCGGAAGTGGCAAAATCACTACATTAGTAGTAAAAACATTGGTTAACACAATGTCAACAGAAAATTTAAAGGTATATGACGACCGGTGTGGCGTGGAGGCTAACGCACTTGCCTTTGAGTCATTAGGTCCCGGGTTCGATTCCCGGCCAGGGCAAAATGAAGAATGACCTTTTTCAGATTGTCCTGGGTCTGGGTGTTACATGTACATGTATATGTGTGTAGTGCATTGTATATATGTGTATCGTCGCGTTGGTACCCATAATACAAGATTCACATCTTAGTTTGGGACTAACTCGGTCTGTGTGAACTGTCTATGCATGTTATGTTATGTTATGTATTCAAGATCTTAGGTATTTTTTTTTAATAATAGATCAGTAGTAGATTTGCTATTACGATGCCCTTCTACCATTTGGGAGGTCTTGGGCTTGGTTCCCGGCAAACGTAAAAAATTTCACCAGTAATTTCTATATTAATTAAGATAACATCCATACATACGTACCATCACGTCGCTTCCCTTGCAGGGTAGGCAGAAAGGATCGAGCGCCACTTCCTTCTATCCTTACATACATCTTTCGCTTCCGTCACTGTCATACAATTCCTCATGCATGCTCTCCTGTTCAATGTGCTCAACACGTGACCGTCCTGTAGGATTTGATTTAAATGATCTTGCCATTTAATTCTCGGACGTCCACGTCTCCGAGCACCATTCCTCTCAGCCCAATGTATCTTCTTGGTCATTCTGTCCTCATTCATTCTTTCCACGTGCCCAAACCATCTTAACTTATTTACATTCATCCTTGTAACCACACCAACTTTCATTCCACATTCCTTTCGTATATCACTGTTACGCACACAATCTCTCAGACTTTTACCACACATCCTTCTCAACGATCTCATTTCTACTGCATTTATGCCACTTTCATCCTTCTTTAACCATGTCGGACAACAGAGGCTAACGCACTTGCCTTTGAGTTACGAGGTCCCGGGTTCGATTCCCGGCCAGGGCAAAATGAAGAATGACCTTTTTCAAATTGTCCAGGGCCTGGGTGTTACATGTATATGTGTTCAGTGCATTGTATATATGTATATCGTCGCGTTAGTACCCATAATACAAGATTCATATCTTAGTTTGGGACTAGCTAGATCTGTGTGAATTGTCTATGCATGTTATGTTATGTTAATCATTCATGCCAATATTATGTCGCTATTTTTTTTTATCTATAAAAGTGTTATAAAATGAAATTTTTATAAAATCTTACCTATTAATAGTATTGGATTGCAATATTTTGTTTTTCATGTTTTGGTAATCTCATTTTTGACAAGTCTATTGAATGGTCATAATGTTCTCTTTGGAAATCCACAATAATTTTACCATCAGATTGTTGAGATAATTTTGTAATTACGTTTATAAATTTGATTTGAGTCTCTTCCATCGTGACCTGTAAATTTATAAGATAGTTACAGATTTGACCTCAATGGTTTTAAATTGGAATGTTTCAGTGGAAAATTCTCTCCCTCCATATTATATGGCTGTTAAGTAGATGTAATGCAAATACAGTTTTCTATGTATTTTTACTTGCTTTTTTACTTTTATAATATTCACAGGATCAGACAGTCAATTGTAGAACATGACAACAAAATGTGAATTCAATAAGCGGACCAGCAAAGATCCTTAATTTACCTGGAAGTCTTAAAAAAACATCAAAGTTAAATGAATCATTATCAAACAACACTAATAACAGTACCATATTGCTAACAATTTTCTTATTCGATTAACCAAAAGATCAATTAAAAGTACTAAATTATGATTAAAATGTATAAAAAAACAAGATGAATAGATTCAAATGAATTTATAAAATAATTATAAATTAATAAAACAAGATTAAAAATCAAATAAAAATAATTAATCATGATTAAATGTATTTAAAACAAATGATATATGATGAATAGATTCAAATGAATGAATAAAATCAAGTCAAAGTAATAAATCTTGATGAAAATGTTTTTAACACATAAATTAAGATGAATACATTTAGATGAATGAATATAGTACGATGAAAATCAATTAAAAGTTTAAAAAAAAATGATAAGGTGTATTTAAAAGAAATAAATAAGATGAATACATTCAAGTGAATGAATAAACAGAATAAGTGAATAAAAAATTAATTAAACGTAATAGATTATGAATAAAACGTATATGTAAAGTAATGCAAAATTTATTTAATGGTTAAGGGTTTGAATATTTACCTGTTTTCTTGTTATTTTCACAGTCATACTACCTTCAATGAGATCCAATTTAGCAACTACAAAGTATTCAGCAAGAGCTTTCTGTACCAGAGGCCAACATTGTTTCAAATGTTTTTCATGATAACTATGAAATAATGTGGCGAATGCACTTTCATCCAATAGTCTATTGGGTTTAAACTTAGAATCACTCATTTCTAATGTGAGAAATAAAATTACCGTAAAATAATAACTTCAATAACAAATCGAGATTGTACTACGCTTATACACCGTATTTGACAGATATTCTTGAAGGATGTTTGACATTTCGATACATGTATACAGAGCTACTATATCTATGGGTTCCATCTATTTCTATGGGAACGGGTCTCGAAAATAATGAATCGTATGGTTTTTTGTTGATGTTTTTTCAAAATTCGAGCTGGCAACACTGTTTTTCTGTGAACCGTAGACGATGAACTGTCATTCGCATTGCACTTGTGTTATGTGTTGTGCTATGCTATTATTTCGGATACGAGTGTTGTCGAGTGTACTGCAAGTATTACAAGTTCTAGTTTTTTTTTTAAAGTAAAACTTAGTTTCAAGCAGTTTAATCTATAAATATAAGTAGGTACGTGTATTTTTACCATAATTTTACTTTCATATAAATAAATATATAAGAAAATGCACTCCTACAATGATACCTAGATAAGATACCTAGTTTTCTTTGTATTTAAATACGAATAACGTTAATGATAAATAACATAACATTATTGTTTCCTTATTACGTACCCTGTATTTTCCGTAAATTTGCAATTCATTGGCTACTATTATGATAATATTATGTATCTAATTTTAATACATATATATTTTATATCTTTTGTTAAAAAAAAACTAGATTATTCCTACTGGGAGCAATTGTTATTTCCGAATATGATTCTATGCATATTTCATTACAATTCCTCGAAAAGCATGGACATTTAAAATCATTCATTGGAACCTTATAAATTTCAAATATTTCTAAAACTTGGTTAATTAATAATAATTAAAAATCATTCTGTGTAGTCATTTCTAAATATTGTATTATAGTTCATGTATTAAATATACATATGTAACCTTATATAAAGGTTAATTATAAAAGTAACTTAAAAATCATTTTGGCACTTTGAGCTAAAATAGTTTTTTTTATAATACACTTTTCAGCTATGTTACATGTTTGGTGTGCATGAAACTCCAATATATTTGTTTTGTTTTACAGGGTGTAATGTGATGAGAGGTAGTTTGATTCCTGCTCGTTTCCTGACTCTAATAGGACATCTGTGTGTGGTGATTACGTTACTATGGGAGAGTCACCAGAGCGTGACACATTGTTTACCAATGGAGTTTCACATAACACATTTAAAATCGTACCAACAAGAGTTAGTTATACATATGTTTATGATATGAATATGTCCTTCTAATGTTATTTAATTATTTTGTCTTAATCATCCTCATGTACCCTTAAATTTGGTTTTTGGTGAATATGATACTGAGTGTTAAATAATAAAACAATGGATAAAATGTTTTCACATCAATCCTGTTGAATATGATTTATACTTAAAAAAAATGTTTGCGATTTAAATTTAACTCTATTGTCTATGTATAAAACTATAATTATATTATAACAATGTGATTAAATCATTTTTAACAGTACCAGGAAGTGTGATTATATATGTGATAAGTGTTAATTTAACAATAGTATTGGGTCATTCCGTGTCAATTCAACACAATTTTGGGAGATTTTCAGACTTGATGTCTCAGATTTTCACGATTTTTTTTTATACAGCTATATATCATAGACTTATGAAAAAATACCAAATTTCAGTTATGTAGCACAATTATTTTTGAAGTTATTAATTTTTGAAAATCACAATTTTTATGAAAAAATCTCATGTCTTGGCACCTTTGGATGCCTATAGACTGGCAACCAGTGATGATATAAACCTGGGAGAGGTCTCGTTTTAAAGCTGTTGAATGGGGCTTTAATCTGATGTGCCACAGGATAGGGGTCACGGTTTAAAAAAAAAAAAAATTTAAAATTAAATTTTATAAATTAAATTTTTCAAAAAGTGACATTTTTAAAAATTTCAAAAAAATGTCAAAAATAGTTTGTAATGTATTAATACATATACCAAAATTCTATTATGGGATCTCAATGGGATCAGGAGATACGGGGCTTCAGAAATGCATGCATCGTGATATTGCGTGTTTTGACACCTTTGGATGCCTATAGACTGGCAACTAATGACGATATAAACCTGGGAGTGGTCTTATTATTAAGTGGTTGAATAGAGCTTTACTATGATATGCCACAAGATGGGGGTTAAAATTAAAAAAAAAAATTAAATTTAAATTTTTTAAAAATGGCAACTTTAAAATTTTAAAAAATTCTCAAAAAATAGTTTGTAATGTCTTAATACATATAGTAAAATTCTATTATGGGATCTCAATGGGATCAGGTGATACGGGGCTTCAGAAATGCATGCATCGTGATATTGCGTGTTTTGACACCTTTGGATGCCTATAGACTGGCAACTAATGACGATATAAACCTGAGAGTGGTCTAATTTTAAAGCGGTTGAATAGGGCTTTTATATGATATGCCACAAGATGGGGGTTAAAATTTAAAAAAAAATTAAATTTAAATTTTTCAAAAAACGGCAATTTTAAAATTTTAATAAATTCTCAAAAAATAGTTTGTAATGTCTTAATACACATAGTAAAATTTTATCATGGGATCTCAATGGGATCAGGAGATACAGGGCTTAAGAAATGCATGCATCATGAAATTGCGTGTATTTTACGATGCATGTATTTTTGAAGCCCTGTATCTCCTGATCCCATTGAGATCCCATTATAAAGTTTTGGTATATGTATTAATACATTACAAACTATTTTTGTCAATTTTTTGGAATTTTTAAAAATGTCACTTTTTGAAAAATTTTATTTTTAAAATTTACTTAATTTTAAAATTTAAATTTTTTGTAAAACCGTGACCCCTATCCTGTGGCACATCAGATTAAAGCCCCATTCAACAGCTTTAAAACGAGACTTCTCCCAGGTTTATATCATCACTGGTTGCCAGTCTATAGGCATCCGAAGGTGCCAAGACATGAGATTTTTTCATAAAAATGGTGATTTTTAAAAATTAATAACTTCAAAAATAATTGTGCTACATAACTGAAATTTGGTATTTTTTCATAAGTCTATGATATATTGCTGTATAAAAAAAATCATGAAAATCTGAGACATCAAGTCTGAATTAGTGTGATGATTTGACGCGGAATAACCCTATTATTTTCTATTCATTTTTGTCAGACTCTATAAAATATGGGATAACAAATCACTTTATAAAGTGATCTTTCTCTCCTTTATTTCAATTTATTTCCGGTAATATTGATTTATACCGGTTTTCGGTAATTAAAAAGTATAAAAATTGTGTAATAATTTGTGATTTCCATTAATTAATAGCTTCGTAATATATTCCTCAAATAATAAAATCCAGTCTCAAACTATTTAAAGAGTTATTCATCTAACTCGTTAGTGACATATAACAGTTGTAGTAATCACATTTCAATATTGTTCATCTAATTCAGCAGTAACATATAACAGTTGTAATAATCACATTTCAATATTGTTCATCTAATTCAGCAGTAACATATAACAGTTGTAATAATCACATTTCAATATTGTTCATCTAATTCAGCAGTAACATATAACAGTTGTAATAATCACATTTCAATATTGTTCATCTAATTCAGCAGTAACATATAACAGTTGTAGTAATCACATTTCAATATTGTTCATCTAATTCAGCAGTAACATATAACAGTTGTAATAATCACATTTCAATATTGTTCATCTAATTCAGCAGTAACATATAACAGTTGTAATAATCACATTTCAATATTGTTCATCTAATTCAGCAGTAACATATAACAGTTGTAATAATCACATTTCAATATTGTTCATCTAATTCAGCAGTAACATATAACAGTTGTAGTAATCACATTTCAATATTTTTATTCCAATTGTGATTGCTTCGCATAGTTCATCTAATTCAGCAGTAACATATAACAGTTGTAGTAATCACATTTCAATATTTTTATTCCAATTGTGATTGCTTCGCATTGTTCATCTAATTCAGCAGTAACATATAACAGTTGTAATAATCACATTGCAATATAATATTCCTAAGGATCATACTTCAGATGATATAGATTTGTATGCGTATAATAACTCATTTTCGGTAAAAACTGCACTTACAACATCTGTGCTCTAAGCCATTGAATTATAACAGTTGTAATAATGACATTGCAATATTTTAATTTGAATATAGTGTGATTGCTTCACATTGTTGGTTAGCTGTTGAGTTAGTTATTTATTTCTCTTTCAGATTGATTGGTGGTTATGGCTCATCCATAGCATTCATTCTCCTTGAATTAATAACATTCATCTCGGGTCTAACTATGTTCTCTCCCACTGCTTCTCTTGTTTGTATCCTTTTTAATAGACTCTCTTCACAGTTATGCAAATAAATCAATATCATGGTATCTCATTTTTTAATCAAACTCTCCTTCAGAGTACAAGTTTTAGTATATTTTGATATTTCTACATTATTGAGATATCCATTTCAGTTATTTCTCTAATTTAATTAATAAAATGAATAATAATTTAACTGTATAATATTATACTAGAATTTATATAAGAGTGCACCGCTCATAGGGTGTCCATTGTTTGAATGTATGATAAATAATATTTAAATTTATTAGTCTAATTTTGTTTCTAGTATTCATTCTTTATCAGACTTCATTATTTCATTTTAGCAATATTATGATCTTAGGATTAGATTGTGAAATATCATAATATTAAAATAATAATCAGGGCGAATTCAAATTCAAATTAAAAAGAAAACATTTTTTTCAAAATCTTACAAAAATAACAAATATACATAGACAAACATACAATCGAGAAAGAAACAATTAGAAAGCACTATTTTTTTTATTTGTACAGTGAACGGCTGTATATACCTCTGACATGAAAATATATATTATATACAGTGGTGGCCATAAGTATGGAAACCATTAACAAAATATATGAAAATGATCAATAGCAGGTATTTTTTCTTTTCGTGAGGACAACAAAGGAATAAATAAATATTAAAATAATCATTTCTATATTCCTAGTTTCTTTGCTTCACTCATGGTCACCGTATTATTTTACGAAATTAGCGATATATTTTTCAACAAACTGACATACTCCTACTTCGAGATGTAAATGATTACTAACACATCCTTCAGTGATGAGTATACTACACACCACACAATGCACAGCGATGCTACTCGGTTACTAATACAATCACGTGTTCTGTAATACACTAATCACCTGTGACTGTGTGCGTAGTGCATTTCTAAAAAAATTGCAGTCTACTTGAGTATATTTATTTTTTATTTGTTTATTTATTCAATAATAAAACAACAATACAACAATATTATATAGTAGACAAATATTATATTACAGTGCAATGGTATTTTTTTTATAATTTCCTCAGTCAGTAGTTGAGCTACTGGTATGAGAGGAAACAGTTTTTTAAACATATAGGAAATTTTGGTCAAGTTACAGGTGTCTATTGTCAGTGTTGAGTTTTAATGTCCTTGTGTATCTTTTAATTCTTCTTGTAAAAATGTTAAGACTCCTAGCATCCTTCAAACATCCAGGTAGACTGTTGAATAATTTGATGGATGTATGGAGGAATCCATTTGTTCTCGGGAGGGTGGTTCGTAGGTGGTTCTGTCTCGTATTGTGGGTGTGTATTTCAGTGTTTGTGGTTAGTTTCATGTCTGATTTTATTAGATTATTCTTTATTTTATAGAGGTGTTTGGCTTTTTCAACAGAGATAATTTCTTCTAACAGCTGCATGTTTCTTACATGCAGCTGATCTGCTGGCTACCCCACTTGAGGGATATGCCGTGATGGTATAGTAGTAGTAGTAGTAGTAGTATAATTTCTTCTAAGTTTAATTCTTGAGTTATTTTGTAAAGGTCAGTTGTTCTAGTTAGTCTATGCAGTCCAAAGATTACTTTCAATGCTTTGTTTAAAAGTCTTTGCATTATTGTTAAATTATGGGAACTGCTATGGGCCCATGCTAAAATGCCATATGTAATATGAGGTAGTATAAAAGAGTTATAAATTATATGCTTAATCTTTTTATCGAAAAGATCCCTACGCCTTAGCACTCCAACAATAGGTGAAAGTTTTTCTATTTTATTTTTTATGTGGATCGTCCAGTCCAGTTTGTCATAAAGACAGAGTCCTAAGTATTTTATTTGGTTTGTTCTTGTTATAACTGTGCTATTAATAACTATATTTAAGTTTATATCACATTTGTTTTTCTGTTTAAACAATAAGTATTTTATTTTATTTTCGTTAATGGTTAGGTATTTTCCATGTAACCATGACGTGAACTTCTTTACATCCTCATTAATTTTAACTTCAAGTAACGTTGAATCTTGACCACTGTAAATTAACAACGTATCATCTGCATAGACGAAATATCTCGCATGGAGATTTTGGTATTTCAGGTTGTCAATATAAAGCAGATACAATAGTGGACCTAATATGGATCCCTGAGGGACTCCAATATTCATCTGTTTAGGTGCGCTGAGTTTATCTTTATTTTTCGTTACTACAGTTCTACCTTCTAGATAACTCTTGATGCACATATTATGTGGGTTGCCCCTTATCCCTAGGTTATATAGGGATTTCATGAGTGTTGAGTGGTCTACAGTATCGAATACTTTACTTAGATCGATAAATATAGCAACAACATATTTTCCTTGGTCCAATTCTCCATTTACATGTTCGAGAGCATCTGTTAAGGTTGTCGATGTATTACTGACTCGCTGGAATCCATACTGTTTGGGATCAAATCCACCTGTTTTGTTAATGAAGTTAGTAAATCGTGAGTGCAGAATTTTTTCAAACACTTTACTCAATGTGCTTATTAGGCTAATTGGTTGATAGTTTTCGTGGTTGTCTTATGGACCAGATTTATGAATCGGAGTAATCATTGCGTTTTTTAGGCAATCTGGGAAACAGCCTTCCTTCATATTTTTATTAATAATTTCAGTAAGTCTCTCAGCAATTACATTCATAACAATTTTAAGGTCCGTAGCTGAGATTCCATCAAGTCCCGATGAATGACTTCTTCAAATTTTTTATTATGTTAATGACTTCTGTTTTATTTGTTGGGCTAAGGAACATGCTACTGTTTGGAGTCAAGTAAGAATCTGGTACAGACCCAGTTGGCAAGTATTTCTGTTTGGCAGTGTCGTATAACAGTTTCCCAATAGAAGAAAAGTAATCGTTCATTGTCTCTGCAATAATCATAGCATCGTTTTCCTTACCCGTAGATGTATCTAGTTCTTCAATTCCGTTTACTTTGTTACATACATTATTGTGGTTGGATATTACGCCATTTATGGTTCTCCAGATTTTTTTACTATTGCCATCAGCTTTTGTGATTTTTTGATGTAAAAATTTCCTTTTGGCTTTTTTGACTTCTCGGTTTACAAGATTTTTTTGTTTCAAAAATTCATTTTTTATTATAATTGAGTTCGGTTCTCTGACTTGTCGAGAGTATAACTTGTTACGTTTAATAATCATTTCCATGATCTCCGTTGACAACCAATCATTGTCCTTTCTAGTACGTATTCGTTTAATGGTTGTAGTGGCTTCTTTACTTTCGACTATTAATTTAATTAAACGTTCCATGGTTATATACGTCCTTATATTATTTATTGATTCTTCTATATTGCTTAATTATCTTATGGTCTAATCCTGGCCAGTCGAAAAGGTTAATTACATGAGTATTGATTACGTGATTGCATTCTTGGTATTTGCGATGATTCCATGCATGAAACCAATATGTCCCTATCTACCACTACATCTTCACTATGATCCCAATGAAACTTTTGCATTTGTTTTTATTCAATATAGTTAAGCATTTGATGATCTAAACTCGGAGTCTGCAAAACCGGTTGTAGGTAATTATATACCCAATTGTAATGTTAAACAGGAAAAAATAATTATTATTCATTTAACTAAATAATTTAAAATGAAGTGTTACAAAGTTAATGCCGATACAATCACCACAAAAATTATTAGATTGTTCCATTTGCTTTTTTAAAAAATTATATAGATAGTGTTCAATTTTATTACTGTTTGTCTAGTACTAAAACAGGAAAAATAATTGGTCAAACTATCAACATTAGCATGTTGTGTATTATATCCTTAACTCCGCTTACCTAAAATATTTCCAGCTACTGGGTGTCATGGTACAGCCTCCATCGTGTTGACATACTTTGTACTAGGCTCTTGGCATTGTGGATGGTTTTGGTTTATATTTTTCTTCTGTTCAGTTATACCCTTATTAGTGGAGATTATTACTGTGCTGTCTGTTTTCATTAAAAAGTCATAATATTGTGTTTTATTCTAACATATTATCAAATATATTTATAAGTATATCTCGTGGTTTATTTAATTATTATTATCCTTTTTGTTAAAATATATATCTCTATATTCAGAAAATTTAGAAAATATACCTTTAACATATAATATTGAATAAGTAATTTTATAAAACACTGCATAATTTCCAAATTAAATTTATTAAATATACCTTTCTCAACCTGCTTCATAGATTTGATACTGGATCGTCCAGCTGAAAAGCATAATCTCCACAATATTTTACTCTTGGTTAAGGACACATACATACACACGTTTAGTAATACTGAAAACTTATTAGTATTTTCTTCATCTTACTGTTACTTAAATTGTTTATTGATAATCACTCTTATCCTTGTTATTAGCGTTATAGGTAGATATAAATATGTAAAATGCCTTTAATCTATCTACTTTTCTCACATTATTCTTTCTTTTAAGATAGTAAGTACAGAGATGGTTGATTTGGATTTAAAAAATATTTGATATGAGTGTGTTTCATCTGTAATAAAATAAAAGTTAGTAAAAATAACATACTGTACAATATTTATTAATAAACATTGTTGTATGAAATTGTTATCATTGTGAATGATAGCATTATCAAAAGTCAATTATACGACTGAATGCCATTGCTGCATATCACTCATATCATTTTACATATTGATACTACTAAGTGTATGTATTGATCATAAATCAATGAAAAATGTTATTGAAATATTATACTGTCATGTTTTTACTTTATTAGCATTCAATAGTAAGTAATATTAGGGACAACAGGGTTACTACAGTTCCATATCGAAATACTGATTACTAATCAATTGATGTTTAGCTAATCAACGTAAGTTCTTTTAAAGATGTCATCAAATTGATGCTAATCATAAATGTTTTGATTGAGTTAGACAAAACTGATATGGTGTAAAACAGTGGCTTGACTAAAGTTTTCATTCTGGCTTAACCAGCCCTCAGTAAAAATTTATTAAAAAACCTAATTAAACATAAAAATAATACAAAATAATAAAATTTATAATATTCCATCCACATATTGATCGTTCTCAATATTGACTAAAACTTCACTGATCAGACGAAAACCGACGTATTGAACTACATAGACTAAAAGCTCTGACCATAATTGTCGGTACAAATCACGAAATAATACTATAGGTACCTCTATTAGAATACCATTTTGTGTTGCCTACAAATGACAGCGTATTAGTAAAGCGGAGAGGGACACAGAAATATAACACAAATAAGGCCCATTTGCAACCAAATGTGCAAACGAGACATACACTTAATGTTATTTCTTACTTTTCTTTATCTTATGTACAGTTTCACTAAGACTCATTATTATTTTTTTAATTTTTTACACAATAATTTGATGTTGAAGACTGGATTTATTTAGACACATCTAGTGCTAATGTTAATTACAGACATATTGACTTGGAGAGATTCATGCGATGTCAATTCTTTGTACAAATACAATATTGTAATATATTTACCACTTTTATGTTGGGTATCTCAGTTTTGGTTTGCTAATTTATCATATCGTCTTTGCATATTCAAAATGAGATATGTGCAAACATTTCTATTTAGGCATACTCTTTAAAAACTGTTCATTAGGGCATTAAAATTGTCGTTCGGACTTTTTATTGGCATGTGATATTATTCTTTAAATATTGAATTATAATATTTGATACTATGAATCACTTTATTAAATGGTTATAATGTCATAAGCAGTTTATTCTAGAAACGTCAAAACATTTGTCAGTTCACATACCCCATTTTGAATATGCAACGACGGTATGTGATAAATCTTAATTTCATGTAATGTATATTTGAAATGAATTGAGTTTGTCACTTGGCATCGGATATTATCATTTACCTACACGTACATATTGCTTTAGAGCAGGGGTCTCCAAACTTTGAAGCCTTGGGACCAAATGATTACTTCAGTATGTTCTTTACTATATATAGTTATTAATGTGCTTAAGCTTAGATACTTAAGTTAAGTTTTCTGCGTCATTATTTCTGTTAAGTTTTACCTTGCATGAAAATAAAACCGAGTAATTATCATTCTGTTTTTTCTTCTTCAACTTATACAGCAATAGTAAAAACAATAAGACATTGGCTGTCGTGGACCGGATTTGGCTCGCGGGCTGTAGTTTGGAGACCTCTGCTCTAGAGAGTCAAATGTTTGTTTCTGTCCTTCATTATGTCAATCATTTTTAATTACCTACTAGATAGAGGTGGGCGTGAATAGTGATATATGTGTTATGGTTTGTAGTATAATATCTTCTAAATAATCAAATTACAATCATTATTAGCTATTTTTCCTCACGTGTGTGTATGATAGTTGCAGTTTGAATAGTTTAAAAATTAATGTTACGAAGACGAAAGATTAAGTGTTTGAAATAGAGAACGAAAAAACGATTTGCGCGTTAAAAGTTGGCGATGAATGTTTAGAGCAAGTAAGCGAGTATGATTGTATATTTGGGAAGTATATTTGCGAGGGACGGAAGATGCAATAGGGACATTGAAAGAAGGAAGGTGGCCGGTGCTACAGTGAATGGTGCACTTGGACCCATTGTCAGCAATGCCACTGTGACGGATGCAAGAAGAGTGAATAAATTATGGTGGTTTAAACATGTTGAACATATGAACAAGGTAAGAATGACAAAGAGGATATACTTGTCTGAAAGAAAGGGTGTGAGGAAGTGTGGGCGTCCGATAACCACATGGATCAAATTCTCAAGGATAGCTGTGTGTTGAGTAAGATGAAACGACACGCGTGCATGAGAAATCTAATGAATGTGGAGGAAAAAGATGTGTGTAAAGATAGATAGATCTATTTGGCATTCCGTTCTCTCTGCTTACCCCACTTGTTACAAGGTTTGAGAGTATAGTATAGTATGTATAGTATTTTTTCTCAATGATAACAATAATTAGAATTTTTTAATGTTTAATTTTACACTAATGTTTAGCTTTGAATAAATAAATGTATATATTTTCATTGGCCACACTGTAGTTTAATCGATGCAATGAATCCTCTTCCAGTATATAATTTAAAAAAAAATAGTATCAACACTTCAAATAGAAATATACGGTTTGTTAATTTCAATAATCCAGGAATGATGTGCCTTTGCATGTGAAACCTTTAAATACCCATTCAATTTTTTTTCTTTTTCCCTGGGATCGTTAAATAGTTTTTCCTGTATTCCAACAATATAGTCATTAAAATAGTTTTTAATAGAGATTTTATCTGTTGACTTAAGATTGTGTACTTGACTCACTTTTCTCATCGACCTACAATATACTTAGTAATTATCGATGGAAGAGTTATTTGATAAGTAAGCCATTGTACTTTTAATAATTTCAAGTATTATTGATGTGGTTTTCATCCATACGGAATTCATTGGAAGATTCACGATAGAATGGAGAAATCCAAAGTGAGTATCTCCTTATAAAACTTGTTTTTTTTTCATTCCATTTATTTATTTAGTGTCATTATGATGCATTACAAGCTATCACATTTGATAAATCTTTTTTTAAATAATCGATGTGGTGACTTATTACTTTTACAATTATAAATGACACAATCCATTTCAATACAACCAGACAATATTGCTCAATGTCTTAGATTTTTTATACTTTGCCTGTTAATTGACTGATATGTTAAGACTTCCAAACCAATAATATTTTTTTTACTCTTGGAAGAAAATAACTTATAAATGTAAAAATACAATGGTTTTTCGAATATCTTATTTTTATTAAAATTCATATACAGCAGGATTGGAAAAAAGCCGTCAATTTATTTTTTATCAATTTTATTTCCCGTGGAGCACCCGGTAAAGAATTGGTCTCCCACTCTTCTGCGTAAGTTTTCGAGTGTCCTGTAAAAGGCAGGTGTTCGAAAAAAATAAGACATTTTACATCTTGAATTCAGCGATGAGGCTTGCCACCCATCCTGAATGTCTTGATTTTATATTGGCACGAAGAGGACAGTTTGCATGTTTCTTACGTGCAGCTGATCTGCTGGCTACCCCACTTGTGGGATATGCCGTGATGGTATAGTATAGTATAGTAAAAAATAATACTTGTTTGAAAGTGTCAGCATATCAGCCAACTAACAAGCAAAGTTAATTGACTGATATTAAGCTTTATTTAAAATATCTAGTGAGCACAGTGAATTAATTGTTATTAAGCTTTATTTAAAATATCTAGTGAGCACAGTGAATTAATTGTTATTAAGCTTTATTTAAAATATCTAGTGAGCACAGTGAATTAATTGTTATTAAGCTTTATTTAAAATATCTAGTGAGCACAGTGAATTAATTGTTATTAAGCTTTATTTAAAATATCTAGTGAGCACAGTGAATTAATTGTTATTAAGCTTTATTTAAAATATCTAGTGAGCACAGTGAATTAATTGTTATTAAGCTTTATTTAAAATATCTAGTGAGCTCAGTGAATTAACCTGTCCGTGAGTGAATATAGAAAAAATAAAAGTGTATAGCAGAGTGAATTAATTCAACTTTCACTTTTTGAATATTTTTTTATCGCATGTTATAGAAAATGTCTAAAAATCTATCTAGGTTCTCTCATAAATAATAGAGGCACAAGCGACCAAGAAGTGAACCGCCGCACACAGATGGCAAAGAACGCAATGGGTCGTCTTGATAAAATTTGGAAAAGCCGTGAAATTATGAGAAACACAAAGATAAGACTAGTCAAGACCTTGGTATTCAGCATATTTTTATACGGAGCTGAAACGTGGACGCTGCGAGCTAGCGAACGCGCGAGGATCGATGCGTTTGAGATGTGGTGCTGGAGAAAATTGCTCCGAGTGCATTGGACGGAACACAGGACCAATGGGTCCATTCTCAGGGAGTTAAACATTTCGGCGCGACTCTCAACGATTTGCAGTCAGCGCGCTTTGCGATATTTCGGGCACATTGCAAGAAGAGAGCATGACAACCTAGAAAAAGTGATTATGACTGGGGTTGTAGAAGGGAGGAGAGGAAGGGGCAGAGTGCCAATAAGATGGAGCGACCAAATTAAGGAGGCCACACAGAGCTCACTTCACGGGGCCTTACACATGGCAGAGGATCGCTCAACATGGAGACAGATGGTCTACAGAACGAGGCATGATGGTCACGATCCTCAGGATTGAGGGACCGACAGAAATGATGATGAATGAATAGAAAATGATCCCTAGAATAAATGTTTATAAGGAACCAACTCTCCAAAATTAATAATAACTGAGTTATATAACAAAAACAATTTTGATACGTCATGTCTGCTCCGGTATTGTCAACAATGGGT
Organism: Athripsodes cinereus; assembly: GCA_947579605.1. NCBI lineage: Eukaryota > Metazoa > Arthropoda > Insecta > Trichoptera > Leptoceridae > Athripsodes > Athripsodes cinereus. The sequence goes on along the minus strand of OX388313.1, from coordinate 14,311,563 downwards.
TCAACATAAGAATATTTATTATTATTAAAAATATTTATTTTTATTTGTTTTTAACAAGGACTTATGTAGGAACTAAAAACTAGTTAAACTGTCCAGAATTAGCAAAAAAAGTAAAAAAAATCCATAAAACACTCCACAAAATAACACCCATAGCGCACAAACGCACGCAGCAAAATGGTTTGCAACCGCGAGTGACGGCTAGGTATTTCAAGCGGCGGTCACGTGACATTTTGTATAGGCGATAAATAAGGTCTAAACACGCCTATTTTTGATTTTTTTTCTTGTGATTGGTAAAGTACATCCGACAGATTGGACCAATGACGAATTTGGCGGGAATACCTAAATATTACTGGATCAAACGCACCGGTGCGTGCGTACTCCAGATCCCATAATATTTCTTGCACGCACCGGTGCGTTGGTACTCCTTTACAGGTTAATTGTTATTATTTTGCACAGTTATAATAATAAACATTATTGTGAATCTTCAATAAATATTTTATTATACTCTGTTGAAAATTAATTTAATATGTGTATTTTTCATTTAATATAGTTTTATGTTTGTGTTTCTTTCGGTATCTATAAAGTTACTATTAAATTATGTGTGAAGCAATATTTTTAAAAGCAATTGTAGAAATTATCACAGAGCACCATTAAAAATATTAACTATTGGTTATTTCTAGTAATTTATGTGTCCAGCATACCTATTTAAAAGTCTGAAAAATTATTTGTATTTGATTATACTTCTAGATGTATTTAAAGAACAGCTTATTCTAAGTTTATCGTTTGATGTAATCGTTTGAATAAAATATATGTGCGCCCTTGCGGTGATTTTTCACAAAACGGCGCAATACTAAGTTGTCTAGAATTAATATGTTAGGAAAAGAGGGAAGCAAAAAAGTATGTTTTAAATATGTCCTTTTATTCAACTTTCACACAATCAACAACATTCCTTCCCAGAATACTGCTGCCTTCATTAGGCCATTCTCAGAGCAACAAAGCTCTGTCTCTCTTTCATACCAATTTCATTGCATCTTTCATGCCTTTCACGACAGACAAAACGTCCCTCATACTTTATACAGAGTGTTTTTAACACATAGAACTTTGCATGTGTTTTTATTTTGAAAATGGCACATTGTTTGAATGTCTGGTCTTTGAAGTTTTCTTAACCTGGATGGCAAAATAAATTACTTATCAACCTAAATTAAATGTTACATAAACACATCACATAGATAATTTTTATGTAACAAGATGGAATGCTATAAATTTAGAAAATAAAAGCTTAATAACTCTGGTAAGAGAACTCTGTAGTAGGGCGAATATTAATTCCTATGATAATATACAAACTAAACTAATCTTTTTCTCTTATTTGTAAAAGTATGTTCAATATTTCTTCTCCCCAAAGCACGACCTACGCTCAATTTTGGGGAGTAATTGTATTAGGAAAAAAAAATGTATTATTTTATTGTTCGATTATTGTAAATGATATTTGTGTTTAATAAACTATTATTATTATATCTCCAGTTACATGTTAGAATATTTAAAATATGTAGCATACTATTATTTAAACGAAGATTAAATATATTTTAGGTTAGGTTAAATATATTCAGACTATTATTTAAACAAAGATTAATCAATTTTAGACTACTTACTATTCAAGGCAAATATCTTCTGACAGATCTTTGTTTCAATACTTCATGAACATATGTTTGTAAGTTAAATCAAATAGTATATCCACAAGTCTGGGTATGGTATGTGAATGCGTGTGTGTTTTTTTTAATGTATTTTAATGTGGTTAGTTGTGTAATTCTATGGCAGCACCTTATTGTGATATTGTTTTGTATGTGATTTGCACTACTTTTTATACAATCTATCAAATAATGACAACATGCTATGATACTCATTACACGGAATTCATGACTCTGAATTTCACAAAAAATAAACATTCAAAATGAGTGATATACATCATTCTAAAGGCATGATGTTAGAAGAGAGATCTTTCTTTTAAAATAAAGAAAAATTGCAGATTTCATAAAAAATAATGATAAGTCTTCTTTAAAGATTAAGTCACTTTAATTATTGAAGTTACCTTAACTTAAACTGTGGGTTTCATTAAAAGGAATCATGGGGGACATCGGGACATGTCACCCGGGCACTTTATTAATTCATTCATACCATTATGCTACTTCTCAGAAATGGGAAAGCTGGCAGACCAAATGCATGTAATAGCACACATTTCATCCTTTTTATACTTAATTTTTTTTAAGACATTTACAATGAGTGGCTCACCTCATCTTATCTTGATGTTTAACAAAAACCTTTTTATTGGACACTCGAAAACTTTAAAAAAAGAGTGGGGACCTATTTTTATCGGTGACTGCACAAAAATATTCATATTTTAATTTCTTCTTTTCTCTTTTTCAATTATTTTATGATTTTTTGTCTATCCTCTAGGTAGTCGAGATGAGTGCATTTTTTTCATGGACATAGTTTTTTGTAATATTACTGGTGCATGTTTTAGATATTTTTATAATTATTGCTTTTGAATCATAACGTATAATAATATCCAAAATCTGTTCTGTTCAACTGAAGTAAAAAAATTAACTTCTGCTTACAAAACATCACAATAGTTAACAAGACAAATATTATACTTACACATCTGTCAATATTGTGGAAGTGTCGAGATCGATGACATCTGGTGTTTGTGAAATTAAGTTGAAGTCTCTTTAAATTGAAAGTTAGCTTATCAAACCCAAATTGCACTTTAAAGTTGAAGGAATGTTATCTTTTATGAAACCAGCCAAAAAAGTTGTAAAAAAGTTAAAATTATTTTTTATTTGGGGCTTGAGTACATGAACTAATGAAGTTTGTAATTTTTCATAATATTTTTTTTCAGGAAAGTAATGGCATAGAAAGCAGAACAGACAGTTTCTGGTCACAGTGGACATGGATCCTCTTAGTAGCTGGAATGGCCACTACATTTGGATCCTCGCTTCCAGTTGGTTATAATATTGGAGTAATAAATACTCCAGCTGATGTAAGGCACATATTTAGTTTGTATTGAAATCCTTCATTAATGTGATAAATTTAATGTATTGCTTCACTATTTAAATTGAATTTGAAATCAGAGAAATATGCCTAATAAAATTAATGTTTGTAATGTGCACTGATGACTCAAACACTCTTCTTTGTAACATTCATTATCATTTTTGTGGTTTTCATATCAAACACAAAAATACCATGATATTAATTTTGGAAACTCTAATTTGATGATAGTTCTGTCAGATTTTTTTTCTGTTGCTCTACTGAAGCTACTGTTTATAAAATATATACCTAATCACAAAGCCTACCTACTTCTTCGATTGTATGTCGGACGATTTATTCAGCACCGTTTAATGGACCATCCATCTCAAGAAAGCGAAAGTACCAAAAATATAAGGTTTAATTTTTGAAATCACTTTGCCTAGGTTCGAGGATAAAACATATTGGGTGTCTGTCAAATATTATTATAATTTTATTTTTTTCTATTGGTATCTAGGTATTATTGATAATATTATGTATAGGTGTATTTGTTTTAATTAGGTATGTGTCAATGTGTCGTAGTTAGATGGAAGAAATCACTTCATAGTGATAATCTTGCCACTCCATCCATATTTTCTTAGTATTTTAAATTATGTAATGCTCTGTTAACACTGTTATATATTATGATGATGTGCAAAAAGAATAGAATAAATGGATTCACATCTATTCAACACAAATTCTATAAGTTATATTTTCTTCATATAATTGCAGATAATAAAACAATTTTGTAATGAAAGTATTCAAACTAGATATGGTAATGACATCAGTCCAGGTTCACTAGAGATTCTCTGGTCTTCCATTGTTTCAATTTTCATACTGGGGGGAGTGACGGGTTCGTGCCTTGGAGCAACAGTAGCTGATAATATTGGAAGGTTTGTTCTTAAGCAAAGTATATTGTCGTTGCATATTCAAAAAGAGATATAGGCGAACATTTCTATTTAGGCATACTCTTTAAAAACTGTTTATTAGGGCATTAAAATTGTTTTTTGGACTTTTTATTGGCATGTGATATTATTCTTTAAGTTTTGAATTTTAATATTCGATACTTAGAATCACTTTATGAAGTGGTTATGATGTCATTATAAAGCAGTTTATTTTAGAAATGTCAAAACATTTATAAACCCACATACCGTTTTTTGAATATGCAATGACAATATATCTTAATGTACATTGTTTCTTATTATTTATGTTTGAAAAGTTTTTTGTTGTTGTAGAAAAGGTGGTATAATATTAGTGAATGCATTATCCTTTTTGGCATCAATATTTTTTGTATCTAGCCTGCCTGCCAATTCTATAGAACTTCTTTTCCTAGCAAGATTTGTTGTTGGATTATCATCAGGTGATTAATATATTTTATTTCAATTAAAATTAGTTAAGTGTTTTATTGTGTTAGATGTGTGTCATGTGACAAAACTTACCCTAGTTATTCTATGAACATCATAATTTCTACCATTATCTCCGGCAAAGTCTCCGACAAAGAATAGATCTTTTGCTCATTTCCGTTAGTTCGAGTGTCCTTGTGCAGTGCTCCGCAATCGATGTGCTGTGAACCAAATACATGTGTTGTGAGTCAAACACAATGTATTTGAAATTTTACAATTTTTCATTATATATTTAATAAGAAAGGGTGTGAGGAAACGCGGGCGTCCGAGAACCACGTGGCTTGATCACGTGGATCAAATTCTCAAGGACGGCCGCGTGTTGAGTAAGAGAAACCGACGTGCTTGTATGAGGAACTGTATGAATGTGGAGGAAGCGAAGGAAGTGTGTAAAGATAGATCTGTTTGGCGTTCCGTTCTCTCTGCCTACCCCACTTGGGACACGGCGTGAGGGTATAGTATAGTATAGCAAAATAACAAATTACTTTTCAAAATATTGTACAGAACATTTATTATAACTAAATAATTTTTCAATGGATCCTGGCGCCTTTTTTACAACAAAAATTTATTGTAAAATGAGTGTAAGAAATGTAAAAACACATACCACAGTTCACAAATCCAATCCCTAAAAGTAATTTTTACTATATCAAAAACCCATTCAAAACTGCGGAAGTAAGAAAAGCAAATTCCCCTATGGAACAACAGATAAAGCTAGGGCCCCCGAGACAGCCCCCTGAACTCCCGTATACTACTGCGTCTACTTCTTCTCGTTCAATACCTTTTTGTTATGGTTCTAAGAAAAATTTATACCCTGTTTAAACTCCATCTGTTCCGCCTGGTGATTTTAAACACATTATGAAAAAATGGCTGTCTCATGTTACATGCGTTGTAACATTGACGGAAGAAATCACTTCATAGTGATAATCTCGCCACTGCATATCGTCCTAGTATTTCAAATTATGTATTGTTTTATTTATGTAGCTATAAATATATGTCCAGAAGTTATCCCTAATATTTATTAATATTTTTTTTTTTTTTAAAAAGATATATCTGGGTTTTTGTTATAAACCCAAATACAACCTTATACACCTTTCACAGTAAGCTACTAAAAGCTTGTGTCGTGAAAGGGGAGTTTGCCGGCACGAATTTATATTATTTATAATATTACATATTATAAATAATATAAATTCATACAATGGTTGATAATAAAAATATCTTTGAAAATTATAAATACAGTGGTGCCTCGCATAAAGAACGCCTCGCACAGCGAACGCTGCACACAACGAACTTCCTGTTCGTTCATTTCACGATTCATACAACGAACTTCGCTTCACACAACGAAGTCGCCCGAGCTTCCACGATCGCTGCCGATGTATTGCATACTCCCGCGCAGGCATTGCAGGCAGTCGTTAGTCACTGCACTTAACCCAACTGCTGACATCAAGAACATCCTGGTCAAATGGAAAGCAGTTCAGGAGTTTACCAATGCCCACTATCCTGATTCAGCTGAAGCAAACAGGATCAACGATCTTTACTCCAATACTCTTGTCCGTTATTTCCGGCAGATGTTGGAGAAAAGAGAAAAACAAACGACTTTGGACAGGTTTTTCATGAAACCATCGGCCAAAAAGCAGAAAATGGATGAAGATGTGCAAGATTTGGTAGACTCTACTTAGTCTGTCTTTAAATAAAATAAAAATATGTTTTTGTTAGATGTATCTAAATAAAAATAATAACAAAAAAATTATCTTTTTTTATGTCACCTTAGCATATTTTATGCTACAGAACGAATTATTTTTTTTAACATGTATTGTTATGGGAAAACGCGTTTCACATAACGAACTTTTCGCATAACAAACTTGCTCCTGGAACGAATTAAGTTCGTTGTGTGAGGCACCACTGTAACTCGCTTCACATACTGATTTTTTTTCGTATGTCTGTATTACACAACCCCCATCACATCAAAGTAATAGACAGTGATGGTAACTGTGTCATGCAATAAAGCTTTCATTTTTTTTCTTTTCTTTCATTTAACCATAAAAACTTTTCGGTAACCCTAAATAGTTTTATTAAAACGATTTTTCAATACACTGGTACCAACCACACTAGAAAATAGTATTTGCGAATAATAAAAATATTTATCTATCTATCTATTCCCTCACGCCGTATCCCAAGTGGGGTAGGCAGAGAGAACGGAACGCCATATAGATATGTTCTTACATACTTCTTTCGCTTCTTCAACAGTTATAAAATTTCTCATGCATGCACATCAATATTTCTCTTACTCAAAACACGGCCGTCCTTGAGAATTTGATCTACATGATCAAGTCATGTAGTTCTCGGATGCCTGCGCTTCCTCACACCCCTCCTTTCAGACTGGTATATCCTCTTTGTCATTCTTTCCTCTTCCATTCGTTCCACATGACCAAATCATCTCAATTTATTTACACGCATTCTATCAACAACACTCCTCTTGCATCCACTCATTCATTTTGAAAAGTAGACCTTCACGTAGTATTAACTTACGGAAAGATTGTTTTGGTTGCAGGTCTAACAACCAGCATAGTGCCCATGTACTTAACTGAAATATCACCTCTCAGAATTCGTGGGGCTATGGGAGTTTTGTGTCCTCTGGGTGTGACTTTTGGTGTCCTAATCGGTCAAGTTATGGGACTTGATGCATTGCTTGGTAATATTTCCATAACTTAAATATCCATATCGTGGTGGCTCTAGCAATTTTTTTTATTTAATTGAATTATGATTTCAGGTAAACCGGATGACTGGCACTTTTTACTTGGTGTCTATGGATTATTAGTAATTGTGTTTACTCCCTGTTTACTGTTTTTGCCAGAAAGTCCCAAGTATTTATATGTAGTTAGGGGAAATTCAGAACTGGCTATACAAGGTACTCAAAGCTGATCAAAAATGAAAAATATAATTTTATAAATCGGAAGGTAATGACGTAATAATTGTTTAACAATATTACTTTTTGTTACAGCTCTCTCGCATATAACTAGCAGGCAACCTTCAGAATTGGGTGATGAGATAGCAGAATTGGAAGCAGAGGCAGATAATGATGTAGATGATAATGAAACTGGAGATGGGCAGAGGTGGGGAATATGGCAAGTCATCAAATCTAAAGACTTGAGAATCCCATTGCTTTTAGTGTGCTTCTTTCAGGGAGGACAGCAGACTTCAGGAATTAACGCTGTAAGTAGCTGATCAGGTTTACAATAAACCTAATAACACCCTCAAAGCATTATATGTGTATGCTGTAAATGTGAAATAAATATTGGTTGGAGTATTGGTGAAAGTTCTTCTTGTTGTTGAAAGTTCTTCACTTTTCTACTGTCCACAAGGGTTCCATCAGCTCGGGCTTCCCTCTTTCACAATACAACGTTCCTATGACAACGACATCAGAGCGCAGGGAAGAGGTGATGCGATTAGCACAGAGACGCTCTGAATGGAGGAGCCTGGTTTCCGCCCTGGGCTCCCAAGAGGAGTGTTAAGGGCGATGATGATGATAATGATCGGTGAAAGACAACTTCCCACAATCAAATCGCTATTTCGAACATATAATAATAATAACGGAGAGTATTTAAAGCGCCATCTTTGTGCCATTGCATATATTTTATTATTTAGGAAGGGAATGATTGTATGATTGATAAACGGTGGAATGATTTTAAAAGTGTGTTAGTAGATTGTGCTCAAGAAGTATGTGGTGAAACTACAGTAAGGCGTAAGAAAGGTGATGCATAGTGGGACAACGATTTGAAAGAAGCTGTGGATAAGAAGAAGAAGGCGTGGAAAGACTTACTGAGTGTGAAACAGTGTGACATATTTGAAAAAGAGTGAATGAAAGGAGTATGCAAGAAATGCTAGAAGGAAGTTGACAACAGGATGTTTCAGAAATCTCAATTGAAGAACCATGTGTACACAATATAACATTGTGCGAAATCCAATCGGAAGAAGTGAGAAAGGTATCCCAAATAGCCTTAAGAATTGGCTCTAGTAATAACTCTCATTGTTCGTGGCCAATGTTCACCGATTCCACCATTCTCTCTGTAATGATAATTTAAGGTCTACCAATCTAAATACATTTAATGCAAACCATAAAATGTCTGATTGGCTTTGTCATCTGCACATTGTGAGCAAATCCAGTTAAACAATAAAAATATTAGAAAATATTGTTTACAAAAGGAAGTTTATTTTTGTTGCAGGTATTTTACTATTCCACATCAATATTCAAGAAGGCTAAGCTATCAGATTGGGAAGCTCAGTTGGGTACAATAGGAGCTGGTATAATAAACTGTGCAATGGCTATAATTGCTATACCTCTCATGTCTAACTGTGGCAGGAGGACTTTGGCTCTGATATCTACAGCCACCTCCACCTTATGTCTTGTGGCTTTATGCGTTACTATTAATTTGATTGTAAGTTTCCTTTTATTTATACGAGTGTGTCTTGTAAATGGTTTGATCGCTTATTAATATAATTGTTTTAGTGCAAATCTAAATAACTGATCTAGTATGATATAGTACTCAGTTCAATTATCAGTAACTTCTTGCATTGTATACTAGATGAAAACAATGACACAGATTTCCTGCTATGTCGGTATTTAATTTAAATAAAACATTTTACTATTTTTCAGGACATGTACGAAGATTGGATGCCAAAACTGTGCATAGCTGCTGTACTATTATATGTTCTATTTTATGGTCTAGGACTAGGACCCATTCCGTATTTCATTGGGTCTGGTAAGTGATTCCAACAACATATTTAACAAATATTACTGCTTTTTATACTTGTATGGCATATTGTAAAAAAAAATATATTCATAGACAAAACGTTGATTCTTTGTGCATTCACTTTTTGAATCAAAATCAACAAAGACATTTTACTATTACACACTTTTTGACCAAATTCAAGAAAAAGTATGCTTCTCTCCAATGCAGTAAGGTCTATATTTCTATGAAAAAACAAAGTGAACCAAATGACAGGAATCGATAGTGACGTCCATTTCATATAACTTTATTAAGTTTATTTATTCATTTGGTGTGAAAGAAGTATATAAGGATAAATCTATATGGTGTTCCATTCTCTTTGTCTATCCCTTTCTTGGACACGGTGTGAGGGTATAGATAGATTTATATCGCTAACTATATTGTAGAAAAAGACAGCTACCAATTACCATCTCACACTTTTTCAAGGGAGTGCAGTCTTGTTATACAGGTCAAATCCCAGTATAACGAACTTCACGGGACCAAAGAATATGTTTCGCTATACTGAAAATTCCTTATAACGAATGCTAGATTTTTACTTTGTTTTAAGTACCATTATACGTACCTACTGCTATAATGTTACCAAATACAAACAGCATGGGTCATCTTTTGACGATTGGCTATTATTATTTGCTTGAAATCGAAAAAAAAATACATCGGTCAACATAACAGCTAACTGCCTTTGTATTAATCAATGTACTTATTGTAAGACAGGAAATGAAACATCGATTGTTAAACTGTGATACTATTTATTTTATTGAAGTTTTAAAAAGGTCAATACACATTACAATATTAAAAAAGTTAAAATTCAAATGAAATAAAATTGAGGAAAAGGATAAAAAGTGTAGAAACTCAAATAATTTTATTTTTTAACAAAAAAATCTGGATTTTTTTTTCTTGGTGGCTTGTAAAATAGAACTTTCTAAGTTTACAATGTTCTTGAAAACATTTTCCGGAACATTGGAACAGTTGTAAAGGTACCCCCGAATATTTTTCATTCTAGTGAATAATTATTTTTAATTATTATTGGATTGAAGAATATTCTTCAATTCAATTAATTTCTTCATAAGCGTGAATTGGCGACGTATTTTGTCCATTATCAGTAAATTGATAAAATTGTTTAAAAAAAGGATGTAGAAAAAGTTTAAGAGACTGGAAAACACTAAAGAGGAGTAATGTAGGTACAATACAAAAAAAATCAAATAAACACGATAAACTTAAAATGTTTTAAAAAAAGTTTTAGAAACAGTGAGTCACCGAGGATAAGTGTATAAAAAAATCTAAGAAATAAACACAATTCAAATGTAAAAACAATGTTTTAGAAAAAAAAAAAGTTTTAGAGACAACAAAACACCAAAGATGAGTTAGGTAGGTACTTGTAAACCATATGTTACGTAATCTGAGTTCCTAGAAATTTTGTCTAAAATTGAACCGTCATTCTAAAAAAAAGTTCGTTATTCTGAGATCGGCTTCGCTATAATGAATTTTGGTTTAGTACATTTTGTATGAAAGATTTTCGGGGACAAATTACAGCTACGTTATACTGGAAATTTCGTTACTTCGGTATTCGTTATTCTGAGATTTGACCTGTAGTATGATTGAATACTGTAAATAAAATAGGGGCTAAGCGCCAAACGATTTTTTTTTTCGTTAATCGGTTTTATATGCCAAAGCCAATGCCCAAAAAAATATAAGTGTCATCCTATCTGTTTTCGGCTCTTAGATCTATCTAAAAATTCATTAGTCGGTAAGTGCCGACTAAATGTTATTTAAAAAAAAATTGTTTGGCGCTTAGCTGCTATTCTATTTCCAGCATTCAATTGTCTTTGGAAAATAGAGATATTGTCTATGATTACATGCCATATTTTCTGCAATAGAAATCACATTGTGTGCAATGTCTTTATGTGTAGACTTGGTGCGAGATTGTTATTATGTTGAAAGATTTATTTATTAGTAATATACATATATGGGGAATTTACGCTTACCGAATTTAATATTTTCAGAACTGTTTGAAGTAGGTCCACGTCCAGCTGCAATGGCATTAGGTTCCTTGTGTAACTGGGGAGGTAACTTTATAGTAGGAATGCTTTTCCCAACTCTACAGTCCACTATTGGTGCTTATTCCTTCATTATATTTGCTGTCTCAACTGGAGCACTGTTTCTGTTTGTAAGGTAAGAATACTCCAATTACCTACTGTCATATATCACAAGTCCTCTCTGTGATATAAGACATTCAGGATGGGTGGAGTACCTAATTGCTGAAAATATAATTTTAGAGCATCTTAAGTTTACATATATAAATGTTAAATGTCTAACACTCTGAAACTTACAGAAAAGAGTGGAAGACCACCTATACATATTACATACATAGTACATCAGTGTCTGTGAGTTGACTGTATAGGAGATTTGACATTTGAATCCTGCTGCCGAATAATTTCACCTTTGTTTTATTTTATTTTATTTTATTGTTGGGGTAAGATATGCACCGCGACCTATAAGATCTATTGTACTCCCCCTACTCAGCTTTCCCGGTGTTGCCCGTCAAAGCGCACCCTCAAGTCCCAGACATCTTATGAAGTCTAATATCTTGAGAGGGTCCAAGGTGTGGAGAGATTCCACTTCTACCCAGTGTCTACCTAGGGCTTTGATTCTTGCGAATACCACAGCATTGCATTCCGCTAGGAGATGTCGAGGAGTCTCGGCCTCTTCTTCACAAAATCTACAAGTGCCGTCTTCTTCAAGTCCCAGTTTGCGTAAGTGTTCCTTGAGCCTGCAGTGACCCGTTAGGAAACCCGTTACTGCTTTAAGACTTGTTTTACTTAGGTTAGTGCATACCTTGGCTCTATCGAAGTTATATCCTCCGAGTAGTTCCTTGGCTTGCCTAAGCCTAGGGAGATTTTTCCATAATTCATTTCTTTCTTGTCTCCCTTTCTTTTTAATTTCCTCTTGGAAAAACGTATGTCCCAAACCACAGAATGGTTCTGGTCCATAGAGTTGCGTTGCCGCACCCTTTCTTGCCAGCTTATCAGCTCGTTCATTTCCCTCAACCCCGATGTGTCCGGGTACCCAGAAGAGGGTGACTTTATTCTTCTTGCCTAACTCGTTAAGTTTGAGGAGGCATGTCCAAACCATCTTGGAGTTGATGATGTTTGAACCCAATGCTTTAATAGCTGCTTGACTGTCAGATAGTATAGCTATATGTTGCTTACTATATCCTCTGTCGAGATTGAACTGGATACATCTTTCCAAAGCATATACTTCTGCTTGGAAGACACTTGGGAATTTTCCCATTGCTTCAGAGTATTCGGTGCGTGGCCCGTAGACTCCTGCTCCAGTTCCCTCTTCTGTTTTGGATCCATCCGTGTACCATACGATGGTTCCATTCTTGAGAGAGTGTATAATATCCTCGTCCCATTCTTTCTTTGTGCTCAGTTTGATAGCAAAATTCTTCTCGAAACTGAACTTCTTGATCATTAGATCGGCTGGCAGGTCAATGAGGTATGCGCAGTCATTTAGAATTTCTTCTCCTTTGATGCGATTTACCCTCGTTGATTCTGTCTTCTTAAGTCTGAGATATGTCTTCTTTGCAGTTTCCTCCACTACCATGTGGAGCGGAGAAAGATTGAGGATCACCTCCATGGCTGCTGTTGGACATGTTCTCATTGCTCCTGTTATGCATAAGCATGCTAACCTTTGTACCTTTTCGAGTAATTTCCTCGTGGTAACAAGTTTGGTTCTACTTGACCATGCAATGGCTCCATATGTGATGATTGGTTTTATCATCGCTGTATACATCCATAGCAGGATGCTTGGGTTGCAACCCCAATTTTTACCTGCTATCCTTCTGCAAATCATAAGTGCAGAGGTTGCTTTTTCGACTACTTTGTCGACGTGCCTATTCCACAGCAGCTTTTTGTCTAGTGTTACACCTAGATATTTTGCTGTATCACTCCATTCTACAACAGCTCCATCTAGAAAGATTTCCTTGGTGTTTTGGAGTTTCATTTTGTTTGTGAATGGTACTAGTGTGGTTTTTCCTGAATTCAATTTCAGTCCCACAGATAAGCACCATCTTCTTGTAAGTTCTAGTGCACTCTGCATTAAATCACATAGCACATCTTCAAACTTGCCTCTGATTGTGATGACTATGTCATCGGCATATCCATTTACATGGTATCTGTGCTCGGTGAGTTTCCCGAGTATTTCGTCTACAACTAGACTCCAGATGAGGGGTGATAGGACTCCTCCTTGCGGACATCCTCTTGTGGTTGCAACTTTAATGTCGTTTTCTCCTACTTTGGATTCCGCAGTTCTTGTGGCCAGCATATGTTTTATCCATCTGGATATTGTGCTGCCTACTCCTCTTTTCTTTAGCGCTTCTTCGACTGCCTCATGGGAGGTGTTGTCAAAAGCTCCTTCTATGTCCAAGAATGCACACAGAGCTATTTCTTTATTGTCGAGGCTCTTCTGGATTAACTCGGTCAGCTCACACAGGGCGGAGTCCGTGGATCTTCCTACCCTGTATGCATGCTGATTTGGATGTAGTGGTGTTTTATCCAGTAGCTCACTTCTTATGTAGTTGTCTACTACTTTCTCCATCGTCTTTAGCAGGAATGAAGTTAGACTGATGGGTCTGTATGACTTTGGAAGGGTTGAGTCCTTCTTACCATTTTTTGGTATGAAAGTCACACGTGCTCTGCGCCACGATCTGGGTATATATCCCAGAGCTAGGCTGCTTCTTATGATTCTTAAAAGATGTGGATAGATTTCTTTCTGTCCCTTCTGAAGTAGAACTGGGAGAATGCCATCTACTCCCGGTGATTTGTATGGCTGAAATGAGTTTATGGCCCACTTCAGCCGCCCCGGGGTGCAGACTGTCTTTGTCATTTCCCAATCTTCTTTCTTAGATTTGTAACACATTGTGTGCTCCAAGTCTGCTTCGACGGTTTGACTGCCTGGGAAGTGAGTTTCTAACAGCAGAAGTGCTCTCTGCTCTTCACTCTCGGTGTAGTTTCCATCGGGTTTTTTGAGAGACACTGGTCCCTGTAACCCTCCTTTAGCCAGTGCTTTGTGTAGTCTGGCTGCTATCGGAGTTTCAGTGATTCCTTCACAAAAATCTCTAAAGCTTTTTCGCTTTGCTTTCCTTATTTCTTTGTTGTAGTTGGTGAGTGCCTCAGTGTACTCCTGCCAGTCTCCACCCCCTCTTGCACGATTGTATAATCGTCGCACTGAGGCCCTTAGATTTGACAGTTTGTTGTTCCACCAAGGCACTTCCCTACAACTTCTTTTCTCTCGAACAGGACAATTTGACTCGTATGCATCCAAAATTGCTACATTTAAGTCTTGTACAGCCTGTTCTAGTTCATAATGGTTTTTTACTTTAGAATTGACCAGTTCTAAGTTGTGCTTAAGACTGGTCATATATCCTTCCCAGTCTGTTTTCCTGGGATTTCTTACAAGATCTGTCTTTATAGACAGGCCTTCTAAATCAAATCTTATGATTTTGTGGTCGGAGAGAGAGGGTTCCTGCGAAACCCTCCATCTCTTGACCATTCTGTTGATATTCCCACTTGAGAGTGTAATATCTAATACTTCCTGTCTTACTCTAGTGATAAATGTGGGGTCACTTCCCACATTCAATATATCTAGGTTTTCAGTCAGGATGAATTCTAGGAGTTCTTCGCCTCTTCTGTTTATATCACTACTCCCCCACATAGTGTTATGAGCATTTGCATCACACCCCAGTATGAGAGGGAGGTTGTTATTACTACAATAATTTACTAAACTTTGAACTTCTAATGGTGGCGCTGGCCCATGATAGTCAAAGTATGCCGTTGCAATTACTATATCTCGACATGTATCACCCATATCGATACTTGCTCGGATGGGTACTAGATCACGAGACATGAATTCCGACAGAGACATATATTTAATGTTGTCCCTTATCAAGATGCAAGCTCTTGGTTTGTCAGTCCTCATATCCCAGATTACTTTAGCACCCAAACTAGACAGACCTCTGATCTGTCCCTTGTAAATCCAAGGTTCCTGTATTAACACAATTCCCAGACTAGTTTTAGCAAACATGTTCGCAATGGCAGCAGAGGCTCCCCTAGCATGATGCAAGTTTACCTGAGCTATCCTGGTGATAGTATTTGTTGATTTTGTGTTAATTTTTATTTATTTATTTATATTATATATTTATACTTATATAAATATATATACTTTGTGATAAATTATTATCTACTGTTAAGAGTGCAAGCCTCTTACTCCTGGACCATTTCCACTACTTGGGCATCGTCTTCCCCTTCTTCTGCTGAAAGCAGTTCTTCCTCCCTACCTGAGCTCGTCAATGAGTTCGGACTTGCGAGCGGGCTCGCATCGTCCTCCATCTCAATGACATCTCTCTCATCCCCCGAGTGAGGCACCCCTCCAGAGGAAGTCCCCTCCGACAAGATGCCCCCCCCGGAAGAATCAGGCAGGGAGGTAGGTGGCATGATGACTACACCCTCCTCTCTTTCCTTTTTTCCCAGTCCCTGAACCTGGATTTCCCCATATCGGTAGAAGAGTGATCCCCTCTTCTCCGACATGTTTTTGTGGGAGACCTGGTCTACCTCCATACTCAGGAGCCAACCAGTTCCGTCCTTCTTGCTGGCAAGGATTCTCCAGAGGGTGATGTTGAGCCCCTCATTTTGCCTATCCAGCATCTTTAACACTTCCTCTGTGGTCATGTCGTGGCTTCTGGGGAAGAAGATGGTGACGGTGTGTGCCTTCGGGACATCCTCCTCTGAGCATGCCCTAAGCCCCGCCCCCTCCCATCCCCCCAGATACCCGACCACAGACTTCAACCACTCAGCTGTTGATGTGGTAGCACAGTCCACCAAGAGCATGCTTGGTTTGAAGCGTATGCTTCGGAACTGTACTTTGCTTAGTGATGATGTCGTGTCCGACATCATCTCCTTCAAGATTAGGTTCTCCAACCTAGTGAGACCTTCGTTGTCAATGATGACTTTCGGGTACTCACTTGGCAGAATTACCACTCTTACTGTTTTAAGAGCAGTTGCATAGCTGGTGACTTGCCCAGTCGACCCAGTACTAGCCTGGGTCTGTGCAACTGCCCTTTTCTTTGAGGCTGGGTCCTGTGGAGGAGTTGTCAGCCTCTTCTTGGCATTTTGCTCTTTGGGTACAGGCCCCTTCGCAATTGCCTTCTCTTTGGCTTCCTCAGGTGCGCGCCCTTCGGATGATCCATTGGCGCTTTGCTGTTCGGGTGTGACCTTCCCAGCAAGCGCCCTCTTCCTCGCCTCCTCTGGTTCAAGCCCAATCGTGAGGTAGCGGAGATACCACTTTATTCGGGCACCACTGAGGCCTATCCTCAGCGGATCGTCCCGGCCCCCGGGCTCGCCTGGGGCTGGTAGTGGCATCGTCCGCCACCTCGGCTTCTTTTGTTTGTTGTTACCACTAGCTCCGGATTTTCCGGGGTTGCCAGTGGAAGCGTCGCCACCACCAGTCCCGGAGGGCCCGGGTTTATTACTGGTAGAGGTTTCGCAACCACTAGCCCCGGTTTTTCCGGTGATGTTGCCAGTGGAAACACATCTAGGTTCCTGTCTTCGGCGGTCCTCCAGAAGACAGGCAGCTGTTGGTGCCTGGTCTGGGTGTCGATTCGTTGACCGCCCCTCAGGAGCGGACAATTTCACCTTTAAATTGCTTACAAATGAAAATACCCATTAGTGTGGACGAAAATGTTCGAGTCTCACGAAAATATATACATAGTGAAAATATAGAATGTTTAGTTATTTTTTAATATTATAATATAAAATAATTTAAAATGAATTTTCACAGTGTGAACACAATAATACCCATATCCATAATTTCATTACTAATTAGATTCTAATTTATTTATTTATTTTTATTTCAGATTGTATTTACCAGAGACTAAAGGTTTGTCTGCAGCTGAAGTTATGCAAACATTCAATCATCTTTAGGGAACTAAATGTTTCTTACAAATGTATACAACTCACAGCATCACAATGTTACTTAGTCAATTGCTCTTAATGAATTCACAAAATGAAAGAGGTTTTGTATTCTTGTGTTGTACTTATTAATTAAATAAAACATGACTTTTGTCTATTTAATTTATATCAATTTTGTATAATATATATGTGAAAAAATTACATCCTTTGTTGTTTCTCTCTACATTATAAAACTTCATCCTCTGTGAATAGTTTTTTATTTACTTATTATTCCTTTGGATATATTATTTTAAAATAAAAATCTATTGTTGTATGAATATGTTCATAATGCGATAAAGCATTGTGTTAGCCTCCTTTCTGAATGTCTTAATTTTATGGCGCAGAGAGGGCGACTTACAAATTCATATATGCAATAGTCAATGGCAATGGTATCCAAAGATATAGATGGTATTGGTTAATCTTCTTTCTATAAAACCACCTCTTTTGTTTTGGTGTTACGACAAAGATGATTTTATATTGTTTTGTAACCCTAGAGTTGAGAAAAAAGAATGGAATGTTCAAGCACTAACATGAGTCATGTTTACCAGATTTTTATAACTTTTATTACCAAATTAAGAGATACTTTTTTAAATCTTGTATCTTTGTTTAATATTTTAAATTTAATGTCTTACTCATTGACATAATCCAGTTTCATAGGTCAACAACTAGAAATTTTTCAAACTCTAGATTTTTGGCTTATTACACATTGAACCATACTAGTTGAGGTTCTAGGGTTTGTATGGAATTCTGTGATTTTCAAACTCCTAGGACTCACGGTTCAATGGGCTAGGACGATTGGTGGCCGATGAGATGTGGTGCTACAGAATACAACGTCGTAAAAGAGGTATATTCTAAATTATGAAATAAAATAAATATTTATTATTGTTGTTTTATGTTACTGTTGAGTAAGACTAACGCATAAGTTTCAACTCAACAGAAAACTGATAAAAAGTCAATATTCGTATTCACAATTTCAACATTGTTGATTGGTTTAGCATTAACATTTTGATGTTAATGAAGTCATATTTGATGAAAAATTTATTCTTCATTCTGTTATCTTAACCCTTACAGTGCTAACCGTCGATATATCGTCGCTACATGAATGTGCATAAAGTGCGCAGCGTCGATATTGCGACGCTAGTACTATTGCGCAGTCTTTTTCTAGATATTAACCTGTACGGACGTGTCTTATAGCACGCGCATGTACATTATAACGTTTTCAACGAGTTATTATCCATTTCAAATTATTTTAAAGTGAATATAATATTAAAATTTTGTTTTTTTAAACATTCAAAATGTTGAGTAGTGATGATGAAAACACTTCGAGTGAAAACGTTTCTCTTATTGATAATAGTGACAGTGAGGATGAAATTACAATGTCTACAAATCGCAGAATGCGTATATATAGCGAAAGTAGCAAATCTTCTGAGAACGAGTCACCTCTTTTGGATGACCTTGACACCGATACATTTGTGCAACTTCCTTCTGATATAGATTTTTCCAACGAAAAATCTAATACTTTTTTCAAAATTACCGGACCAAAACATTTACCTGCCGATATTGAAAAGCCTATTGAATATTTTGAATTGTTTTTTACTTCCTTGCTCATCAAAACTATAGTACAAGAAACTAATCGATACGCCCAACAATTTTTACACTCAGGAAGAGAAATAAAACCGAAATCACAAGTTAAGAAATGGAGGTCAGTTACAGAATTAGAAATTAAGGCATTTATTGCAGTTCTATTGGAGATGGGTATAACCAACAGACCAACTATATATTCTTATTGGTCTAATAACTCCAGAAGTATACCGTGGTTCAAAAAAATGTTTTCAAGGGATCGTTTCCAGTTGATCCTTAAATTTTTTCACATGGTGAATAACGAAAAAATAGCTCGTCCAGGCCATCCTGACTATGATCCATCTGCCAGATTTTCCCCGATTGTTGACCACGCCAATAAAATCTTCAGACACTATTTCCAGCCTCACCAAGAATTGTCAATTGACGAGTCATTAGTTGGTACCAAATGCAACTCGGTAATGAAGCAATACCTACCGAATAAAAAGCATCACAGGTGGGGTATAAAATTTTGTATGTTGTGCGATTCCATCACTAATTATTGCTTAGGGTTTTTTTGCTACAAGGGAGCAAAGGTAACGGGTGAACGAAATGAAATAAACCAGCATGGTCTGGGATACATTGTGGTACAAAAATTACTAAGCATTGGGGATTATTTTAACAAAGGGTACCATTTATTCACAGACAACTTCTTCACCAGCCTGAAGCTTGCTCAAGCTTTGTTGGAGAAATGCACCTACATAACAGGCACAATTAGGAGAAACAGGAAAAACTTACCAAAAGAGGCAAAAACTGCGGATGTTGGAGTACCAAAGTACTTCAAAAATAAAGATATCCTCTTATGTTCGTTCAGGGACAAAACATCTAAAAAGCTCCCAGTTTTACTTGTTTCTACAAATGCAAACACAAGGCCTATAACCACGAAAAAGAAAAAAGGATCAATTGAAGTAGAAAAAACCAAGCCTAGTATGATTCACAATTATAATAAGTTTATGGGTGGTGTCGACGAGTCGGATAAAATGCTCTACGTATATTTGGATGAACGGAAGACCCTAAAGTTTTGGAAGAAAGTGACGTTCAACATCTTCGGAAGAATGGTTCTAAATTCGTACATTTTGTATTCGCATAATACAAAAGAAAAAAAAATATCTCGACTACAATTTACAGGTCAAATAATAGAAAGTATTGAGAAAGAGTGGCTAGAGGCAAAAAATATTTCAGAAACACCAACCAGATCCAAACAAAATTTTGGATTGGAAAAGTTACCAGGGACGATGCTTCGCCGTTGTGTGGTGTGTAGTAATAAAGGAGGAAAAGGTGTGACTCGATCTTCGCTAGTTTGTGTGCGCTGTAAAAAGGGAGTCCATGGGGTTTGTGTGGGGAAACATTTTTGCTAATAATTTTTTTTTATATTCTTGGTTTTTTTCTTTTTTTTATTAAATTAATAAACACAGTTACACTAGAAAATGTATTTTATTTGAGTAGTTTGGTATGCCATTTATACATAACAGAAAGAATAACGAAAATCAATCTATATTTGAGGGAAATATTCAAGATTCTTTGCACATTTAATTAATGAGGTTTTTTTTTCAAAAAATCCTTACTCAATTTATGCAATATATGCAAAAATTACCTCAGCACTAAAAGGGTTAAAGCATAATTCCCCTCAGTAACTTTTCAAGCTTTGAATATTTGTCTTCACATGAATGTCCTCTGAGATGTCAGAATAACCAGTTATTTGCCGTCTCTGCCCACACCACAACCTTCTTCAGTTCATAATTATGACCCATGCAATTAGAATGTGGAAAAATCTGCCTTGCAACATCAGAAACTCCCCTACACTACACGTTTTTAAAAATACCCTAAAATCCATAGACTTATCCTAGATAGTTCCTTCCTGTGCCTTAATCCTTTATTTTGTAGTATTCACTAGAGGAAACATGAAATATATAACATTCTACTTGGGGCTAAGAATGTAATTAGCTATAATTAAGTTTACTATTAACTGTTAACATTTAGTATTAATTACAAACAATGTCAAAATAGAATTCGTCGGTAGCCTGGAGGTAGAGTCTCACCCTCATGAAGATGAGGTTCGCGATTCGATCCCAGGTGTCGGCAAATTCCTTTTTCACGACACAAGCTTTTAGCTTACTGTGAAATGTGTATAAGGTTGTATTTGGGTTTACATCAAAAACAATAAAAATCTGAGGAAGCAACTGATTGAAGAGAGGGAGTAATTGTGATCGTATTTGTCATTTTGATATAGTTTGGAATAAATATTTGTTTGTCTTGTATCCCCTTATACCAGCAATACTATTGCTGTTTAGGGATTTCAAAATTTTTATTGGTGAATTTAATATGTATGTGTTCAATTATTCACAATTTATATATTGACTTTTTAATAAAATTCTTTAATCTTTAAACCCAGATACATCTTTTAAAAAAAAATATCACGTATCATTTTGGTTAGCTGGAAGATATTCCGTCCAGCCAATAAGCTCGCCAATGCCCAATTTTTTTTTATTTGATCAATAAAGTGTAATTATTATTATTGTCATCTTACACTATTTTTTATTTATTATTTACAGGATACACTGTGAGAGTGGATGTGGAACATCAGAAACAAGTAAATTATTTGCGAAAGGAACTCCAGAGGCAGAGGAAACAAAAATTGAATTTCAAACAACGGCTGCAAAATTCTGAGAAGTTATCGAAAAGTATTGCTTTTGAAAAGGTGACAAAAAATATGAGGGAGCCTCAAAAATTATTCTCAAGAATGCAGTTTTATGAAGGTAGAAAAAAATTAATGGCCGTAGGTTTACTACCTCTCTTTGCCTTTTTACAAGAAAAGTCCAATAGTCTTGTTACGAAAATGTTTCACCTTACTATCTATAAGGACACTTAAAAAACATTTTGAGCCGTATAAAAGTCACAGACGGAGTAAATCCCATCATATTTATAAAGACTGTCGAAAATATGAGTACAGAGGAAAAATTGTGCACCTTAATCTTGGATGAAATATCAGTAACCCCACAAACCCATTACAATGCCACTTCTGACCAAATGGAAGGGTTCACCTCCATCGGTGAAAAAAAATTGCAGATCACGCCTTGGTATTCATGGTAAAAGTAATAACAAGACCATATAAGCAACCGGTGGCATATTATTTCACAAATAATCTTCAAAAATATGATTTAAAAAAGTAATTTGTGAAATAATTAGAGAAATTAATGCCTCATCATCATCTCACCCTCAACGCTCTTCTCGGGAGCACAGGGCAGAAACCAGCCTCCTCTATTCAGAGTGTCTCTGTGCCAGTTGCGTCACCTCTTTCCACGACATTCCCTGCGCTCTGATATCGTTGTCATGGCCTGACAATGAAAGACTGCGGCTTTCAGATTTTTTTATTTTTATTTTACTACATTATCTCCCTTGATTTCTATACACTTGATCCAGCCTTTCTCCAACATCAGTACTCCTTCCAGGAAGACAAAATCTGGAAGGTTGCGAAAATATTCATCTTCAGCCCTTTCAACTTCTTCATTGGATACGAAGAGCTTCCCAGAAACAAATTTCTTGAAGTTTGGGAACCAAGAAGTCTGAGGGTGCCAAATCAGGAGAATAGGGGGGATGGACGAGCAAGTCATACCCCAAATCTTGCAGTTTTCCCATCGCCAACACACTCTTGTGTACAGATGCGTTGTCTTGGTGAAAGATAATTTTTGTTTCTTCAAACCAGGCCTCTTTTCGCGAATTTCGCCATCCAGATTGGTTAAAAAGTTTGGAGTAATATTTGTTTGTAATTGTTCTGCTTTTTGCAAGGTAATCAATTACCAGGATACCTTTCCCATCCCAATAAACGCTAGCCATGACCTTTCCAGCAGATGCAATCGACTTCGCTTTCTTTGGAGCTGAACCCCCAGCTTCCACCCATTGCTTGGACTGCTGTTTCGTTTCTGAAGTGTAGTGGTGGACTCATGTCTCATCCATGGTGACAAATAACCGCACAAAATTGGTCAGATCCCTATTCTATCGGTCCAAAGATTGCTGCGAAAATCATTTACAAATTTGTTTTTGATCGGCATTCAACAAATGCGGCACCCTTTTTGCGCGGAGCTTTTTCATCCCTTATTATTTGAACGAAATGTTTCCGACCCTTTTTTTCGATATCCCTACAGCTTCAGCTATCTCATGCACCTTGAGTTGTCTATCGGCCAACACGGTATCATGCACTTTTTCAATGGTTTCCGTTGTGGTTGTGGTTTTTGGTCATCTTTCACATGGGTCATCTTCGAGGGATGTGCTACCACCATTAAATTCAGCTGCCCATTTTTTAACGGTTGACATTTAAGGAGCAGAGTCCCCGTAAACTTTTGTCAACTTTGGATGAATTTCCGTAGGGGTTAATCCATCTAAAACGAAGAACTTTATGACCGCACGATACTCAAATTTATTCATTTTCATGAAAAACAAGCAAGATGTCGACTGCAAAAATTCATGTGAAGAAACTACTTAAGAGAACAAGTTGAAATTTGTCATATGAACTAATGACACATGCACCCAGGTGGGGAACATAATTTTTTGCTGATTAGAGTAACATCTCTGTGTCAGGCCGAGAACTTTTCACCTCACCCTCGTAAACCCAGAAAAAATAAAAAATGAAGGTGAAATCAGTAAAGCAATTATTTAGTCAAAGTGTTGCTGTGGCCACAGAACATTTGGTTGGACGAGGCAGCTTGAGAGAAGAGATTAGAAATTTAATTCCTTTCATATGATGGACAAATTTTTTGGAAACATTTAAAATGGAAAAGAATTTGGAGCAGCTGTGAAAAGCAGCTCTCCTCATCACGAGCTTTGAAGGAATGCCATTCATTTTTTGAAAAATATGAAATTCATTGAAAAAAGAGTAATCAGTAATTCAATTCGATTAGTGGAAAAGGTGATACCATCCATCGAAAATTTTATCAAAACCATCGAGGGGATGCAAGGCATATGGAAACTATTGCATTATAAATGTAAAGTTGATTCATTACTCTGCTGAAATCTTAATCAAGACCCTGTTGAGAATTTTTTGGCAGTTTAAGAAGTTTAGGGTCGAGGAACGTGTCACCCAATTGCACATCATTTGAAGGCGCCTACAAAGCCATTTTATTAAGTAATTTTTGTTGTAAGCATTCTGTAAGAGCCAATCGTGAAGACGATATGAACACATATTTACATTCCATAGACTTCTTCTTACAGGATGCTACAGAAGCAACAGATTCTTCCAGTTCTACAGGTAATGAATACCCAGAAGAATTAAAAGAACTGGCAGACTTTTTGGGTGAATCTGTTGCTGATGTTAAAATTGACAGTTGGGCGTTAAAATTATGTCTAAAAAAATTTAAAAACTGCCAAAAATGTAAAAGGCCCTTCAAGCTGCCATACAAAATTAAAATCTATGGAGAATGCTGAGGGAGTGAGGGGTTTGGGTAGATGGCGATGGTATACATATTAATTTTTCTAAGTACTTTTTTCCTAGAATTATTATTGTCTATTGCGAAAATTTTCAAAGAACGAATTCAACTATGGTTAGGTTTTTCAGTTTCCATGGTTTTATGACTACCATTTTGTTATTTTTCACAAGTGTCAAGTGGTGTCAAGATATCACGCATTTGCAATTAATAACATTTTTTTGATGAAAATGCCGTTTTTTTTTTCGTATTAAATAGTAATATTGTTCTTGAAGAAAATACACATAATTAAAACAATGAGGCGATACAGAACACAGGTGTGTAAAACATATTAACATAATAATATACATACATGACTTTCCATATTAAGTTGAAATATATTTCTGTGAGTTTTTTGTTAGTTTATATTAGTTTTCAATTGGAAAATAATATGATGTTATTATTGTTTCAGATCTATGGAATATAGACAGAATATTTATTATGTAGAGTTGTTGACAAGGCAGCTAAAACTTATACATATTATTGCGGACATGGAAGTACTTAGAAAAAGTCCACGTGCGTCGTTACAAGATTTTGTGATTCTGCATCAATTAAAAGTAAATCTCTATATTTTCTTTCATTCATATTATTTAAATTTGTTCGATATACAACACAAATGATTTTTCCTTTCACAAATTATGATGAAAAGATGTTTAATAAACAATATTCTCAACACAATATTTTTTTTCAATAGTTTCCTATTCTATAGTTCATTTCCTTGATATAACATGTTGAATGTGAATAAGAAACTTAAAATATCCAATAATATTTAGATTTATTAATGAAGATGATTCAATTTTGTCATGTTCTTAGCCATATTTATACAAATACATAGTTAACTTTGGTATAAATATTGTTATAGTAATACCTATATGGTATGTCTTATAGTTTTATTCACGTTCAGTAAAAATAAGAAGAATATGTCGCAGACTTTCATGTTCTTTATAATTTACAGTTATTGAAGTGTTTTTGGGTGTGCCATGTTGTTGTTTTCTTGTTTCTTGAAATTTCACGACGCCATTATGGTGTGATGACTTGTCAGGAAACAAGATGACAACAACACGACACATCCAAAGAGCTTCAATATCTACAAAATTTGAAATTTCCCGCCTACAGCGAAAGCGAAACTCAGCTGTGCGTACCCCACACAGAGATGGGGCTTTCCCTGTGAACTTCCATAGAACGATTTATTTGTATGCAGCTTGGCTTCTATACTTTAGTATATTTATTACAAGCGTATGTAACCCGGCATCGCTCGGGTTTAATTAAATAGAAAATCTTGCAAATACATGGGTTAAAACAACAAAATCTTATTGAAAAAAAATGAAGCACGTGGATAAAAGAAGTATAAAGCTCTTCCCAATGAGAAACTTAATTTTTGACTCCCTACATGCCCATATTTAAGCAACAATAAATAGGTAGGTACCTACATCATAAAAAGCATTGCAAATCTCTTCTTAATGAAAAATCTTGAAGTTTGATACCTCACATGCCCATATTTAGGTAAAAAAAAAATAGGTAGGTACCTACATCGAAAAAAGTGCTAAAAACCTCTTCCCAATGAAAAATCATGAAGTTTGATACTCACATGCCCATATTTAGGTAAAAAATAGGTAGGTACCTACATCGAAAAAAGTGCTAAAAACCTCTTCCCAATGAAAAATCTTGAAGTTTGACACCTCACATGCCCACATTTATGTAAAAAAATAATAAGTAGGTACCTACATGGAAAAAAGTACTAAAAACCTCGTCGCGATGAAAAAGCTTGAAGTTAAGAAATCCCACATATTAGTAGGTACCTACATGGAAAAAGTGCTAAAAACCTCTTCCAAATGAAAAATATGTGAGCTCGACACCCCGAACGCTCATATTTTATTTAGAAAAATAGGCGGGTACCTACGTGCAAATACTACTAAAAACTTCATCTTAATGTAAAAACTCGAAGATTGTCATCCCAAATTTCTATAAGAAAAAAAGGGTAAATATCCCATTTCGCGAAAAAAATTGTAGGCACATTAATGTTAAAATATAATTGTCCACATTCGAATTTGTATTTTTGGTTTGCAGTACATAAATGGGTATTTGAGAGATTTGCTATGAAATTAAAAAAAGTCAAGAATAAATTGTCACCTATGTACTCTATATTCCCAAAAAATCCTTAAAAAATGGATTATCTGCATCCTTCAATATTCAAGAATATTTAACTATCAAATATTTCATAATGCATGTAAAAAATATTAGCTGAAAATAAATAGGTTCCCACTCATTGAAAAATCATTTAACATTATTTATGGATTTTATAGGTAAAACTATTATTATTCTACAGTATAGTTTTCTATGGTTTCATAATGTCTTCCATTATGAAAATAGCCCAATATGTCAAAAATATGCAATTTTTATTCACGCAATTCAAGAGCTTTTCTCATTAGCAAACACAATATTTTATTACGAAAATAAACCCTAATTATTTAGTTTCAGAATTGTTGTGTTTATTGTTACATCCATTTTGAAATTAATTCAATACAATGAAAAATGTTTGACTGTGAATATTGCTCTTTACTAAACCTTGCATATATTCTTCATACATTTTGTGGCTAATTTTGTGACATAGTCGCATTAAAATTAAAATATCTTTATCAATATGTAAGATATTTTAAATGTTTTTAGCCTTAAACCTGCCCAGAAGATGAGACCTCGTATAGAGTATATTATTTTACTTCGGTCTTTCCTAATTTCCGAGTCCATTAAGGACATACATACATACATACGAACGGACTCAAATATTTATGTGTGGATTCTATGCTTAACAGGACTTCACAGCCAGAATTTAATTTGAAATCGTTCGACTATATGCTAAAATTGTCTAAAAACAGGTGTTAATTCCAAATTGTAACTTTACGAACCAATAAACTACGAAGCATAAAAAAAATACTGTCTCTCTTTTTGCGGTAAGTGAAAAGGGAGATAAAAAAATGAAGTATATTTCACTCATTATCTATGACACCACTTGGTCACTAACACACGTAGACATAATATATTATGTCCGAAAAACTACGGACATTAAAAAATCACCGTCTCTCTTTTTGCGGTAAGTGAAAAGGGAGATAAAAAATGTGACGTACGTGATGTATATTTCACTCATTATCTATGACACCAAATGACACAATAATCATTGCATACAAAGACATAGTTTTTAACAAGATTATGCACTCCCTTGAAAAAACGGTATGTATAATGCAATTGATGCACACAGAGGTCACCAAGGCCCACCTGCGAGAGAGCATTCATGCCCTAAATGTAATAAATTGGCCTATACCTAGACATCAATATAGCAAACACGTAGATAGGTAGACTATTATTATTTTTGCTGTATAATGGTAGGTGTTTACTTAATTGGCATTCCATTCTCTCTGCGTACCCCACATGTGATGCGACGTGAGGGTATAAATAGATTCACCAAATCATTGGTCAAAAAAAGCTCTACATGTCTACCTTGTTTTATATACATATATGTAGGCGTGTAAGTGGGAAAATTTCCAATAAAGTGCTCAAATATGTACTTTTTAAAAAATAATACTCAGTTTTTATTCTGTAACAATTATATAATTTATATTATACACCTAAAAAGTACACGTATAATAGGTATATTTGAGTTTATCCATAATTTGTTGCACCAATCTGCATTGAGTTATCCATAATTTATTCTTTCTTCTGGGACGTCAAATTAAGTGACAATGATGGTTTCCTTAAGCAACGACGACTGTGGCATCAGTGCTGCAAAAGAATAAAAGAATACTTAATATGTTTTTTTCTTGTTTATTATTTTTGATTCCACCATTAAATTGCAAACAAGGAAAAGGCCGGGATTTGGAGAGCATGATTCATGCATTTTTAGTGTCACAAAAATAGATTTGAGTCATCATAATCCAAGGATAAATTCACAATCCGTCTATATATTTGCAGTTTTTTTTTTTTATCATTGAAATAATACAAAATTATAGCAATAAAATGATTAATAGAAGGAAGTGGCGCTCGATCCTTTCTGCCTACCCCGCAAGGGAAGCGGCGTGATGGTATGTATGGATGTCATAATGCACAGTCTTGTTATAGTACAATGTCTTTGTGCTATGAATTTCATATGAAAATGGAATGTCAAAACATAAATATTTTATATTTCCATAGTAACCATATATGCAAAGTGGTTTCTGCAAATATGTAAATATATAATATGCATATCTAGAAAATTACGAATACTCATAATATAATCTAAAAATCAGATGCATATTCAGATCTATTTTTACATTGAAACATTTTCTCACTATTGATTTACAAACTAATAAAATGCCAAAACAATAACACAGAAACTTACTTTTAGCTTTTTTGTGCTGGGAGAAACACAAATTGAAAATTCACTTCCCTCTTTCTTGTCACTTTGTATCTGCTGAAATGCGAAAGTATATTAAGAAAGTAATATATCAATAACATTAATGTTTTTATGCAAAATAATTTATTTTGTATTATGGATAATAACGCGACGATACACACATATACATGTAATTTATTGTAATTATTATTTTGGAAAAATAATGTTCCGGAAATGATATATGATATAAAACAATACTATGAAAGTATTCAGAATAAAGTATATACTTATATGGCAGTTTCATGTGTTAAATTTACACATGTGACCTCATACAATGGTTAATTGTAAAAACAACAACGATAAGTATATACTTACTTCTTTTATTTATAAAAATTTGATGCAATTTTCTTAACAATCTCATCGATTTTCCCGTCATTTTGCTTTATTTAAATAATTGTTTTCTTACTTCGCTCGACAATGAAAGTGTAGCTGTCACAGAATAATAAATATATTATTTAGGCAAAGGCTATTTGTAGAGTTGGCCTAACTAATAACTCATTTTTAAACTCATTATTTCAAAATAACTAAACTAACAGTTTCTTGTCAATAACATAAATGTTTTTTTTCGACGACGACGTTATTCAACTGTTATAACAAGGTTATCGTTATTCCGTTTAGTTATTGTCGACGACGACGTTATTCAACTGTTATAACAAGGTTATCGTTATAGACCATTAAAGGATGACGTCACAGAAAAATCATTGAAGGGCATCAGGCATCCCAACACAACAGACGATTACGGTGTAATATTAGGTGGAACGCCTAAAGAATACCTAATAATCAAAAAAACTGTCAGTGTCGATTTTGTTATTATTTTGTCGTCTGACTTTCTTTTTTTTCTCTTATGGCATAACATCCTACAAGGATGATTTGCGCAATCTGACTGTTTGCCCCCCAAGCAAAAGCAAATCCATAGACAAGACCACGTGACCTTTAATGGTCTATTGACAGACGTCAGTGGCTTTGTTTATCTTTACATAAAATTCCTTACGTATAGCCCATAGATATACATACTACATAACTGGATGAATAACTCGCCGCGTATCGCGAGCCAATTACAATTTGGCGGCAAATTGTGCTGTTAGGCAAAAGTTTAAAAATGGCCGAATTTTCATAGTATGAAAGGCTATAAAAAATCCTCGCCTCGCAGAAACTGTTATTGTAATCATCGATTTCTTATACAAAAATTAATTATGAACAGTGTACCTACATGATGATACAGATGTCATATTTTTACTGTTGATAAATATTTCTGGAATCGACAATTAAATAAGGTGCCTCCTTCACAGCAAATAAAACAAGAAATATTTTATTTTACTTCTAATTACCGTTAATTTAAAACAAATACCAATTAAACTAAAATGTGTGTATTAAAAAAAATGTAATATCACTAAAATAGGATATAATAAATAAATATTATAGGAATGATCAGCATTTTCTAGGGTCATTTTATGACACCAGAAACTACATCTATTTACTACTATTATTACTTATTATGTGTATATAGGTATCTATGCCATTACCATATTTTTTCCCTCTATATCAATTATTTGAACTCAAATAATATTATTACTACATTACACAACCCTACAGTATTATTTTTACTAATTTTCTTTTACGTTAGCATTATAGTTATTATAGCTACACACATGTATGTAGACTTATTTTATTATCACCATTTTATCTTCCTTCTCTCTATTCTTAGATAATTTCTGATTTATAATATAAATCAGAAATTTATTACAGAAAGAAAAAAATTATTACAGAAAGATATTATCTTACTTTAAAAAAAACATGATTATGGCTGACCATGTTCATCCGAAACGTCGGAAATATATATCCCATCAGGGAATAATCCAAGTACACGGAGTAATCCGATACAAAATTTTATATAAATAATTTTATATAATAAATATTATAGGAATCACGGGATTGTTAACACAGGAAACTGGGGTAAATACTTAAATAAAACAAGTTATTTGTAAATACTTTATCTGTATATTTTGAAGCAAATACAATAATTTTTGAAGCATTAATAGATCTAATCACAAAATAATTAAAATACATTCAAATAACAAATAATATTGCAGCATATGAAACTATCATACTTAATACATCGGATTCAATTAAAATATAATCATAAAATATAAAACATTACTAAAAGTAATTAGTTATTAGTATACTTTTGTCTTATAGTAGTATTATTTTAAAGTCCCTTTACTCCATCGATTTGTGCAATTATAAGACGAACATGAAATAACCATTTTAGCGATTAGGAGAGTAAATTATAATTTAAAACGTCGAAAAATCCTTAAAGCGCACTTATAAAAACGGAAACACGCACTTGTCTTTTGCCTAACAGAAACGTCAAACTCTAGAATTTTTTGGACCGCGCCAAGAACATACAAAATCATAGAAGTTATTTATCCAGTTATGCATGGACCTAAATAGAGTAATGGACAGACACTTTGGTAAACATTTTGTAGCTGCGCGGGGAGGGGAATGACGACCATTTTGTAAGAAATAAATTTTGTTCGGTGCGTCGCATTTGGGCTGCGTTCAGACAGTCACCGAGTGATCAGTCGACGACGCATATTTTGAAAGTACCTATACAATGCCAGTACGCATTCATAGTGTTCATGTACTGTATGTTACTATGTTTTCAAAATGTGTAACAAAATAAGAATTATAGTCTCAGAAAATATACTCGATTTCTGCGTAATTGTCATTTATAATTTCTGACGCTGATTCAGTGAATTCGTTTGGATAAATTTAGGATATAAACTTGTAACAAGTATTTGGGAAGTATACAAGCTCAGAAAGTTAGATAATGGAATAATTTAAAAAAAAAGTATAAAGCAATTAGTTATAAACTAATCAAGTAGTTATTACTTTAACTGTTAATTTTAAAGATACCTATTAAAATAATTTATTCCTTCGTTAGAGACAAAAATATTTTTATCATTTAAAAGAAACACAAAAGTACTTGAATGCTACTATAAAAAGGCGCCAGTCAAATAATAATAAAAATATTAATTATTTAAATATATTCATAATTTACGTCTTTTACACGTCGGCGAATTTAAGAAATTATAACAAAAAGTAAATCCAAAAAAAAAATTTTTTTAAAAGTTATAAAAGCAATAAAAAAAATAATAAAAAGACGTAAAAAATAATGGCGCCATTACGATAACATTGGGTCATAAAACGCTCTACAGTGTGGCTAAAAAGAGTAGAAAATAATTGAGGGCGCTGCTGTCGTTCATATGGCAATCTTCAACAGAAAGTCAGGGTCACTCTTCGGTTTTACAGTAAACATATGTAAGCGCCATTTTTTTGTTGTTGATTAAAAATAAATCGAATATCACATTTTTATAGATTTTCTGTGTAACAAAAATAAATTGAGACAATACCAGAGGGATTAGATTAATTCAATAACCCGGCAATATATAAAAATCTTTGGGACAAGTTTCTCATGCTTATGAGGG
The DNA here is from genome assembly GCA_947579605.1 of Athripsodes cinereus. Taxonomy (NCBI): domain Eukaryota; kingdom Metazoa; phylum Arthropoda; class Insecta; order Trichoptera; family Leptoceridae; genus Athripsodes; species Athripsodes cinereus. The sequence goes on along the minus strand of OX388313.1, from coordinate 14,279,335 downwards.
TAGGCAAAAAAACACATTTTTTTAAATTTTAAATATAGTCTCCTTTTAGCTCAATACATTTAGTCCAGCGGTATTCTTACTTTTTTTAAGCCATCCTAAAGAGATGATTTGTCGAATTCTGTAAAATAGGTCACTGTTTCGGCGATGATTTTCTCGTTTGACGAGAATCACTTCCCGCGAAGCCATTTTTCCATGTTGGGCAACAATTAAAAATAAAAGTGTTATGATTATAATAATAATTAAAATCTTTATTGCATGATAAAAGAACAATTACAAATTTTAAAAACAAAAAAAAATCATGCTATGGGCGAGTTTGTCGCATGAAAGCGATATCTAGAGCTGTGTAAAGCTTATTTAAAAGAATTTGAAACTGAATTGGGTCGATTCGGCACGTAAAACGATATGAAGAGAAAATATACGCAAAAACTACTCAAAGAATCTATAAAGGACATTGGGTATACCAGACCCTAATAAAACTCAATTGGTGCTTACATTATTATAGCCGAACTCCATAGATTTTCGTAAATGTTATCTAAATAAACATAACCTATACTTTATTGAGAGGTTATTAATATCGCGTATTTATCCATAAAAATAACATCGTAAACATATTCAAATGAATAATACTTAATTTAATATGAATTTGTTGTAATACTAATCGGTTAGAATCGATGTTCGTTTGTAAACATCGCTAAAATCAGACAATGATATGTTGGACATGCAATCCGCCAAACACTGCACGTAAACATTGTATATAATCTCTCTTGCTCCACTGCGAATAGTTTTATTACTCATTTTATTTATTGCCACTGATTTTAAAACAAAATTCACTGCCTTTTTTTACCAATTACGGCCGATTTAATTAAAATAATGATGTTAAGTTTGTAAACTATGATAACAAGTAGTCTTGTGTAGGTAAAAATATAACAGTTAGCAAAGACCAGTTAAGCCATACCTTTTTAAATACCAGGTTAGTGATTTGCAGATAACTGGTATAATTTTACCTGTTAACAAAAAGGTCTACTGAATCTGAAACAGATATTGCTGTTACTCCTTTCAAATCGTCGTAAAAAGGTATTGTTCTTTAAACTGTTATTGGTATTATATCAGTTTCAACAAAACAAAATGGACGAAAGTATACACCTTCAGATTCAAAAGGAAAGAATAAAAAAAATGTTAAAATTATATTGTCGATACATCATATTTGATCCTTTTAGCCAAGTGCTTTCTTATTATTACATTATAATAAATTTGCTCCTAAATCGAAACGAGCATTGGAACACAGATTTAAAAAGCTATATAAAATGTTAATATTAGTTCATGTCGTAAAAGAGATAAAATAACAAAATCGAAATATCACATTATCGATATATCATATTGGATCCTTTTGATTAAGTGTTTAAATATACCTATCTTTCATCAAACTTACTCAATAGTCGAAACGCATAACAGTTTAAATACCATTTTAACTACAGTAGTTATAGTTCATGTCGTAAAAGAGATAAAATAACATAATCGAAATATCACATTATCGATATATCATATTGGATCCTTTTGATTAAGTGTTTATATTTACCTATCTTTCATCAAACTTACTCAATAGTCGAAACGAATAACAGTTTATATAACAGTTTAACTAGAGTAGTTAGAGTACATGATGATGAGATGAGTTATAGTAGGTACTCACATAAAAAGGGATGAAATAATTAAATATGAATAGGGGATTGTCGATTCAATTCATTCGTTCCTTTAAATTAAGTGCTATCATGTTACTTATTTTATCAAACTTCGTCTAAAGTTAAGCCACAAACACAATGTTTTGTTATTGAAGAACGAAGTATTAAACATTAGACAATATTTCAAAAATATATCTTTTTATTTTTAAACGCACATAAATATATAAGAATTTTCAATCGTACTTGGGTAAGTTGTTTTTTTTTATATTCTATCTAAATTTTCATAAATGAAATTCAAAAATGTGTTTTCTTTACCAATATTTAATCTGTCCGTGAGTGAATAAGGAAAAAATAAAAGTGTATGGCGGAGTGAATTAATTTAACTTTGACTTTTTGAATATTATTTTTTTTATTGCATGTAATAGAAAATAATCCCTAGAATAAATGAAATTTCATTTTTTATTATATTATATGAAATTAATCATTTAAATTATCTGTCACAATCTTAGTTAAATATCTTTTGAATATTTGACGATACCTAGTTAAACTCAAATTCCTCAGAGTTAACGAGGAAATTTTTGATAAATAATAGCCTCATTTATCTATGTACTTGTCTGAACCTTTTTTATTATTTTTAAATGCGAAGTGATGAGCGATAAACATTTTAATTTTTTTTCAAGGAAAAATAAGACTCCAGTAGGCAGTACTCGAATTCATTGTAAAGATGCGTGGCAATCAAGTGTCAAGTGGTGATAACTATGAAGTTTTAAAGTTATTTATTAAAGTTACTCGCCAGGTTTTCAGTATTGTTGTATTTATCATAATTATTGTATTTGCACTATATGGTGACTTCCTTTGAATATGTGGGTTTGTTAATCTTGTCTAGTTTAATGTTATACCTCGCCAGGTTTGCCATTGCACATAATGGTGGCTTCCTTTGAATATGTCCATATATTTTATATTTGTGATTATTTTATTTATTTTGTGTTTGTTTATCTTGTCTAGTTCAATGCTATACCTCGTCAAGTTTTCAGTATTGTTGTAATTATCATATTGTATTTGCACTATATGGTGACTTCCTTTGAATAATATTATATGTGTATTTGTAAATCTTGTCTATTTTAATGTTATACCTCGCCAGGTTTGTCATTGTACATAATGGTGGCTTCCTTTGAATATGTGTATATATTTTGTACTTTATGATTATTTTATTATACATTGAGTATTCGCAGTTGTTAATTTTTTTATTATTTGTTAATTAATATCGTTATGTTTAATATCTAGGGTTAATTCTATTATACATAATTGTGCTTCACCTATCCCACTTCCTTAAATTAAATCCTGTGTATTTTTTTTTCTATAAGTATTTCTTTTAGGCTTTTGTTTGATCATATTTTTTGTTTTAAATATATAACTTACACATTTTTTTTAAAAATATTTAATTGACTGAAGGACGTCTCATGTTCCTGCACTTCGCTCACGAAATCGAGTAATGCAGGGGGGGGGTGTATATAAATAGGTAAAAAAATATTAGTTTAAAATAACAGTTATTTCTTAGTAGCAGGTTGATCAATACCTGTTATCTAAAAATACCAGTTAAGCCCATCTCTAATAACAAGACGTATAACCTTGGATATGTCAGTGAGAATGACAATAAATATTAGTGTTGTCAGAGTGATAAAATGTTAGTTCACCAATAATTAATTTCTACTCTTTTTAGCCGGACTGTAAGTTATTCACGATTATCCGGATTACATTCACCACTCACTGCAACTTCATGGTCGTTCAGGTCAAACGACGCCGAGTGACATTTATGCTCCCATGAACCAACCCTTGTATTTGTATGTTTAGTTGTTTTAAAAATGTTTCAAGTTTTTGCACATCAGTTGAATTTTTCATATCGGTTTTTGTTTTTATATCTAGAAGAATAGGAATCATCTTATGATTAACATAGTGATGTGCGCTATAAATGGTTGTGGTTATAAATCCAATCCAACTTTCGCAGGAAATAGGATTGTCATATTTTCGGTAAGTTGTTTTGTATTGTAGTTTTTATCTTAATATATTGCGATTTTAAAGTCGTTTATATTATAACTCGTATACTTATAAATGATCATAATAATGTTATAAACGTTCTATATAATTATCTGTCCTTATTCTCCTATATCTACACATGTAACTTGTTTTCCATTCTGTCATCTGACAATACAAAGAACCTACAATCTGATGTTTGGTTTGTTTACCCGTTAGAATGAAATGTTTCATGCATACAAATCTGATCAGGTTAATGATATTATCGCATGTTTATAAACAAAATCATTTTTTGTAGTTTTCCAAAGGATCCAGAAAGGAGAAACTGGACATTATCCAATATTTGACACCAAGTAAACGTAGTGTTTTGTGTTCAAAAACATCTCGTTTTTCTGCGAGGTTGGAGAAAAACGTCATTCTTACGAAATATCCTGAGTTTCCCGCTCATTTGCAAGTTCGTGTGTTTTATATTATTCATTTAGATATATCCTTCAATTGTCATTCATTCTCTCCATATTGTGTGTATATGAAAACAAAGTTTAAAAATAAATAATGATTTTGAAATGAAATACTCAATTTTATTTACTCATCCTATTCCCTATTTCATCAAGTATATGAAAACATTAAGTTATGTGGCATTGTAATTATTTTAAGAAGTAAATATAATGTTTTCTGATACTGTGAATAATTTCCATACATTGCCCATACAAATGTTAAATAAAGTATTTCCTACAAAATGGCCACCGTCGATTTCCCTTCCTCACTTTTTGGCTTCGCTGTCATTCATACAAATTACTATAAACGTTCCATCCCCTACCTACATACATCCATGCAGTTATGTAGTATATATATCTATGGTATAGCCACTGAATTGACAGACGTCAAAACCATGCCGTTTTGTTTACATAATTTACTGTAAAATACTTCAAGGTCAAAACTGTCATTATTTGACAGTGACAGTGACAGTAATTTCTGTTACTGACGAATAGCCGATGCGTATAGACCATTAAAGGATGACGTCACAGAAAAATCATTGAGGGGCATCAGGCATCCCAACACAACAGACGATTACGGTGTAATATTAGGTGGAACGCCTAAAGAATACCTAATAATAAAAAAAACTGTCAGTGTCGATTTTGTTATTATTTTGTCGTCTGACTTTCTTTTTTTTCTCTTATGGCATAACATCTTACAAGGATGATTTGCGCAATCTGACTGTTTGCCCCCCAAGCAAAAGCAAATCCATAGACAATACCACGTGTTATTTAAGCACTGTTCGTTATAGCAACGGTCGTTATGTCAACGAAAAATAACAAAGTATGCTCTCATATACAATATATTGTACGCTCATTGCTCGTATTTCGACAGACATGGAAATAAATATTATTTAGGTATATTAAGTTATAATGTTTTTTTTTAATGAAAAAAAAAAACATTTATATAGGGATTACTTGATGACACATATAAAAATATGTTTCCTTGGTGAAAATCAAATAGTTTGGTGCTGTAATTATGTAGTTTTAAGAATAAAACCATCTTTATTTTTTAATAATTTTAATGAAATAATCAGACGCGAATTCAATAGGGTCCCGACTCATTGGCTCGGGTGGCCGAACTGAAACCGATTTTTGAGTTCTATGGAAATTTTCATAAAAACTTTCCCGCAAGCGGAAAATTTAAAATTAAAATTTCACAATATAAATAACACACCAGATGACCAGAATACTATAATCATATGACAAATTTTTCAATTAAAATTGTTTAAAATATTTTTTCCTTATTCGAACTTGACGAACTAAAAATGATATTTTCTTATGTGCACGTCACAAATCAAATTATTTACGCTTATTTAATAAAATACGGCTAAATATTACCCAAATTTAAAAAAAATAGGATTTTTCTAAAGCATCCTTGGAACGAAATTTATTTCATCATTTTATGTAACCTCTAAGATGATTGTTTTAATATAATATTATTATATGTACTCTATGGATGATTGTCTGAAAATACCTCTGCTAGTCGTGATGAAATTTCGGAAGGTGTTTTTCAATCGATAATTTCTACATGAATCTCTTGGATTCTTTTTTTATTATTATTAAAAATACATTTAAATATGTTCAAATTTTGATATTATCAAAAACAAACAGTAAAAATATTATCTCGATCACGAAAATATTGCAATTAATTAGTAATCAATGTTGAAAATTGGTTGCGTAAAATCATGTGACAATTTTCGAGTTCCCTACCTATCAAGGGCTCTTAAAAGATCGAGTATTGTATACTGGGAAGATCAAATAAAAATATTTTGTACAAATCATTACGTAAAATGAAACATTATAAAAAAAGTAAAAAATAAATATTTTATCTTTTAATTTACTGTTTTATTGATAGATTATATTTCAAATTTAATTCCATTCTATAAATAAATGAGTAATATAAAGAAATCAATCATATTTTGAACCACTCTAGATTAATCATTCCAATTGATCACACTCACTGATAGTTAACCTATTTGTATAGGTATTAACTAGGTAGGTATGTTGTATATCATACACATACATAATGTGAACTTCCTGGAGTACACGACGCAGAGTTTAGACGCTTATGAATCGACTCAAGGCTTGGTTAAGAGTACTCTTTAAACCTAAGTAACATTTCCAATGCCTCTGTGTCATGCTTATCGCATTGGAAATGTTACCTTATTTTTTTTAATCCTGAGGTATGCATATCTTAATAATTTCAGCCTTATTAAGATATTGCATACCTCCGGATTCAATGTTATCCATAGCTTGTAAATATTTGTAATTTCTTAAAATGACTTAACTTGTTTCTGTTACAAAGTTATTCAAGTTTCAGTATAACATTTTAGTCTTGAAAATGCTGGAATCAAGATAAAAATGTTTGTTGTTGAATCAGAATAACTACATGTTCCATGAAAAATAAGTCCCTTATAATTTTCGCGGGAATAAATTTGTGCAAATTTTCTAGTTATTATGGTTACTACTACAATCTTTTATGATGCGAAAATTTTAAAGACTTTTTTTATGGAACCAGACCTAAGTCATTTTTCGAAATTTATATTCGCATACTGTAGAGAAAATTTGAATATAGCGGGTAAACGTCTGTGAAGTACCGGATATCCGGTTAATTCGGATTTGCGCATGCGCGTTGGATTAGTACGTAGTATCAACTTTTACGAGGGTGGGGTGAAAAGTTCTCGGCCTGACACAGAGATGTTACTCCAATCAGCAAAAAATTGTATTCCCCACCTGGGTGCATGTGTCATTAGTTCATATGACAAATTTCAACTTGTTCTCTTAAGTAGTGTCTTCACACGAATTTTTGCAGTCGACGTCTTGCTTGTTTTTCATGAAAATGAATAAATTTGAGTATCGTGCGGTCATAAAGTTCTTTGTTTTAGATGGATTAACCCCTACGGAAATTCATCCAAAGTTGACAAAAGTTTATGAGGACTCTGCTCCTTAAATGTCAACCGTTAAAAAATGGGCAGCTGAATTTAAAGGTGGTCGCACACCCCTCGAAGATGACCCATGTGAAGGATGGCCAAAAACCACAGCCATATCGGAAACCATCGAAAAAGTGCATGATTCCGTGTTGGCCGACAGGCAACTGAGGTGCATGAGATAGCTGAAGCTGTAGGGATATCGAAAAAAAGGGTCGGAAACATTTCACTCAAAGAATAAGGGATGAAAAAGCTCCGCGCGAAAAGGGTGCCGCATTTGTTGAATGCCGATCAAAAACAAATTCGCAAATGATTTTCGCAGCAATCTTTGGACCGATAGAATAGGGATCCGACCAATTTTGTGCGGTGATTTGTCACCATGGATAAGACATGGGTCCACCACTACACTTCAGAAACAAAACAGCAGTCCAAGCAATGGGTGGAAACTGGTTCATCTCCAAAGAAAGCGAAGTCGATTGCAACTGCTGGAAAGGTCATGGCTAGCGTGTTTTGGGATTGAAAAGGTATCCTGGTAATTGATTACCTTGCAAAAGGCAGAACAATTACAAACAAATATTACTCCAAACTTTTTAACCAATCTGGATGGCGATTTTCGCGAAAAGAGGCCTGGTATGAAGAAACAAAAATCATCTTTCACCAAGACAACGCACTGTTCAACAAGAGTGTGTTGGCAATGGGAAAACTGCAAGATTTGGGGTATGACTTGCTAGTCCATCCCCCCTATTCTCCTGATTTGGCACCCTCAGACTTCTTGGTTCCCAAACTTCAAGAAATTTGTTTCTGGGAAGCTCTTCGCATCCAATGAAGAAGTTGAAAGGGCTGTAGATAAATATTTTCGCAACCTTCCAGACTTTCATTTCCTGGAAGGAGTACTGATGTTGGAGAAACGCTGGATCAAGTGTATTGAAGTCAAGGGAGATTATGTAGTAAAATAAAAATTAAAAAAATCTGAAAGCCGCAGTATTTCATTGTCAGGCCGAGAAATTTTCACCTTACCCTCGTATTATACTCTATGTTGAAGAACCACTGGTCGAAAACGAAGAGATGTTAACCAGGTTAGGCGAAAAAGGCAACTCTTTAAAAGAATCAGCCAACAACGAGCTAACTGGATTGGCCACAACATCAGGCACCCAGGACTGCATATCACCATCGTGAAGGGTAGGATCAAAGGTAGAAATGGTAGAGGCCGACCAAGAGACGCTTTTATATGGACCAACACTGAAGAAGGACTTTAACTGTGGGACTAGGCTTGTGTAGTACATGTACTAAGTACTATTAGGAACTAGTTCACAGTACTGTACTAGAATGAACTATTCCGTATCTTATTCGCTCTTAGTTCTTTTAGTACATTCATTCCCAATCGGACAGAACTAAAGTAATGCCGGTGACGTTCGGCATCTCTGCTCGGCGCCACTCGGTGTATGTCGGAACGGAACTTTAGACGAGTGCGAGTGAGATAGTTGATGTGATGATTCTATGAAGGATATAGTGCCTTCTCTTTTGCTTCTTATTAGTTCTTTTAGTTCAGTGACGTCAAAGAACTAATAAGAAGCACCAAGTACTGTACAAGTACATTCTAGTAGGTAGTATTCTAGTACAGAGTGGTAGATAGATAGGTTGGTGTTAGACCTTTTTAGTGTTTTGTTTTGCTATGAACATTGAAAATGGCGCAAATAAGGACGAAAAAGTATCATTACATATAACGGTGTTGTAAGTTAGTAGACTTACTTAGTTAATATATTATCCCTTATGAAGTCCCATAAACATATAAAATAATAATGTAGTACTGTCGATAGCAAAATTATTATAATTTATTGAAATGAAAATCCAAAGCCTGCAAATTATGAAGGAAAATAAAATATTCTCTGAATTTTCTTTGTTAATTACTAAGTATTGATTTTCATAATCACAAAATTACATAAATGTGCATTTCCTATGTATGTAGTACCTACTCTGTATGCATCCTAAATTCTTATTAGTACATGTACCCTGTATTCTTATTAGTACATGTACACGATTCCTTATTTTCTCCTGTCGTTCCCATAGAAATAGAATAGATGTAATCTAAAATATTATACGACATCAGCGATACCTAGCGGCCGTGGGTAGAACTGATTTGAATTGTTATTCTATGACTGTCAAAACAAAGTTGAACTGTCAAAACAAAATGAAACTCGTAGGCGATACTTGAAAGTGTGCCCGGTATAAAACGTGCAAATAATCGTATATTTCTATATAATTGCGATATCAGTATATCTGGAGAAAAAGTTTCTCATGAAAACCTGTCGTTTCCGGCAAAAATAAAATCTAGTTTTAATTATAGCACAAGACTTACTATTTTTTCTTACCTAATGTGAGGTACCGCTAATTTCATTATATTATAATATCTTTTCAGAATCAAAAGTGAGTTATAGTGTCAATAATTTTACAGAATTGTTATGGTTTTAATTTTTTATGAAATACAAGTCACTTTGTCGTGTTAATCTATTTAACAAAATGACTACTTTGGAGGAAGGTGGTCATATGAATATTACAATGTAGGTGACTTGACCCAAGGATTAAACATATATAGGAAGCACAATAAGGGTTGCACCCTCCCTCACCCATGAATGTCAGTTCCTATGTCATCCATACTCTTCAAGAAAATTGTTTCTAAGGAAGGGCTCAAGGTTCGCCTGAAGGACTCCCCCTGACAAAATCCTTCCTGAAATATAGGAAGACAGTGGGACATCATCAGAATTGAGAAAAATGCTAATGGTCTTTTATCAATTTTCAACTCTTACTAATATTAATTTAATGTTCCAGAGCAAGTTTAAAACAAATAAATTACAAACAAAAACAGTTTTAAAGGAAACAAGGCAACTGCACCAAAAACATAGATGCTTGTCAAAATTCTTTATAAATAGCTATACACCAATCACTTACAAGTGTAGTATATTGTAGCGCGCATAGAGAGTTCAAAGTAGCACCTATGTAACATTTCAAATATAATATTTGTTTATTTAAATCGTCTTAAGCAATATTCAATTTTGTGAAACCTCTGTATTAATTCATTTTTTTTTATGACTCTAAAAACCTCTGTATTAATTTTTATTTGATGTAGAAAAAAAATTGTTTATATTTTCTTTTTTTCCATAACACTAATTAAATGATTAATCTTAATAAATAAATATCAATAGCATTGAAGTGTTTTTATGATAAATCTCCACCACCAAAAGTCGACCTCTAAAGATTATTTTGAAATATACACAATACTACAATATTCTGTAAAATGAATGACCATTAAATTTGCCTAATTCATTGTCTAAGCATTCTTATGGGTACTATTCCATCAATGACTAGGAGCATTAAATTAATCAAACTAAAATATATCACTATCTTCTCAAAGAGCTCACGATGATCGTAAATAAATCATCATTGAGGCCTTGTCTTACCCCAATTGTATTAGTACTTACTATGTTTTCTATTTTATGTATAGAATTGTAGCTATGTCAGACAGTTAGGCAGAGTTATATAAAATTGTATTCAGGTCAGACACTTTTTTCAGCTACATATTTGCTAATTCATTTATTGATTCCACTGACAATATCTGAATAACTTTAAACAATTTGGTAATGTATAGTAATAAAATAATTCCATTGTAGCCTGGAGGTAGAGTCTCGGCCTCATGCACAAGAGGTGCGTAATTCGATCCCAGGTGCCAGCAATACCCCATTTCACGACACAAGCTTTTAGATTAAAAAATTTTACAAGTAAAAATACTTTAGAGTTTTAAATTTCTTTATTCACCAGTTACATATGTTTCGGGTTACAGGCCCATATTCATACTGTATGATATGTCCTTGTCGTATCTTCCATTTCTTGCAAACATACTTCCCAAATACACATACTCATTCACTTGCTCTAAACATTCGTCGTCAACCTTTATTTCACATACCGTTCTTTCACTCTCTCTTTCAAACACCATTACTTTCATCTTCGCGACATTAATTTTTAACCCATTTGCACTACAGCTATCATACACACACGAAACAATATCTTGTAAATCACTTTCATTCTCAGCCATTAAGACTAAATCGACTGCTAATTTTTAACTAATTTCATTAACTTAAAACATTCTTAACTAATTTAATCACACATCTGAAGTAAAAACAGTTTATTACATATCTTAAGAGTCCATCGGGATAATCTCACTCAATTTTTAAGAGAAAACGCCAAACCAAACAACATCTAGGTTAATAATAGGTCATACCAGATATCATCATCTCGCCCTCAACGCTCCTCTCGGGAGCACAAGGCAGAATCCAGCCTCCTCATTTCAGAGCATCTCTGCGCCAATTGCGTCACGTCTTTCCACGACATTCCCTGCGCTCTGATATCGTTGTCATAGGAACGGTGTATTGTGGAAGAGGGACGCCTGGGCCGACGGAACCCTTGCGGATGGAAGAACAGTGCTCTTTTTGGCCAAATATCATTGGGCATTCTCAAAACATGTCCCAGCAAGGACCATTGTCTCTCCTGTATTACGAAAAATTATCACAGAAAACATATTTTTATTTATTCTAAAATCACAGATATCTAATTATTTTATTCTATTATCATAGAAAACAATTTTTTTTTAATACTACTACTACTATACCATCACGGCATATCCCACAAGTGGGGTAGCCAGCAGATCAGCTGCATGTAAGAAACATGCAAACTGTCCTCTTCGTGCCAATATAAAATTAAGACATTCAGGATGGGTGGCAAGCCTCATCGCTGAATTTAAGATGTAAAATGTCTTAATTTTTTCGAACACCTGCCTTTTACAGGACACTCGAAAACTTACGCAGAAGAGTGGGAGACCAATTCTGGAAGATGGACGCCTGGGCCGACGGAACCCTTGCGGACGGAAGAACAGTGCTCTTTTTGGCCAAATACCATTGGGCATTCTCAAAACATGTCCCAGCCAGGACCATCGCCTCTCCTGTATTACGGAGATTACAGGTCTCTGCTGGGTGCGCCGGCGCATATCATTTGTAACATGACACTAGATATAAGAATGTACAAATTGGAAAAAAAAACATTATAATCATATGAGTATTTATTTTAAACAGTAAATAACTTATAAAAATATAACATAAAATTATACTATGACAATTGAAAAAATTTAACTATTCATTTTTTTATTTATTCACTTTTTAACAATGCATTTCTAATAAAAACTTTACTGTGCATTGTTTATAAGTATTAATAAAATAAGTTTGTTTACTGGCGGGTGCTATAGTTATATATCTGCATTGTATAGGTGTGTGTATATGTGTGTGTGATAAGAAATGGCCAGGGCAAAATGAAGAATGACCTTTTTCAAATTGTCCAGGGTCTGGGTGTTACATGTATATGTGTTCAGTGCATTGTATATATGTGTATCGTCACATTGGTACCCATAATACAAGATTCATATTTTAATTTGGGACTAACTCGATCTGTGTGAATTGTCTATGCATGTTATGGTATGTTAATCATTCATGGCTATATTATATCCTTATTTTTTATATCTATAAAAGTTTTATAAAATCTTACCTATTAAAAAAAAATCCGCTGTTGAGTTTGGATGCAATATTTTATTTTTCATGTTTTGGCAATCTCATTTTTGACAAATCTATTAAATGGCCATAATGTTCTCTTTGGAAATCCACAATAATTTTACCATCAGCAGACCATTGCTCTTGTAATTACGTTTATAAATTTGATTTGAGGCTCTTCCATCGTGACTTCTAAATTTATGAGATAGTTACAGGTTTGACCTCAATGGCTTTAGATTGGAATGTTTCAATGGAAAATTCTCTCCCTCCATATTATATGGCTGTTAAGTAGATGTAATGTAAATACAGTTTTCTATGTATTTTTACTTGCTTTTTTATACTATACTAGCTTAAATACCCGGCGTTGCACGGGAATACGGGAAATATATATAAAAAGAACAGTAAGTAGGTATATCGTTGCCGTGGAGGTGATCCAAGCCACACTTTTTTGAAAAATGGGTTTAGTATGCAGTTTTGTTCAGAAAACCACGGAGAACATAGTGGTGAAGAGAAATAAGTGATTTGATATTCCTAAAGGGCATTTTTGGAAGATTTTGAAGAGATGTTAAGTGTTTTTACAATCATTTCAAGTATGTTAGAGCATTTCACTAACGCATATAGGAACAAATAGTTCAATTAAATTATAGAAGTGAAAAGATCTAAGCCGCATAGCGCGTAACTTTCCAACAATTTTTTACAGGTGGATCTTTCTCAGCCACAGTGGTGAAATAACCCAAGTGATAAATTCGTGTTTACTTCTAAAATATATAAATTCTTTAATATTTTGTTATTTATATTAGTGGAATATGTGATCAGGAATATTGTGTAAATTTTTTAGCGAAATCCATGCAAAAATAACTTAGTTATTGTAAGATTAGTATTTTCGGATGTAACAGCGTAACTTCAACACCCTTTTTCTCGGAATGTCTGTCTTGTGGGTTGGATCACTTCACATCCACGGCAACGATATATAAATAAAAATTATTTTATGTAGGCAGCAATAATTTTTGTATCAACTATATACACAGTGTCACATTAAAGTAGAGAACATATAATAGAATATATGTTAGTGAGACTAACAGTATATAAAATTATAACAATATACCTACATTACATACACATACATACATACATACCATTACGCCGCTTTCCTCGCGGGGTAGACAGAAAGGATCGAGAGCCACTTCCTTCTATCCTTGCATACATCTTTCGCTTCCGTCACTGTCATACAATTCCTCATGCATGCTCTCCTGTTCAATGTGCTCAACACGTGACCGTCCTGTAGAATTTGATTTAAATGAGCTTGTCATCTTAACTTATTCACATTCATCCTTGTAATTACACCAACTTTAATTCCACATTCCTTTTGTATATTACTGTTACGCACACAATCTCTCAGACTTTTACTACACATCCTTTTCAGCTCATATTTATGTAAATTTTAAAAAAATGGGTATTGAAATCTTGAAGTTTGACATCCCACACGGCCATATTTCAATAAAAAAATGGGAAGTATCTACGTGGATAAAGGTACTAAAATCCTCTTCCCACTGTAAAATCTTGAAGTTTGACATCCCACACGGCCATATTTCAATAAAAAAAATGGGTAGGTACCTACGTGGATAAAAGTACTAAAATCCTTTTCCCACTGTAAAATCTTGAAGTTTGACATCCCACACGGCCATATTTCGATAAAAAAATGGGTAGGTACCTACGTGGATAAAAGTACTAAAATCCTTTTCCCACTGTAAAATCTTGAAGTTTGACATCCCACACGGCCATATTTCGATAAAAAAATGGGTAGGTACCTACGTGGATAAAAGTACCTACTAAAATCCTTTTCCCACTGTAAAATCTTGAAGTTTGACATCCCACACGGCCATATTTCAATAAATAAAATGGGTAGGTACCTACGTGGATATAAGTACTAAAATCCTTTTCCAACTGTAAAATATTGAAACTTGACATCCCACACGGCCATATTTCAATAAATAAAATGGGTAGGTACCTACGTGGATAAAAGTACTGAAATCCTTTTCCCACTGTAAAATATTGAAACTTGACATCCCACACGGCCATATTTCAATAAAAAAATGGGTAGGTACCTACGTGGATAAAAGTACTGAAAACCTTTTACCACTGTAAAATCTTGAAGTTTGACATCCCACACGGCCATATTTCGATAAAAAAAATGGGTAGGTACCTACGTGGATAAAAGTACTGAAATCCTTTTCCCACTGTAAAATCTTGAAGTTTGACATCCCACACGGCCATATTTCACGGATAAAAGTACTGAAAACCTATTCCCTCAGTAAAAGCTTGAAGATTGACATCCCACACGGCCATATTTCAATAAATAAAATAGGTAGGTACCTACGTGGATAAAAGTAGTAAAATCCTCTTCCCACTGTAAAATCTTGAAGTTTGACATCCCACTCGGCCATATTTCAATAAAAAAATAGGTAGGTACCTACGTGGATAAAAGTAATAAAATCCTCTTCCCACTGTAAAATCTTGAAGTTTGACATCCCACTCGGCCATATTTCAATAAAAAAATATGTAGGTACCTACGTGGACAAAAGTACTGAAATCCTTTTCCCACTGTAAAATCTTGAAGTTTGACATCCCACACGGCCATATTTCGATAAAAAAATGGGTAGGTACCTACGTGGATAAAAGTACTAAAATCCTTTTCCCACTGTAAAATCTTGAAGTTTGACATCCCACACGGCCATATTTCGATAAAAAAATGGGTAGGTACCTACGTGGATAAAGGTACTAAAATCCTTTTCCCACTGTAAAATCTTGAAGTTTGACATCCCACACGGCCATATTTCAATAAATAAAATGGGTAGGTACCTACGTGGATAAAAGTACCGAAATCCTTTTCCCACTGTAAAATCTTGAAGTTTGACATCCCACACGGCCATATTTCACGGATAAAAGTATTGAAAACCTTTTCCCTCAGTAAAAGCTTGAAGATTGACATCCCACACGGCCATATTTCAATAAATAAAATAGGTAGGTACCTACGTGGATAAAAGTAGTAAAATCCTCTTCCCACTGTAAAATCTTGAAGTTTGACATCCCACTCGGCCATATTTCAATAAAAAAATATGTAGGTACCTACGTGGACAAAAGTACTGAAATCCTTTTCCCACTGTAAAATCTTGAAGTTTGACATCCCACACGGCCATATTTCGATAAAAAAATGGGTAGGTACCTACGTGGATAAAAGTACTAAAATCCTTTTCCCACTGTAAAATCTTGAAGTTTGACATCCCACACGGCCATATTTCGATAAAAAAATGGGTAGGTACCTACGTGGATAAAAGTACTAAAATCCTTTTCCCACTGTAAAATCTTGAAGTTTGACATCCCACACGGCCATATTTCAATAAAAAAATGGGTAGGTACCTACGTGGATAAAAGTACCGAAATCCTTTTCCCACTGTAAAATCTTGAAGTTTGACATCCCACACGGCCATATTTCAATAAATAAAATGGGTAGGTACCTATGTGGATAAAAGTACTGAAATCCTTTTCCCACTGTAAAATCTTGAAGTTTGACATCCCACACGGCCATATTTCAATAAAAAAAATTGGGTAGGTACCTACGTGGATAAAAGTACTAAAAAAATATATGTATACATACATAGGTACCTATAAGGAAAACAGTTCTTAAAAAGATACGAAACAATTAATGTTTCCTGTATAGGCATTCCCTCCCTGTATTCCCAAAAGAAACCTTGATGAATGAATGTACATTCTTCAATATTCTGAAGTATTATATTTTTAATTGAAATACTTCCATCAGATTTTTTTTAAAGACTCATGAAAATATTAGGTCAAAATAAATACTACTTGTTGATTGAGAAAAGTACCTACCTGTGTATTTATTGGAAAACGCATACCTACAATATTGTCTATGAATTTCATAATTCCATTTTCACAATTATTTTTCTTTGTTTTTTTTTCTCATGTGTCATATTTAGTCTGTCATATGTGGTCTATGAAATTGAATGAAAATATGCCGAAATTATGCAATTCTAATTTACACAAATTAGTAGTTTTCATGATGTGCAAGCATGATGTTTTAAAACCAAAATAATCTCCAAGCTTTAAGATTCCGTTTTGTTGTATTTTTTATCACTTCCATTTTGAAATTAATTCAATATGATGAAAATGTTTTGTCTACGATTTCGGCAATCAGGAAGTCAAATTTTCATTCATTACCTCATTAAAATGTTGATATCTTTGTCAATAAATAAGATATTTGAAATATTTTTGGCCTGGGGTCTGTGATTATGTATAGAGTTTATTATTCAACATGCCTTTCCTAAATTAGGGATATGTACGGGCTCAAATATTTGTGCCGATTCCCACAAATACTAAGAAATAATAAAGGTCTACTATATTTTTGAAATCTGAGGCTTAAAAGCATTTCAAAATAAGTCAAAATTTTCATCTTTCCACACAAAGCATAAAGGGAACATTAAAATAGAAGAACAATACATACCTTCTCCTTTTTTGTAATTAAGATACTTTGCAAAGATATAAATCATGTCATGTCACATCAAAAAATATAACCAGAACTTACGTTAACCAGAACTTAAGATTACTCATTGCAAAAAAATAATGGATACTCACCTATTTTTTCTTAATTTCCTATTCAACTACATATTTTATAAAATATCATAGGAAAAGAGAAAGTTTTATTATGTTAATTCATTTATTGCATCAAAAATTCATAAAACAACTACTCGATCAACCTTCAAGATTTTCCTGGGAACGAAGAGAAGAGAATACAGTCTTTTCCGTTCAGATTCTTTGCAATGATTGTCACTTCTTCCCACGACATTCCGAAAGCCATAATGTCGTTGTCATTAATTTATTATCAATTTAATTTCTAATTTCTTAATCATTAATTTCATCATTGAAAAATGAGCATCCAGATCGCAATGCACCGTTTTGTGTTTCTGCAAAAAAATATAATGTTAACTCTTTAGTAATAAAAATGTAAAGCAGGTTTAATAGATTAGATAGAAAAATTAATTAGATAGAAAACGTAAATTAATTCTCACCTGATGTTAAATTAAATATTGAACGTACTTTTTGACACATCGTTCATTAATCGCCATTTTGGAATGTTATAATGACACAAATAGTTGCCAGACGAATAACATATTGTTTTTGGCTTTTCAATTAGCACGTGCTTAATATTTTTAAATTGGATTATTTACGCAAAAAATATTTTAAATGTGTTTATTTGCACGAAATTAAAAATATTTTAAATGTTTTTATTTGCATGAACTTAAAAAAAGTCTGATTGTGCTTATTTTTTACAAATTAATCATAAATATTTATAGTACTTTTCATAATTAATTTTAATATGGCAATATCTTATGGCACACAATTTTGGCGGTAAAGAACATTTTCGCACTCTTTCAAACTCACGCAAAAAACGTATTTTTTATCTCATTCACACTTTTTTTTTACACTCTTTTTTGCTGTTTTTCTCGCTTCTTTAAAAGAAAGTACGGCATTTAGTGGGTTTTTATTTGAAATAGATACCTCATCTTGTAATGGTCAGGTCAATGGAACGCAAATTCCTTGAAATGGGCGAGTATAGCCCGGTCTTCGTTAGTATGTAAATTCAAAAATCATTTTTATAAGATATAAGGATAAGGACTATACTATACTATACCCTCACGCCGTATCCCAAGTGGGGTAGGCAGAGAGAACGGAACGCCACACAGATCTATCTTTACACACTTCCTTCGCTTCCTCCACATTCATACAGTTTCTCATACACGCACGTCGATTCCTCTTACTCAACACGCGGCCGTCCTTAAGAATTTGATCCACGTGATCAAGCCACGTGGTTCTCGGACGTCCGCGCTTCCTCACACCTTTTCTTTCAGACAAGTATATCCTCTTACTTCGTTCATTCGTTCAACGTGTCCAAACCACCGTAGTTTATTCACGCGCATTCTGTCCACAACACTCTTCTTGCATCCGCTCATTCTTCTAATATCCTCATTCTTCACTCTATCACGCAGCGTTTTACCAACCATTCTTCTCAACGATCGCATCTCCACTGCATTTATTCCACTTTCGTCCTTCTTCAGCCACGTCCATGTCTCGCTTGCATACTTGCTTTTTTACTTTTATAATATTCACAGGATCAGACAGTCAATTGTAGAACATGACAACAAAATGTGAATTCAATAAGTGGACCAGCAAAGACCTAAATTTACCTGGAAGTCTCAAAAAAAAACATCAAAGTTAAATGAATCATTATCAATCAACACTACTAACAGTACCGAATTACTAACGATTTTCGGTCAATTTCTACTATAGGTTATCCAGTAGTATCCATTATGACAACATAAATATTGATGATCATAGTATTACGTATTTTTATTATCTTTCACTGTGTACCGTTACAAGATATCACAGAAGCCATATGGGGGCGAGGGGTTGCATCTTTTCCAGTGATTGCAATATTATTTACATGCATAATTATGCCATGAGATTTAACTATGTACACGAATAAATCATTATATAAATATAATTTGTACCCCCTCCCCCATCTCATATCTGGATGCCCCATGATATCTTGTAACAGTATACAGTGAAAGATTAAAATAATAAATACAACTATGATCATCTTTTACATTAATGTATTTAAAACGAATGATGAATAGATTCAAATGAATGAATAAAGTAAGATGTATTTAACTCAATAAATTAAGATGAATAGATTTAAATGAATGAATAAAATAAGAATAAATGAATATAGTAAGATTAAAAATCAATTAAAAGTAAAAAAAAATGATAGTGTATTTCTTCTTCTTCTGTAGGTGCCCTGTCAGGTCCCCCCGACGTTGGCAATCACTCTGACATAGGTGTCTCGATCCTGCGCTGTCTGGAATAACTCCTCCGCACCTCTCATTCCAGGCCAATCTCGTATATTGCGCAGTCACGATGTCTGCCTTTTGCCAGCCCCTCGACGCCACTCTATCTTGCCTGTCATAATCAAACGCAGAATGTGGTACTTTATTCCACGCATTATATGACCCAGATATGAGATCTTGCGCACTTTGACATCCAACAGGAGTTCTCTGTCCGTTCCAGCTCTTCTTATAACACCTCTACATTTGTGACCCTATCAGTCCAATGAATACGCAGCATTCTTCTATGAAGCCACATTTCAAATGCCTCCAAGCGATTCATCGTATTCATTTTTAGGGTCCAGGTTTCAGAACTGTACAGCAATACAGTCCATACATAGGACTTTGGGAGTCTCTGTCAGATTAAGATTGTTGTTGCAGAAGAGCACTCTCATTTTATTAAATGCAGCACGGGCTGCCTCAATTCTGCACTTCACTTCAGTATCCGGGTCAAGAGATTGCGTTATCATACTGCCAAGGTATTTGAATTTGTCCACCTTTTCAATATTTATGCCCTTTAACTGAAGGCATGATCCGGAGTAATCCAACCGTTCAAAGGACATCCATTTAGTTTTGCTGACATTTACAGATAGGCCCAATTCCTCTCCAGCTACATCTACACTATTTAGTAACTCTTGGAAGTCATGTATGCTCTCTGCCAAGATGACTGTGTCGTCAGCATACCTTATGTTGTTGATCACAACACCATTAACTTTGACTCCTTTGCTAGAGTTTTGAAGGGCCTTTTTAAAGACTTTATCGGAGTAGAGATTGAATAACAAAGGGGATAATATGCATCCTTGACGCACACCCCGTTGTATTGCAATAGAATCTGTCTTCTCACTTCCTAGTCTAATTTCGGCTGTTTGGAACCAGTACAATTTTTTGATAAAATGCTGTTCCTTGCTGTCTATATTACACTCCTTCAGCATTTCCATCAGTTCAGCGTGTCTCACCCTATCAAAAGCGTTCTCATAATCAATAAAACATGCGAACACCTCTTTACGTTAATCTCTACATTTTTGCAGTAAAACATTTATTGCAAACAACGCTTCTCTGGTACCAAAAGCATTTCTGAAACCAAACTGTGTATCATCAAGATCTTGTTCACATTTAGTTCGTATTCTTGCATGAATTATTTTCAAAAACACTTTTAGTACATGGCTCATAAAACTAATTAGACGATATTCATTACACTTTTTAGGGTGTTGCTTCTTGGGCAGTGTGACTTATGTTGACATTAACCAATCGTGAGGAATAATCCCTGTGTCATAGATAGTATTAAATAACCTTAGCAGGTAGTCAATGTTTTGGTCATCGATGAGTTTCAATATTTCAGTAGGGATTTCGTCTGGTCCACAAGCCTTCCTATTCACAGATGCTGATATAGCATGAAGAACTTCTGATTTTAAGATTGATGGTCCATATAGTACATCATCAATAGTGGAGTCAGGTCGGTTCGGTCAGAGTTTATTTAAAAGAAATAAATAAGATGAATACATTCAAGTGAACGAATAAACAAGAATAAGTGAATTAAATAGAATTAAAAATTAATTAAACGTAATAAATTATGAATAAAATGTATATGTAAAGTAATGCAAAATTTATTTAATGGTTAAGGGTTTGAATATTTACCTGTTTTCTTGTTGTTTTCACAGTCATACTACCTTCAATAAGATCCAATTCACCAACTACAAAGTATTCAGCAAGAGCTTTCTGTAGCAGAGGCCAACATTGCTTCAAATATTTTTCACGATAACTAGGAAATAATGTGGCGAATGCACTTATTTTCCATAGCCCACGCATTATCAATTGGGCCAGATGGCTGAGTTTCTGCTTCATCATTTGAATCACTCATTTCTAATGTGAGAAATAAAATAACCGTAAAATAACAACTTCAATAACAAATTGAGATTACACCACGATTATACACCGTATTTGACAGATATTCTTGAAGGATGTTTGACATTTCGATACCAACCGTATGGCAAGCATCGCTGATGTCGTATATTCTATTTCTATGGGAACGACCGGAGAAAATAAGGAATCGTGTACATGTACTACATTCATGAATGAATAATTTTGACATGGAAATATTCAGTGAACTAATAGTACTAATAGTACTAGTGAACTAATAGTACTAATAGTACTCCTTCATATATTTGGAGGTGGGCAGCGTCAAAAGAAACGACGCAGTAGACAGGGACCGATTGTTGGTCGGTATAAGCTAACAACCAACCCTTCTTAACGGAAGATGTTGGAAAGGGCACTCTCTTGCCCGGAGGAGCTAAAATCTCTTCAAAGGCGGAGGAACCTTCGAGGTCAACGGCATGAGGATGTGGAATGCAAGGGAAGCTACCACATTAAAGGCTCTAGCAGCATCCCAAAGTACCAACGAATTATGAAAATGATAAGATCTTTAGTAAAATCTTCCGGAGGTAAAATAGACCCCCGTTCGGCTCTCCGGGTGGGGTCTGCTCTAGATCTTGTCATTAAGCAGAATACACACAAAAGAGAGGAGGTGAGAAGAAACCGAAACAGCACACAAGGAAGGTACGCAACCTGGAACGTCAGAACTCTGCTGCAAAATGGTAAGTTAGACAATCTTAAATTAGAAATGACTAAAATGAAACTAAGCGCGCTAGGAATCTCTGAAATGAGGTGGCCTAACCCGGGAGATATGTGGACAGGTAACTTTCGTCTAATCCATAGTGGTAGTATAGAGGGTAAACCGGGACAGGGAGGGGTAGGAATAATGTTAAGTAAAGACTTGGGTATGAGGGTTAAGGGATACGTACACTATGGAGGTAGGATTATTTTAGTCAAACTAGATACCAAACCCGTAGACACAATTTTGATCCAAGTCTACATGCCAACATCTAGCCATAGCGACCAAGAAATTGAGATTCTATACGAAAACATCCAAAAATTGCTAGATGACACAAAAGCCGAGGAAAATGTTATTGTAATGGGAGACTGGAACGCAGTAGTAGGGGAAGAAAGGGAGGGATCAGTCGTAGGAGCATATGGGTTGGGCACTAGAAATGATAGAGGTAACCGGCTCATTGAATTCTGCGCCAAAAATAAAATGTTTGTAGCCAACACCTGGTTTCAACACCACTATAGACATCGCTATACATGGAAATCTCCCGGAGACAGATTTCGATCACAGATTGACTACATTCTTACGCGTCAACGATACAGGAATCAAATTAAAGATTGCAGGAGCTATGCAGGTCCGGACATTGATAGCGATCATAATATGGTTGTGGCGGAAACCATACTGAAATTCAAAAGGCTCGAGAAGAGAACCACAAAAAGATGGGACCTAAAGATGCTAAAAATAAAGGAAGTAAAAGAGAAATACGACGAAAAAACTGATATATGCGATTTTGAGAGCAATAATAATGTAGATAAAGTATGGGGGAAAATTAAAGAGAAAATAACCGCAGCGGCAGACGAGGTTTTAGAGAAAAGAAAGCCGCAAGCTAGGAAAGAATGGATCACAGACGACATTTTAAAAATGATCGAAGAAAGAAGGAAGCTAAAGAATTCTCAAACAGAAAAAGGAAAAAAGGAATATAAAGCCCTCAGGAACAAAATTAACAGAGAATCCAAGCTGAAAAAGGAATGTTATTTGCAAGAAAAATGCAAAAATATCAACAGAAATATAAAACAAAGGAAATTCGAAACCGCATACTCTGAAGTAAAGAACTTCTTCAATGAAAAAACACAGCCACGATGTGCTATACAAGATAAAAACGGCAAACTGCTGTTTGAGGACGAACTGATTGTCAAAAGATGGAAGGAATACCTAGAACAATTGTACAAAGGAAAGAACATACTCCAGGAAAGCAAAGCGCTGGAAGCAGAATATGACGTAGAAAATAATGGAGATGACATCTTAAGAAGTGAATTTGATATTGCATTAGCAAAGTTGAAAGACGGCAAAGCACCAGGCATCGACCTGATTCCATCAGAGCTGCTTAAATGCGCGGGAAAAGGCATGCTTGATACATTGTATAAGCTCGTCTGCAAAATATACAACACAGGAGAGCTACCTGAGGACTTTGCCAAATGTCTGATACGAGCGCTTCCTAAGAAGGCAGGCACGACAAAGTGCGAACAACACAGAACCTTAAGCATGATATCACACGCTTCTAAGATACTCACCAACATTATAATGAAAAGGGCGGAAAATAAAATAAACGAAACACTTTCAGAAGATCAATTTGGATTCCGCAAGGAGACTGGTACAAGAGATGCAATCCTGAGTCTCAGACTTATTCTAGAAAAGAGAATAACAATTAATAAAAACACATATATAGCATTCATCGACCTTGAAAAAGCATTCGATAAAGTAGAATGGGAACAACTTTTTAACACTCTAAACCAGATAGGAATGAGTTATAAAGACAGAAGAGCAATCTGGAGCTTATACAAGAACGAAATGGCTGTGATCAAAAGCGGAGAGAGCTGCGCAGAAGCAAGGGTCGAACAAGGCGTAAGACAAGGATGCTCAATGTCGCCAGCTCTCTTTAACTGCTATATACAGCGAGCCATTGATGACCTGAGAGAAGAAATGAAGAACTGGACAGGAGTCAAAATAAATGGGAAAAAGGTCGACATGATCAGATATGCTGACGACATAGCACTGCTCGCAGACTCCGAGATGGAGCTGAACGAAGCCTTAGGAAAAATGGAAAGCATTCTGTTGTCAAAGTACAACATGAAAATAAATAAAGAAAAAACAAAATGTATGGTC
This sequence comes from Athripsodes cinereus, assembly GCA_947579605.1. NCBI lineage: Eukaryota > Metazoa > Arthropoda > Insecta > Trichoptera > Leptoceridae > Athripsodes > Athripsodes cinereus. The sequence continues at coordinate 14,254,856 of OX388313.1, read as the reverse complement.
GTCGGAAGAGAGGAAACGACTGCGAACATTGCCATAAATGGAGTGAGCATCAAACAAGTAAGTGAGTTCGTGTACCTGGGCAGCAGAATAAACCAGGATGGACGCTCCAAATCGGAAATTGTAAGCAGAATAAACCAGGCAAGGATTGCCTTTAACAAAAAATCAAAGATATTGGAATCCCCAAATATTGACTTAAGCGTAAGGAAGAATCTTACTAAAGCCTTTGTATGGAGCATTCTGCTTTATGGTTGTGAGACATGGACCATCAGCAAGAGTGAAAGCGGACGGTTGGCGGCCTTTGTGATGTGGTGCTACAGACGCATGCTCAAGATCCATTGGTCGGAGCACATCGAAAATGAAGAAGTATTAAACAGGGTAGGCGAAAAAAGGCAACTCCTTAAGAGAATCAGCCAACAACGAGCTAACTGGATTGGCCACAACATCAGGCATCCAGGACTACTCATCGCCATCGCAGAGGGTAAGACCGAGGGGACAAATGGCAGAGGCCGTCCAAGAGACGCATATATGGACCAACTGAAGAGAGACATGAACTGTGGCTCATACGTAGGGCTAAAAAGACTGGCTGAGAATAGAGACGAATGGAGAAGAAAAACCAAACTCGTTGCAGACCAATCCAGTGGATTGTAACTCATTATATATATAGTACTAGAAGAGCGTACTAGTTCCGTAGGACAATTGTACTAGATCAGATTGCTCCCAAAAATGACCGAGCAAGAACAAGCCTAGTGGGACTAAAGAGATCAGCTGAAAATAGGGAGGAATGAAGAAGAAAATCCAAACTCGTTGCAAATCAATCCAATGGATTGTAGCTCACTATTTAGGACTCAGAATATCTGATATAATGGAACCATAGATATAATGGAACTATGCTACTTAGGATCATTGATATGACTCGTAATGGCCATTCCTATGTTATTGTGTATCATCTGTCAGCAATGATAATCTATGCTTTGATCCGTCAGCTGGTAGAATAATTTCGTCGATGTCGTATTTGGTTCTCGTTCTTTTAATCGAATTTTCTTGCTAACTCTGTCTCTTGCGCCAACGTGTACCTATGGTAAAAAGAAGACATAAACAATGTTGTAGTTTTGTTTTTAACGCTGTGTATCAGGAAAGAAATGAAATATAACGTCAATAACAATTGACGACATTTTGTCAGTAAATATCCGCTTGAAAATCGAACATGTTTGGTAAACATTTATCAGAAAAGGAGGAATTCCTCGTCAAAACAAAGGCAGCGAGAGAAGAAAGAGAAATGGCAAAAAAGAAAGAATTATACGCGACAAAGATACAGGCACTTGTTAGAGGATGGTTGGCAAGAAAACAATTTTCTCGACAGATTTTGTAAGTACATACATCTTTCTATTGTGTTATTCAGTGAAGTTTTCTGCCCTTTACATACAATTATCTCAATTTAGAGGTTGACAGTAAGTATGATTGTTATTTTTAGATCTGATTTTGACTCTATGTTTCCATCATCAATCGACAATAATGAAGATTGCACTGTGTTAACATCCCACCTCCACCCAGCTATAGAAGTTTACCATACAACTCGAAGATTATTTTTGATATTCAAATCTAAACGAGACAGTTTGCGAATACAAAGGTTATGCAAGTACATTCTAGCAAGTCTTCAATCGGAATCTGTCAAATTATCCTATGTTGGAGTTTTCTTAATGAAAGATCACAGGTATTTACATAACAAACGTATTATGAATTCATTACTCAAATTAATGTATTAATCATGATAGATTAAATGCGAGATTAAAGTTGGTGACGAATGTTTGGAGCAAGTAAGTGAGTATGTATATTTGGGTAGTATGTTTACGAGGGATGGAAGATGCGATAGGGACATTGAAAGAAGGAAAGTGGCCGGTGCTAGAGTAAACGGTGCGCTTCGACCCATTGTCAGCAATGACAATGTGTCGAACATGGCTAAAATGCTGGTGCACAATACCATTCTGGTTCCGTCACTTACGTATGCAAGCGAGACATGGACGTGGTTGAAGAAGGACGAAAGTGGAATAAATGCAGTAGAGATGCGATCGTTGAGAAGAATGGTTGGTAAAACGCTGCGTGATAGAGTGAAGAATGAGGATATTAGAAGAATGAGCGGATGCAAGAAGAGTGTTGTGGACAGAATGCGCGTGAATAAACTACTGAATGAACGAGGTAAGAATGACAAAGAGGATATACTTATCTGAAAGAAAGGGTGTGAGGAAACGCGGGCGTCCGAGAACCACGTGGCTTGATCACGTGGATCAAATTCTCAAGGACGGCCGCGTGTTGAGTAAGAGGAACCGACGTGCGTGTATGAGGAACTGTATGAATGTGGAGGAAGCGAAGGAAGTGTGTAAAGATAGATCTGTTTGGCGTTCCGTTCTCTCTGCCTACCCCACTTGGGACACGGCGTGAGGGTATAGATAGATAGATATATAGAATCATGATATATTATACTAGCAAGATTTTCTTTGTATTTGTAGCTTAGCATGGATAGCACACATAAAGGAGTTGCTGTACAAATGTCTTCAGTATTTGGATGAATTAAAACCGGAATCTCCGAATGATATGCAAGTTATTCTATTGTATTTACATACACTAGTTGCCTTCACCGCAATAAATACATGGGCTATCACTAAATCCAAAAATCTTGAAAAGTTGAGGAGTGGAATGACTCAGTTGTGTGCTAATATCATGGGCGCTTTGGTACACAAAGGTTTCTATGTTATTTTAAAGGTAAGCTTATTATTGTTATTTATCTATCCATACTATCACAGCATATCCCACACTTAGGGTAGCCAGCAGATCAGCCACATGTCGGACTCCTGCACCTCACACCCCTCTATTTAAGATAGTTATATCCTCTTTGTCATCCTTTCCTCATCCATTTGTTCCATAATATGTATTCTGCCCAGAAATAAATTAAACTCTGTATACTTTAACACCATTATTAGTTTGATTATTTTATATATTTACAGTGTTTACTGCTTGGTGGTTTATGTCGTGAGAGAGTAGCTCTGAAGAATATTTCATTGATGGCTACCATTACATTGTCCATGAGACCCCTAATCTCTTCACAGTTCTCAGAGAAACTGTTTACCATGTACGTCATTCAAATTCTCTCTGTTCCTGGATTGGTGCATCATATGGAAACCATCGCTCCAGAGGTATATCATATATTACTTAAAAATATAACTTATTATTATTTTTTGTTTTTCCATGATGAATAATCAAAGAATGTACAATAATTTACTACACTTTTTTTATTTTATTTTTCAGTGTTTGAACATGTACAAGACACATAATATATTTGATAAAAGTATAGAGTTCTTGAACACTGATCAGAATCTTCGTGTGGTGTTTAAAACATTGGAGGGGAATTATGCTTTATGTCTCCTGGCTAACTTAGTGCACTTGGCCAGCATGGATGAGAGGGAAGAGAATCATATATATTTCCCGGCATTTGTTGTGAGGATATATTTGATGAGATATTTTAAAATTTACTGAATATTTTGCTTACTGCACTGTATTAATTTTATTTATGTTTTTTAGATGGTGGTTTCCCGATTCTTAGAATCTTGTCAGCAGCTGGTTGTTGGCAAACAAAGTCACTTGTCTAGTTGGCATCCAGTGCTGGGGTGGGTGTCTGGTGGGACTGGTCCAGCCTCCACAGGAACTGGAGCCATTCATGCTAAAGCACAGCTTGGGAGATTATGGGCTGGTCCCTTACTCAAGCGTCTCCTCACTGACCCTCTTACCAAATGCTTGGAAACCAGTCCACCTCCACCACAACAAATACCTCAACCTCAATCATCCAACACTGCAGCCTCAGCAGCTGTTAATTTTGTAAAGAGAGCTATTGAAGCAAGAACCAACAGGTCAGAAAAACATATGAGATTAATATAAATCTTTTCAGGTGATGGCTACAAGGATTGCAATTGATTATTTATCAGTAAATCAATATAAAATGTTTTCTAATTACCATATTATTATGTTATATTTCTAATGGGGATATTTTGACATTTTATAATAATTAGTCATATTACTATTGTAAATTATATCACATTTTGAACTATCAACTTCCAGATCAAATTCATCCAAACACTACAGAAAACTAGGATCTCCCGTGTGTACAAATATAGCTTTAATATGCTCCATGTACCAGATTGCCCTTTCTACCATGTCACAAATGAAGTTGGATATTCTCACTGGTATGTTTACCTATAATACTTTGGACATATTACAATATTTTGTTTTGAGATCAAGTGTATGTCTACATGTGTATGTTTTCAGGTTTATGCAATCAAGATATGATATTGTATTATTTGTGGAACTTCATTTGTTCCCTTGGTCCCAATTGTGGTCTCAAATCTTTCATGGATCTCTTAGCTGTTAATACCAAACACACTGCACCTGAATTTCAAATACTCATCTTATTTGCGGACTGCATGACACATTACGTCACGTAAGTATCCACTGATGTCGCAAAATATTTTTTTTAAATATATCTGGGTTTTGTTATAAACCCAAATACAACCTTATACACCTTTAATTCAAATTTAAACAACAACAATATAAATGTGGCTATTGATTTGTTATCAGTATAGAAAATTAGTGTTGTGAAAATATACTTGTCTGAAAGGAGGGGTGTGAGGAAGCGCAGGCTTCCGAAAACTACATGGCTTATGGCTTGACCATGTACACATTGAAGACTCCCTCCCATTCCCGGATATCTCAGAAGTCGAGGGACTTCTATTTATCCGCTCTTCTAAGCAAAACGTTTGTCCTCACGGGCGGGCCCTATTGGGCAGCCTGAAGGGCTGGCCGGCCAATACCGCCTCGTGGGAATCTTTTATGCTACATTTACGTCTTCGATGCCCCTCTCAGGAGGATAAAATGCAATCATAACCGAATCAAACACAATGAACAGAAGGTGAGACTCGAGAGTCGCCGTTACCAGCGCAATGAAAAGACATTTCCCTCCCAACAGGAACATCCCTCCCGTATCTACTCTCCACCAAGGGAGACAGGACGAAACACAACAAATAACGAGTTCGCTCAACAGATCCCGCCGCAAAGGGCAACAATCAATCCTAGAGCACTCCTACCTCAGTCGGGGGTAAACCCGGCTGACGCAGGAGATCCCACCGAGAAACCCATGTCTCCACAAATTCCAAAAATGCCCTGAGATTCCGTGGACATTGCAGCACCTCCCCGAACCAAACAGGTCGGGGAGTGTTCTCGCTCATATTACCTATCATTCTATCCCTAGCATCCATCATCTCGGGGCACTCCCAGAGGATATGCTCCGCACTTTGCGCACCCGTCCCACAAACACACCACGGATTCTCCACTAGTCCAAGCTCAAAGAGCTTGCCCTTTAGATCACCGTGGCCCGTCACTAATTGTACAGCATGGTGGTTGAGAGACAGAAAACGCCGCTTCATTCTCTCGCTAACATCCGGGAGGAACTTGTGGACTAACCTGGCAGTCCTCCCCGCATCCCATCTCTCTTGCCAAACTTCCATCGTTCTCTCACGTATTTTGCCGATTGCCCTATTCAAACCTCTTATCCCGGGCTCCGCTTGAACGGATATTCCGAGATGATTGACCCTACCATCCGCCTTGAGCTTACGTCTGGCTACATTGTCAAGAATTTCTAAGTCCGAAGGAAGCACACCAGCTATGACTGGAAGGCCATCACTGGCAGCCGTTCGATACGCACCTGTGACGGCAAGCAAAGGAAGTCTCTGTCCCCTCAGAACTGCCGCAGATACAGAGCCAACCGCAAGACGGTGCGACCAAACCCGGGCAGCATAGGTGACCTGAGCCACATAGGTCGCCCGATATATGATGCGCACAGTCCTCGTTCTAAGGCCCCAGGTTCCACGGCTAAGTTTACGAAGGGTGAAAAATAGCACCCTCGCTCGATCGGCAGTCGCTCTCACATGCGGAAGAAAAGTAAGCCCTCTGTCCAAGACAACACCCAAGTACCGGACTTCTTCGACAACCCTCACGGATTGTCCGTCCATCCGAAGAACCGGGTTTCTACCTCTTCCAAGCACACCCTTCAACCACATAGCGGAGGTCTTGCTCGGTGAGAAAACGAGCCTATTCACTCTGCCCCACGTCAAGATACGTTCGATCGCGACACAAAACTTACTTTCAATAGCACTTCTCGTATCTCCTGAGAGAAGGAGAAGTGCATCATCAGGTTGTCCACTGTCCAGCAATTAGGTTTCACAACTGTCAAGCTGGCAGTGGTATATTTTATTCAAATAAAATAAAAAAAAATAAAAATATGCAAAGACAGTGCAACCAGGCGGTAACTCCATCCTCAAAAGGTCGTCAAACAAGACATTCCACAGGAAGGGTCCAAGGACCGACCCCTGTGGGCAACCCATATCAACAACCCTCTCAACCATGTGTCCTGCATGAGTAATCACCACTGACCTATCACTAAAGTAGCTGCTAACTACGTCAAACAACCAACGGGGGCACCCCCGTATCTTCAGCTTGGCCAGAATAAGTGGCCACCATGCATTGTCAAAAGCCCCAGCTATATCTAAAAAGACTCCCAGCACATTCTTTTCCAATCTCTCATCCTTCCAGTTCAAACAAGCTTCAATGGCGTGCTCAGTGGAGACACCACGGCTAAAACCAAATTGTTTGGGATCTCCTGGCGTCAGTGAAAAGTCAAGCCGATTCCTCACCAAGATTTCTAAAATCTTGCCGAAGGAAGACAGCAGGGTAATAGGCCTGTACGCCTTGAGATCCGACAGTAAATTGTCTATGTAACTTGACCATGTACATCAAATTCTCAAGGATGGCCGTGGTTTGAGTAAGAGAAAACAACGTGAGCGATGAAAAATTGTATGAATGTGGAAGAAGCGAAAGCAGTATGAAAGGGCAGATCTATATGGCATTCTGTTTTCTCTGCCTATCCCACTTGGAATGCGCCGTGAGGGAATTGATAGATAGAATAGATAAAAGTTCCCACACTGAAACCAAAGTGGTTGTGTGGGTGCCATTACAAAGTTAAGACGTTCAAGATAGGTAGCATTCATATAGAAGATGTTAAATGGGATATTTATTGATATCATACGGGGGGCACTCAAACTTACAGGAATGATTGGAAGATCTATTCTTTGCCGAAGACTCTGTAGGACAGTCATTTATCATTTTCTATTAGAGATATAACATTCTAAATAAATATACTTCTTTAGATCCCCAGTAAATAATATGCCTCCCACAATTCTCTGTAAGTTTTCAAATGTTTTATAAAAAGCAGGTGTTCATAAAACCTTACATATAAGACAAATAACATCTATTATTCAACTATGAGGCATGCCACCCATCCTGAATGTCTTATTTTTTACTGACACAGAGAGGAAAATATGGCTGTTTATTACTTGCAGTTTATTCAGTGGCTACTCCAATTGTTGGATATATTCTGATGGTATAGTAGTGTTAAAAAATATCACTCATAATTTATTTTGTTCATAAGCTTATGGATACCTTACTAGGAACGGATGCTTTTTGGCCACAGTGCAGCCTTGTTATATGCGTAATGTTTTTGGAATCTGGCTCATGATGTAAATACATATATAAAGTGACATTATTTTTGTTGTAGTATATTAGATGATATGGAGATGTACGAGCAACAGACACCATTTAAATTGCAAGATTTTGTTTACATGTCAAACTTCCTCAACCTCTTTCTGTACAAGGGAGTGTTAGCCAACCTTTTTGGTAAGTTATTTAATTTATAACATATCTTGTTATTTTTACTCTTAGGTAAAACTTAACTACATTTTGTTTGTGTTTATTTTTCAGATCCGAAAAGTATTGGCTGTGGAGGTAGCTTGTTCAATTCTCTACATGGATTGCTACAAGTACTATATCGTAGAGATTGCAGACGTTCCTACACTTCTAATGGACACTGGTTAGCCAAAGATCTAAGGGTAGGGCCTTTCATGGCTGATTTAGAAAAAGGAAAAAAAGCTCAGCAGGTGAGCGTCAATTTCATTATTGTACTGAGTCTGATTTGATACTCGTAAATAATGTTTTATTTATATATTTCTTTATAATCTTTAGTTGCTGATGATGAAGATGCCTCATATAATTCCTCACGGAGAAAGAGTGCAACTGTTTCGTCGTAGTGTAGCCAATGAAAAGGCTGTGTTGGGTCTAACTGAGCAGGCTTGTGCTCCAGCCAGACCAACATTAATTACTGTGCACCGTAAGAGGATTCTAGAGGACGGTTACAGACAGTTGGCAGCGTTACCTCCTCATGCTCTCAAAGGAGTTATTAGAGTGAGGTTCATTAATGAACAAGGTCTCGATGAAGCTGGTATTGACCAAGATGGAGTTTTTAAAGGTTACTTGGTTTATTACTTATAAAATAAAGAATGATTTTTTTATATTCTGCTTGTTCAACATACTTGAATTGTATAATATGTTTTATTTTAGAATTTTTGGAAGAGACAATAAAGCTAGTGTTTGATCCTTCATTGGATTTGTTCCGTGCTACATCAGAGTCCAGACTCTATCCGTCCCCTACAGCTGCTTTACATGACTCACATCTGCAGCTGTTTGAGTTTGTGGGAAGGATGTTAGGTAAAGCTGTCTACGAGGTACATACACATTAATTATCGTTCACATATATACAGTAATTTTATTAAATCTTTCCAATATAGTAGAACATGTTATTCAGGTAGTATTTTCTCCATTTCAGGGTATTGTAGTGGATGTACCTTTTGCCTCATTCTTTCTGAGCCAGGTACTCGGTCAAACTCAACAAGCTCTCTATAGTTGGATTGATGAGCTGCCATCTCTCGATAAAGAGCTTTATCGAAGTCTAACTTTTATCAAACATCATCAGGTACACTTTTGTTGAATCATAACTTATGTTGTATTCATGCATCAATTTTATAGAAGAGTGCACTTTATTTCTAATATATTACAGGGTGACATTTCATCACTGGAATTGACATTTTCTGTGGATGAAGATAGATTGGGCAACATAGTGACACATGAGCTAATCCCTGGAGGAAAGGCAATTCCATTAACCAATGATAACAAGTGGGTTACTTGAAATAATTAATTATCATATAAGATGAATGCTAGAATATTACTTAACACTGTTTCAACTTGTTTCAGAATAAACTATATCCATCTGATGGCACACTTTAGGATGCACACTCAAATCAAGGAGCAAACGCAAGCCTTCATCAAGGGATTCCGTTCTATCATCAATCCTGAGTGGCTTTCTCTTTTCTCAACACCAGAAGTGTGTATAATATTTTACAGATTGATTTCTTGTTCTCTGACTGATCCTCTGTGGATCATTAAATCTGAATAGTCCTCATCAGATTCTGAAAGATAAACTTGTACAGTAAATTTAAATAAAAGTGCATATGGGAAGACCTATAAGGGTGCAATAGAGCCAAGAAATACGTGAAAGAAAAACTTATGAATGGAGTTGGGAGCCAACTCTGCAAGGGAAGCAATATGATAGAATGAATATATATGTAATAATTTGTTATCTGCTATTTCAGGTCCAGCGTTTAATTAGCGGAGACACAGCACCTCTGGATTTACGAGATCTCCGTCGTCACACTCAGTATTATGGTGGTTTCCACGATTCGCATCGTGTGGTTGCATGGTTGTGGGACGTTCTGCATAAAGACTTCAGTGAAGAAGAGAGGGCAATGTTTTTAAAGGTTGATATTTTTCTTTATTTATATTTTCTAATCATCATTATTTATGTGTAGTTAACCCTTCGTCCGAGCAAAGCAAAAAAGCTTTAGAGATTTATGTGAAGGAATCACTGAAACTCCGATAGCAGCCAGACTACACAAAGCACTGGCCAAAGGAGGGTTACAGGGACCAGTGTCTCTCAAAAAACCCGATGGAAACTACACCGAGAGTGAGGAGCAGAGAGCACTTCTGCTGTTAGAAACTCACTTCCCAGGCAGTCAAACCGTCGAAGCAGACTTGGAGCACACAATGTGTTACAAATCTAAGAAAGAAGATTGGGAAATGACAAAAACAGTCTGCACCCCGGGGCAGTTGAAGTGGGCCATAAACTCATTTCAGCCATACAAATCACCGGGAGTAGATGGCATTCTCCCAGTTCTACTTCAGAAGGGACAGAAAGAAATCTTTCCACATCTTTTAAGAATCATAAGAAGCAGCCTAGCTCTGGGGTATGTACCCAGATCGTGGCGCAGAGCATGTGTGACTTTCATACCAAAAAATGGTAAGAAGGACTCAACCCTTCCAAAGTCATACAGACCCATCAGTCTAACTTCATTCCTGCTAAAGACGATGGAGAAAGTAGTAGACAACTACATAAGAAGCGAGCTACTGGATAAAACACCACTACATCCAAATCAGCATGCATACAGGGTAGGAAGATCCACAGACTCCGCCCTGTGTGAGCTGACCGAGTTAATCCAGAAGAGCCTCGACAATAAAGAAATAGCTCTGTGTGCATTCTTGGACATAGAAGGAGCTTTTGACAACACCTCCCATGAGGCAGTCGAAGAAGCGCTAAAGAAAAGAGGAGTAGGCAGCACAATATCCAGATGGATAAAACATATGCTGGCCACAAGAACTGCGGAATCCAAAGTAGGAGAAAACGACATTAAAGTTGCAACCACAAGAGGATGTCCGCAAGGAGGAGTCCTATCACCCCTCATCTGGAGTCTAGTTGTAGACGAAATACTCGGGAAACTCACCGAGCACAGATACCATGTAAATGGATATGCCGATGACATAGTCATCACAATCAGAGGCAAGTTTGAAGATGTACTATGTGATTTAATGCAGAGTGCACTAGAACTTACAAGAAGATGGTGCTTATCTGTGGGACTGAAATTGAATTCAGGAAAAACCACACTAGTACCATTCACAAACAAAAAGAAACTCCAAAACACCAAGGAAATCTTTCTAGATGGAGCTGTTGTAGAATGGAGTGATACAGCAAAATATCTAGGTGTAACACTAGACAAAAAGCTGCTGTGGAATAGGCACGTCGACAAAGTAGTCGAAAAAGCAACCTCTGCACTTATGATTTGCAGAAGGATAGCAGGTAAAAATTGGGGTTGCAACCCAAACATCCTGCTATGGATGTATACAGCGATGATAAAACCAATCATCACATATGGAGCCATCGCATGGTCAAGTAGAACCATACTTGTTACCACGAGGAAATTACTCGAAAAGGTACAAAGGTTAGCATGCTTATGCATAACAGGAGCAATGAGAACATGTCCAACAGCAGCCATGGAGGTGATCCTCAATCTTTCACCGCTCCACATGGTAGTGGAGGAAACTGCAAAGAAGACATATCTCAGACTTAAGAAGACAGAATCAACGAGGGTAAATCGCATCAAAGGAGAAGAAATTCTAAATGACTGCGCATACCTCATTGATCTGCCAGCCGATCTAATGATCAAGAAGTTCAGTTTCGAGAAGAATTTTGCTATCAAACTGAGCACAAAGAAAGAATGGGACAAGGATATTATACACTCTCTCAAGAATGGAACCATCGTATGGTATACGGATGGATCCAAAACAAAAGAGGGAACTGGAGCAGGAGTCTACGGGCCGCGCACTGAATACTCTGAAGCAATGGGAAAATTCCCAAGTGTCTTCCAAGCAGAAATATATGCTCTGGAAAGATGTATCCAGTTCAATCTCGACAGAGGATACAGTAAGCAACATATAGCTACATTTTTCCAAGAGGAAATTAAAAAGAAAGGGAGACAAGAATGAAACGAACTATGGAAAAATCTCCCTAGGCTTAGGCAAGCCAAGGAACTGCTCGGAGGATATAACTTCGATAGAGCCAAGGTATTCACTAACCTAAGTAAAACAAGTCTCAAAGCAGTAACAGGCTTCCTAACGGGTCACTGCAGGCTCAAGGAACACCTACGCAAACTGGGACTTGAAGAAGAGACTCCTCGACATCTCCTATTCACAAGAATCAAAGCCCTAGGTAGACATTGGGTAGAAGTGGAATCTCTCCACACCTTGGATCCTCTCAAGATCTTAGACTTCATAAGATGTCTGGGACTTGAGGGTGCGCTTTGACGGGCAACACCGGGAAAGCTGAGTAGGGGGAGTACAATAGATCTTATAGGTCGCGGTGCATATTTTACCCCAACAATAAAATAAATAAATAAAATAACCCTTCGTCCGCCAACGTATCACCGGTGATATCACAAAAAGCAGTGTCCTGTGCGTCAACATCGCACCGGTGATATCGGTGACTTATTTACATTGTATTATATCTATATATATATATATATATATAGGTATACTAGTATAGAAATCAACTGTGTATTCTTCACACAATAGGCAACAGTATTATAAAATCCATGTCACAATATAATTAAATATCAAATAAACGTTGAAATATTATGTGATTTACGATTGTTTGTTTTGTCATGGTGTATAATACATACCTAGGTTTACCATATTTTTATTTTTAGTTTGTGACATCATGTTCCAAACCACCCCTGCTAGGGTTTGCCCACCTGGAACCACCTTTTTCCATCAGGTGTGTAGAAGTGGGAGATGATGAAGACACTGGCGATACAATTGGTAATATTTTGCTACTTTATTATTCTTTTTCAAATGTAATTTTATGTAACACACAAAATGAAGATGATGATAATGGTCCAATAGCCATCTAGTTTCTAAACGAAACCTATTTTTTTACTGCAAAATTGTTAGAGTACAATGACAAAAAAATATGTACATAAGAGTAAGATTATAAAAAAGTATATAACAGTGTACCAACATTGAGCAGTCAAATGGTGAACTTGTTGTAATACAACGTCTTTCTTTGGAATATATTTATTTATTCATTCTTTACTGTACATTGATTACAAACAATTACATAAAAGGCAAACATACAATCAATATACAGAGGGCGAGTTCATCGCAAAGGGGTGATCTCTTCCAACTAACCCAATATACATATCATTAAGAAAACAGATAAGTGAAAATTTGAGAATAAAATTTAAACATAGCATGGACTGGATTTCATTCGGTAACCCATGTGCAACTTATTTTTATATATTATTTGATCGTCCCGTGGAGTACCCGGTAAAGAATTGGTCTCCCACTCTTCTCCTTAAGTTTTCGAGTGTCCTGTAAAAGGCAGGTGTTCGAAAAAATTAAGACATATACATCTTAAATTCAGCGATGAGGTTTGCCACCCATCCTGAATGTCTTGATTTTATATTGGCACGAAGAGGACAGTTTGCATGTTTCTTGCATGCGGCTGGTCTGCTGGCTACCCCACTCGTGGGATATGCCGTGATGGTATGGTAGGTATGGTACGTGGTATTTGATAAAAAATAGGTTTCATTCAGAAACTCAACGGGTGAAGAACATTGTTAGTTCGACTCTAGACTGTAAACTGTCTCTCCTTAGATATTTAATACGGTATTATATAAATGATCATCAAATAATATTTTTGATCCTAGTCACCGACCATCAGAAAAATAAAACGATAATCAAAAAAGTAAAATTAACACCAAAACAATACCACCAAATATTTCATATTCCGATCATCAAAATATAAAATAAATATCATCAAATAAATGAAACTAACATCAAAATTATTACCTACAAATATTAAAATCCGATCGTCAAAATATTTCGGTATGACCACCAAAAAATACATTTGACCATAAAATAAATAGATTGATTGCCAAAATAGTAGATTGATCGCCAAATTTGTTATTATAATAACAAAAATCGTTCATAATATTTAAGTAAATTCATTAGAAAGTCTCTTTCTTCACTATCGTGATTTTTTTAGAATGCTTAAAATGACATGACCCTTTTTATTATTTCACTATTCACGACTACAATGATAATATTTGAATACTCAAACCCGCTGCAGATGCACTATTATCGGAACTATGATACTTAAGCGGCACCACCCGTATTCGAGTATTTTTTCCATAGAAAAAGTAATATTATACGAAACTTAAGGAAATTTATATTCGAACTAGATTTTATTCTCGCCGGTTTTATTTTATTTTTGCCGGCAAAAATAAAATAAAACCGGCGAAAATAAAATCTAGTTCGAACATAAATTGGCTCCACCCGTTGTCGAGTATTTTTTCCATAAAAAAAGTAATGTGTACGAAACTGTAGGAAATTTACATTGGTACTAGATTTTATTTTTGCCGGTTTTATTTCGAATATAAATTGTCTCCAACCGTTGTCGAGTATTTTTTTTCTATAGAAAAGTAATATATGTACAAAACTGTAAGAAATTTATATTGGAATCAGATTTTATTTTTGCCGGCAAATGTTTTATTGTTTTGGATTCAATTTAGAAATATTTGAGGATCACGATTTGATGATCAATCTACTATTTTGGCGATCATATTGAATTATTTGGTTGGAATATTTTATTTTTTAGGGTTCAATTTAGAATTATTTGAGGATCACGATTTGATGATCAATCTACTATTTTGGCGATCATATTGAATTATTTGGTTGGAATATTTTATTTTTTAGGGTTCAATTTAGAATTATTTGAGGATCACGATTTGATGATCAATCTACTATTTTGGCAATCATATTGAATTATTTGGTGACGATTTTGGTATATTTTTGATGATCACTTAAATACAAGCCTATTTAATATTGTATTGTGTTTGTGGCACAGGGAGAATACGATGTAACAACTTGTATGAATTGTGAACATAGTGTATATATAATATATATATATTTTAGCATTTTTGTAAGAGATGCGGCGTTTAAAATGCCTATATATTTGTCTGACAAAAATATTTATGTGAATGAAACATATTACTTGTATCTTTTGCATATATTGGTTATTATTGATTTAAGTTACTTATTCTAATATCTTCAAACTTATTAATTTTTTTTTATAGGTAGTGTCATCCGTGGTTTCTTCACTATAAGAAAAAAGGATCCATTGAATAGACTTCCCACATCTTCCACCTGCTTCAATCTTCTGAAACTCCCCAACTACCAGAAGAGGAGCACCTTGAGAGACAAACTACGCTATGCTGTCAACAGCAATACTGGATTTGAATTGTCTTAAACTCTATTTGTGTTCGTTTTTCTTGATGCATAGCAGGTGCACATAATTGGAATAAAATTCACTTTGTCACTGGAGTAGATTAAATAATTACTTAAAGAGTAATGGATAATTTTCATTTTGTTTATAAAATTTGAATATATTTGTGGTTCACAGATTTTGTAACGTGTTATAATAAACTGGTTATATGTATTAGTCATTTACCAATTTCACTTAGTAAATAATTACTTATTGAGCTATTGAGCTGCAATCAGATGTGTGTCATCCTTAATAGGATTTTACTTACTGTAGGGAGTAATTTTTGTAAAGCTGTTTTCCAATCTATTATAATGTATATATAATGACAGTTGACATGCAATTACCCCTATTCCACACTGACCAAATATTGCAGAAGAGCATAAATACCATTTCAAATTCACAATAACAGATCAATAGTAGAATTTTTTTGATTACGAGTCCTATTTGCATAGATTTTTTTTTTTTAAAAAGATATATTTGGGTTTTGTTTGTTATAAACCCAAATACATCACACAGATTATTTATATAATAGTAATTATGTATAAATAAATTATTGATTTATTATATTTGATTTTGCATATTGAACTGGTTATTTGGCACTTACATTAGCGTATTATATGTGATATGTTTCACAATAGGGTTTAATTTAACCTAAACATATGGATCACTTGCAGGATAGACACTTATAAATCAGCTCAATAATCCATTTGATGATTAACAGACAATTTCTCGTTTTCCATGTTGACCAAATATTACAGAACAGCTTAAAGACCATTTCAAATTCACAATAACCCAATCATTTGAAGATTTTTAACTACGAGTTTTATTGAAATAAATTATTTATAAATATAATAATAAAGTTATTATACTATACCCTCACGCCGTGTCCCAAGTGGGGTAGGCAGAGAGAATAGAACGCCAAACAGATCTATCTTTACACACTTCCTTCGCTTCCTCCACATTCATACAGTTTCTCATACACGCACGTCGATTCCTCTTACTCAACACGCGGCCGTCCTTGAGAATTTGATCCACGTGATCAAGCCACGTGGTTCTCGGACGCCCGCGTTTCCTCACACCCTTTCTTTCAGATAAGTATATCCTCTTTGTCATTCTTACCTCGTTCATTCGTTCAACATGCCCAAACCACCGTAGTTTATTCACGCGCATTCTGTCCACAACACTCTTCTTGCATCCGCTCATTCTTCTAATAATAAAGTTACACTACTGTATTACATATATGTAATACGTATCACGATAATTCATACATATAATTATGTATGCATATTTATAAATAATTTATTTATTTATGATTAGATACTATTATATAAATAATCTATTTAAATAAAATTTGTAGTAAGAAATTCTACAACTAATCGGTTATTGTGAATTTGAAATGGTTTTTATGCTCCTCCTTAATATTTGGTCAATATGAAATATGGGGGATTGCCTGTTAACCATCAAGTGGATTGTTGTGTGAAAGGAATTTAATAAATTCTTCTTCTTCTTCGATGGCACTACAGCTCATATTGAGCTTTGGCCTCCATCAGCCCTCGCCTCCAACTCCTCCTGTCTGCCGCTGCGGTTTTCCAATTTATGACTTGTAGGAGTTGGTTTGCGTCTTTTCTCACCTCATCCTCCCATCTCAGCCTAGGTGTGCCAACTCTTCTTTTCCCACCCGGATGTCACTCAAGGATCCTTTTTGGTACCCGTGAAGACGGCATTCTCTGCACATGTCCGGCCCATCATAATTTAATAAATTAGTACCTATAATTAAACATGTTACATGAAAAATCTTTTCAGTTCTATGGTTTGCTTGAATTTTATTACACAATTAAATTTATAAATTTTATTTTATTTTACAAAATTCAAATTCAAAAATCACAGCATAGGAAGGTTCCAATAAAGAACTAACTTTTTCTTTGACAGACTCTTAATACAAAATAATTAATCCTATAAACTGGGAATCATAGATGTCTTAAAAACATAGATGGCATTTCTAGGAAATGCTTTTTATTTTATTTCTTTATGAAGTAATGGTGATTTATAATAATGCACTTAAAATATGATTATTTAATTACCACAAAACAAGGATAGCAGTAAATTAAAAGACTGATACAAATTTGTATAATTTTCCACAATAATAATTATGTTTTGATATATGATATGATAGTACATAACTTACTTAAAACCATGAGCTTGAAAAGATGTAAGTGAATTAATAAATAATATTAAATGTATGTACAAACACGTGAATTGTATTTTATTAAGTATCATAAGATTATTGTTGTGTACTTTTGAATAATGCCAATCAAATATTTTTATTGTAATGTTTGGAAATAGTATATAAGTTTGCAATATTGGTTAAAATGCTGGCAAATAATATTAAATTAAAATTACTCATGTAGCACTTCCCTTAAAATAGTTACAATTGTCTAAGTTTGTTGATGGTTTCACATTTAACAAAGAAACAATAGTTATATGTATTTGTATGTGCAATGTTAAAGGAGGAATTATACTTATATTATTTTTGTGTACCAAAGTATGATCTCACAGTTTGTTATTGTGTCTGTTTTTCATCTTTATAATATTTCCGATAATATTTGTGGCTTCTTAGTGTTTGATATTAATCAAAGATAATCCATATAATTATGTGACTATTTTCATTTTTGCAATATTAACATGTCAATTTGTTTTCCTTTAAACATATTTTTAACATCTTGCAAATGTACGTTGAACTTTTTTTAATACTGCGGTAGAAAATGTAGTAAAATATATTGTCAACGAGAGGCTGAGTCCCAAAAAATTACATTTAGCCTAAAAAAAATCAATTTGAAATTTGTACAACAAAACATGAATATGTATATATAGCACTAGAATGCTTTTATTTTCTTTATTATAATATTCACAGCATAAAAGAAATCTGTTTTAATCCAAATATTCTTATTTATTATGTAATAATTGCCAATAATTTATTTAAAATACTGAATATTCTTTGGACTTGTTTTGACCTCAGAATCGTTTTGATAATATATAATTAAATCTTCATACATTACTCAATGTGTGATAGGGTATTAATTATTGTTGTAAATATAGTTTTTAAACTAATAGATAGATAGATAAATACATAGTTTTGTATTTAAAATAGAATAAATATATATGTTTATTCTATATAAGTAGGTAGATACATAATATTTTACTTAATATTTGTACATATTTTCAAGTGTGTACCTATAAATCAAGTGCTTACCTTACTGATATTTTATTGTCCTTGGAAGGCAAAGTACGGTTCACATGTTCACTATTATTTTATTGATAAAACTACTCTTACACAATACCACAGGTAGATTTGATTTTTTTTAAAAGTTCCCTAGCAACGCTACGCACACAGTCACAGGTAATGTGTATTACAGAACACGTGATTGTATTAGTAACTGAGTAGCATCACTTTGATTGGCTGGTACATTGTGTGGTGTGTGTAGTATATTCATTACTAGTAATCATTTACCCATGAGCGGGGTACGCTTAAATAAATTCTACTCAACAACCTTGCTCATAAAATAAAAGGTTTTTGTACAAATGTATTCATCCTATATGTACACAAATGTACCTATATTGTAAAAAATATCAAATTCATTTGATCAAAATTTATAATATTTCTTTGTTGCATAGAGTCTTTCGATTTATTTATTCTTGAAAATAATTAAGTATGCTGAAAGACGTTGAATGAGAACAAAACTGTTTTTTTATTTAGTCTATGATATTTACTAAACTATTTAATATGTATCATTAGATTACCACTATTTAAACAACAACAAAAAAGGATGCGTCTGGTCACATAGAACGGATTTTCTCTTCATAAGTCTATTTTTATAAAATCACATCCCAACATTATATCAGTAGGTATATTATAAATGTATTTTGATTATATTTAAGTGTGGACCAACATGTTGATTTTCCATATTGGCAATCCATGGATCATTATGCAATTTATTTTTTTGTGAAGCTTAGAGTTATGTTAATGACAGTATAGCAATTATTACTATGAAGTATTTCCACTAGTCAACCAAATCTGTCTCAATTTAACTGAGAATGAGTATAAAACCTCATGATTATAATTTAAAGATGCTTTTTGTACTTGTTAAACAGATATAATATATTTGTAACATTATCATAGGCCAGATGAAAAACAGAACTAAAATAATTGCTTATTTGTTTTAGTTTCTTTTTTTACTTTTTATGATTTTATCATTAACTATTTTTTAAAGGTGTATACTTGTTTATAACTTGTGCATAGTAATGTAATAAAATATAATTATTACTTGTAAATATTTTATTATTGTTTTATGTTGTTATTGCTTTTTTTGTTAATTTACAAAAATGAATTATTAGTACACTACTTAGTCATTGATTCAAGTAGAAAAATAAAATATTAAGGCCTGACATAGAAAAGGAAATTCATTGAAGTTTTCGTTTTGTATCAGCCAAGAAAATTATTTCAAATATTCGTGTACAAGTTTTAAGTAAACCTGTAGATAAATATTTGTGTAAGTGATATGTGGGTATTTATGAATATGTACTTATTTGCTGTAGCATTGTGATTTAAGAATTGTTCTTTGTAACTTTTGTATCATTGTTAGTAGTTTACTGTTAATATTCTGTAATGAAGATACATACTTGTTTATCTCGCTACTCATTCAGTTTGCGGAGATAATTTTTCCAGGTCTCACTCTTGTATGAAACCATTTATGTCTATATATATATTTGAAAAGGTGTGTTAGTATTAAAATGTTTGTATCTAGTTATATGATTTGTATAATAATTGTATATGTGTAATTCTGAATAGTATGTTTTATATCACCTACAAATTATGAAAAATCTCTGTGATAAAATAATATATTTATTTTAATGCTATCAAATTGTTTCATTTTATTTTGTTCACAAATCTCTTTTACATTAAATATTTGGGCAGTTGTACCTTTACAAATACATCAATTTGTCTACATGTCATATCCTCAGGATTTTTGTTTTTTTTTTGTGTTGGGATTACCAGGTTGATGGAGCAATCTTAAGATTAAGCTTGAATCTACTACTAGTTTGTTTCTCCTTCAGAATACAAACATTTTACCTACTATGATCAGATTGTATCTTTTTACTACTAGTCGGCCTGTGTGGCGCGGAGGTAATGCTCTTGCTTTTGAGTCACTAGGTCCCGGGTTCGATTCCCGGCCAGGGCAAAGTGAAGAATGACCTTTTTCAAATTGTCCTGGGTCTGGGTGTTACATGTATATGTGTGTAGTGCATTGTATATGTGTGTAACGTCGCGTTAGTACCCATAATACAAGATTCATCTTAGTTTGGGACTAGCTCGATCTGTGTTAATTGTCTATGTATGTTATGTTATGTTACTATAATATATAGATTGTATTTATGAGCAACAAACTGAGTTTTATATATCAGATAAGTTGGAAGGTATTAAAATCTAGTGATAAACTAGATTTAAATCATCTTCTGTCTCTGTGTATTGAATTATATGACTTTGGAGAAACCAGTGTTATGATCAATGTTAAGATTTTTATGTAGGTATATGTATACAAAAATTATTATTTTTTTGTATTGAACTGGTTATTTTACACTGTGTTACTGTATTGTGTAATACGTGTGTAAAGTATTTTGTTTTATTGCATTAGAATCATACAGTTTATCTGAAATATACAATAATAAGACAATATGCTACAACACATGAACCAATCAAGACTCTACAAATTACCAATACAAATAGTACAAGACATCAAATAGATAAAAAAAAACTTCATAGCATTAACAAATTAGAAACGTGAATAAGGTTTGAAATAATAAAAAATATAAGAACAAAACAATTATTGAAATTGAGTGAATGAATATATATGAGTATGTAAAGTCAATCGAGTAAGTAAAATCATCAGCATCAATTAAAAGAAATATGTATAATCAATCAAGCATGTAAGATCGTCAGCATCAATTAAAAGAAATATGTATAATCAATCAAGCTAGTAAGATCGTCAGCATCAATTAAAAGAAATATGTATATCAAGCTAGTAAGATCGTCAGCATCAATTAAAAGAAATATGTATAATCAATCAAGCTAATAAGATCGTCAGCATCAATTAAAAGAAATATGTATAGGTAATCAATCAAGCTAGTAAGATCGTCAGCATCAATTAAAAGAAATATGTATGTAAAATTAGTCATGCAAGTCAAATTATGTAAAACTATCAACAACAATAAAAACACAAGAATAAAATAATTATTGAAATTAAAAAAAAAAAAATCTAAAGATATGCATCACTTACAGGATAGAGAGAGTATTAGGTGCCTTGACATACTCTCTCTCTCTCTATCCTGCAAGTGATGCATATGTTCAGATTAAATCATACTTATAGTTATACATATCATATGTACATAATATCATGTTGCAGACTTGTAGGACATTGAATGTTTTTTAGGGACCTTTTATGATTTTTTCAGATATATAGGATTTGCAGTACCTACTTAAGCATTAGTGAAAAAGCATTAGCATCATGGAGTGATACGGATACATAATATTATTAATTTAAGAACATGTTCTCTGATAAGTTAGTGCTAAGTTATAAATCTATATCAAATGGGTCAATGGAATCAGGTACCGAAATATTTACAATCCTTTGAAAATGGTTTCTATGGTAACGAGGTTAGTATCTTATACACGCACTAGATGTCTCTTACTTCGAATGGGTGTTCAGCCTTGCGCTGATATAATGTTTTCATTATTTTTTTACAACACAAAAATGAGAACATTAACTACCCGGCCTCGATGAATGAGGTTAAAAAAAACTTTTTGAGGTTAAAAAAGATTTTTTATTTTATTTTTTGCCTTCCTTCATAAACTTCTCAATGGAGAAATCGGTCCTCCTGAATTGATTAAATTCAACATTCCTACCAGAAATACTACACAAACTATGTTGTTTGGAGAGTCAACTAGGATTAATTATTCATTTCACTTTCCAATGGTCTGAATCCTCAGACTGCAAAATCTGGTTGGTAATAATACGGACATTTTTGCCGACAGGTTACCTAAATTATTATAAGCATGCAATAATAATTTTTTCAAACGTCTAAATTAACAATGAGTGTTCCGAAGTTTGCATTTTTTCTTATTTTGCATTCTTTAATTTAAAATTTTTTGTTAAAATCATTTTAATTATAATGAATTTCCAAAGTGTTAACACAAAAACATTTGATTTTTTAAATTTTTGTACTGTTTGTTGGTTGATCCTTCACCCTGTATATGTAATATCATTGACGTTTTCTTATCTATTAAAATTGACATTTCAATATATTATTACTTACATTTCTTATAAATTGCAATATTTTTCAGTTCTATATAATTGCCATCTATTTACTATATTACAGTTCTTGGTGTATTATAAAACTTTAAATTGATGTTCTATAACCGACACTCAAATATTTTCATTTGTTTTCCTTATAAGATTTTTGATTTAATTAATTTTACATAAATGTGATATACCTTCATTCCTACATATATAATTATCTATGACTTGCAAAAGGATCACACCACGGGTGTAGATAAAATAATACTACTAGGGCCAATTCTGAATCTTAATGAACTAACTAACTAAAAAGTTGATTAATATTAGTTATTATTTATTTATTTATATATTAATATTAGTGATGCCGCAATACAAAATGTTTTTCACGTTCCGATTTACACTTCTGGCAACAATTTAATAGTTGTCGCGCGTGAAAATGGTGAAATGTCAGATTTGCCGATATATTTTGGCGTTCGTATTTGCGTCGGTGGTGGTGTAATTTTACAATTTATACATGATAATAGTTGCGAGGGCCCTAAAAATATAAATTTTTCTTTTAATTGAAAAAAACAACTTAACACTTCCAAAATATAGCAATATTCTGCGGTAAAATGACAGCAACTAATAATATTCGCACATTAAAAGTCACGAATAAAATTCTGCCAAATCCAACTTATTTTAGTCGTCGGCTGTCAACTAAAATTTCATTCTGAATACGAAATCCATAGATTCTCGAAATTTATAGTTGTACTAAGGTGTCAAAATGAACTAATGAACTAAATTAGTACGGAAAACTGTGAATACGAATTAGAACTAATTATCATGACTCAACTATCTCCTCACACATAGTTGACTTAGTTAGTGCAACTAAACTATTTTATGATTCAGAATTGGCCATACTTAATCACAAATTTGTCATTATATATTTTTTCCAGATTATTGATTTTTATTGATGAATACGTTATGAAAGACGTCTTACTCAATAAAAATCAATGTAGTGTTTATAGTCCGTGATTCTAAAAATAAGATTTTAATAAATAATGGATCAAAGTGTAAAAGGTTTTAAACACGTCAAAAGTGACAAGACGACTGAGAGTTACAAAGGCAATGAAAATAACAAGGTTATACATTTCCTTGGAAAAACGTACCACGTGAGAGAGAAAGTTTAAGAATGTCATTCTTTTCCAAACAGTGGCAAACCTCATCGCTGAATATAAGATGTAAAAAGAGTAAGAGACGAAATCTTGCCGGATGATCCATGGAACCTTATGAAAAATTTTTTTTTGACATTTTTGAATTGACAATTTTTTGTATCAACGCAGTATTTTAATGCCACAGCATAGACCACGCAGGGTGAATGCTACGCTAGCAGCTGTCGGTTGGTTGCCGCCATTGTAGATTACCCCGCTTTCCTTCTCTTTCCTCAGTCCCGCTGGAGTTGTGCACAGGGCAGGACGTAGCTTTGTCGTCTTTTCGTGTAATTTCGCCTTTGTCCTGTGCGCCAGTGAAATGATCAGTTGACGCCTTTATTCCATTTCTCGTACAGCGGATAGCAATATACAAAGGCTGCTTTAAAATAAATCAACGGCAAGCAAGAAACAAGTGCGTTATTATAATATTAAAATAAATTTGTGTTCGAAGTCATATTGTGTTAAAAGATCTCGTGAAGTTCTGCTGTTGCTCGTGTCAAATGAGTATGATGTTTTGTATTTGGAATAGTTAACTTTAGTTATTATGTGGGATTTAAGATATCCAGTGTTTCTTGTGCAAGTAGGAAAATATTTCACGAAGTAGTGGACATTTTCTAATATATTAGATGTATATAGAGTTGGAAAGCGTGCTTCCTTCAATGCCTACTACCATATAGTGTAGGTACATAATGTAGCATAGCATAGTGCCTAAACACAGCCAGATAGTGTCGGTATTAACAACCAGTGAGTTGTGGTACTGGTGAATTGGCCAGTTTAAGTTTATTCCTGTTACACGATCGTGAAGGATTCACAATGTTCGTGCAGAATACAGTATATTATTTTGTATCACAATAATAGATAATTTATAATCTGTCTCCATGTCCCTCTTATTATTTCTAGGCTTAAAACCTATTAAAAATTAACGTATAAATTTGTTAATTGCGATTTCTTCAATACTAGGTGCTTGATTATATGTTTTCAGGTCTTCATTAGTGATGCATAGTCATTGCATAGTAGGTTCTGTGTGATATGCTGGTTATGCATTGTAGATAAACTTTAATGTACTTGTATTGAATTCTGCCTGAAGAATGTTGTTTGGGTGTTCGTTAATACGGGGTGTGATGTGTTACCACGAGAAGATGTCGTGCTAGTATGGCCAGCGTGGGAGGGCCCGCTAGACAGGCGGGGCGTAGCGCCGGTATGAGTGTGGGTATGGGAGGTGCTACGGGTGGAGCCCCTGGGGCCATTCTCGCGGCCGCGGCTCCTTATTACCAGCCTCACCCAGGACCTCCGCATCACAATTCACAGCAGGATGTCCAACCTGATCGGCCCATCGGATATGGAGCTTTCGGCGTAGTGTGGTAAGTACGAGCAACAGCAATAAGCCAATGTTGTATTTTATTTATATTACTCACAGTATTGTATGTATTTGTATTAACATTAAGTCACCAATTGCGGCCTTACATCTATTTGAGTTTCATAATACCTGATTGTATGTAGGTATATATAATTATGTGGAAAATAAAGCCTTTTGGAAAAATGAAGTTCGGAGTCCATCGTGCATTAGTTGTTAGTTGTGTGTTATCTATCGAATACTTATCAAGGATTCTATTTCATACATATTACTAGAATCACGTGTCACAAAATATCTAATATTCTAACGAATAGATGTTATAAATAGTAACAGTTTAGTATCAGCTGATGTAGGTATGTATTTACCAAATTAAATGTATATTGTTTAACTTGTTTGTAATATATATAAGGATCTTACTGTAAGGGAACTGAGTTGACGCTTACGAATCGGCTTAGGCCGTACCATAGTAACGTTCACCAATTCCATCTATTTACCTTTTTTCTGTATCAATTGTATCCTAAGAGACGGGGACTGCATTTAATGCTGTATAGCAACTTCGTCCGGATCGCTGTATGTCTGTTGAAGATACATAATTTCAAATTCCCATACCAACTTTTACCAGGCTAGTCTTGTCCATTTTGAAGAATTGGCGTTTCGTTGACTCGGTTGATTTGATACTCCTTACACACTCAAGGTCATATTATCTTTTCTAGAAGAAGTAGGTAGGTATATGATTGGTGATTTTTTCACCAATTCATTACGGATAAATGGAAGTCCTCAGACTTCTGCGCTATCCGGGTGGTCGGTGGGTCCTTCAATGGTGATTTTTTCAGGCTGTACATTAGGGTGGATCAGCCTCTATAGAAAAAAAATAAAGTTAAGCTTTCATTGGGGCACAGCGAGGAAAAGGTGTCAAATGACGTTATAAATCACTCAATGCTTGTCCTTGGAGTTGTGTACAGTCCTCTGTCTTGTAATTATTTCATAAAATTTGAACGAATTCTTGAGAATATCTAATCTAACTAGACAAATTAGGTTGTTATGGGAGATTTTATTACTTGTCTGATGAAGTATGATACTGTAGTAGAGTAAATAGACCCAATTAGTTTCAACATGCAATCTTAGGATTTTGCCTCTTTATCCAACTCTCATATCGAATGGAACCAGATCACTTATCAATCATATACTATTATATCACACAAAAAGGATGGTTAAACATCATGGTCAATTGTCGGCGCCTGGTCAAGCACAGACAATCTCCAAGTGAAGAGAATTGAAATAACTATTTAGGTATATAATTTTGTTCGAAATATGTTGTGGCGTTATTTGGTAGAGCATGAGAAAAGATTAAATAAAATTAGTAAGAATCTTCCATACAGAATCTTAATTTACATATTTATCCCAGAGCATGGGTTGAAATTCCTTCATAAAAAATGCAAAAATTATATTCTACGAAACACTCATATGGACTATTCTGGACTTTCATATTATGAATATTTCTAATACAATTTATTAATAATTAAATATAAAATATATATAATTAAGAGACAAATCGGTTGTGCATCATATACAAAAAATTGTATGAATAGATTAAAATTACCCAACTACATTGGAACATTGTATGAATACAACATAATTAAAAACTTTAAAATCTACATTACGACCTGATCAAATTCCTTCTGTGGGGACCCCTTCCAGACATCCATCCCATATTTATCTTTAATTGTAGTCTCTCTTACTCCTCCCAGACACAACTCAAGACTTCTTCATCCACATAGAATAAACAGTATCGATCTCAACATTTCTTCTAACATAGTATAGTTTCATGCAGTTCAATACATATGTAATTAATGTGATTCCACAATTTATCAAGAGTCCATGTCTTGTATCCGACTTAGAATTTTATTCTAAGTGGAAACCAGAAACTATGAAATAAGAACTCGGAACTAGGGACTCGTAACTAGGAGCTCGGAACTAGGAACTCGTAGCTAGGAACTCGTGACTAGGACCGCATCTGATTAAAATAGAAATTCAGAATTAAAAGAATATTCCATTCATCATTCAATTATACAATTGACTAATTAAATAATTCGACAACGTTTTACCTACCTTAATGGCGGATTAATCACTAATTCACTGTTATAACATTATATATTTTTGGTTTGCTTATTGCTAAATATGTTATAGACCATTGTATTTTTTGTATCAACTGTATGTATCCTGTAAAATTGAAATAAATAAATAAATAAATAAATATATAAAAATTGAATGAATAACTTTAACATCCATTATGAATTAAAATAAACTTTTTTTTTTATATTACACAAAACTAATTTGATTTTTACTTGTCGAGTTGTCGCATCGTAAGAGAAATTTCAAACGACGTGCGGTACTTTTTATAACTCGGCCGAAGAATGACATTGTTGCAAAATCGCATAGGCGACTTGTGGGTGAACAAAATTTTATTATCCACACTTCCTTTCCGCAATGTTGCAAACATTCAAAATTCATATTCTTAACAATTTTAATGTGAATTAATCTGTCACAATGTGCTCCAAAGCCTGTAGGATGACTAGAATATTGTTCACACTCTTCCAGTCATTTTCAAATTTATTATAAACCCAAATGTGGAGGAGACTCGACTCGCTGGGTATCTCTAATACTGAAAATCCCTGTAATGTCAGACTTAACCCTCCAATTCCCATGCCTTACCTAATCATGATATTCCTATGAAATTTTGTATACGAGGTCTAAATGGAGTCCAAAGTAATGGACGATGGACAAAAAATTATAATTTTTTGTAGTTTTTTTATGGAGGAGGTGGCACCTGAGGGTGACATTGGGCACTGTAGGTACCAAATTAAACAAAAACATAAACAAACATATTTTTGTTTGATTTGATTAGCACTAACAATGTGGTAATCACGAAAAATTTTGAAAATTTATATTTATAGTAATTATGTACTACACCACAAAAATTTATGTTTTTAAGTACATAATTACTATCAATAAATATTTTAAAAACATATTTTTTACTACGCAAAATTTAATTTTTAATTGAAGAAAACAATTTACACACATAGAAGTGTTTGATATTATATAAATTTTACAGGAATAAGGCTCAAAATTAACGAGATACCCGAAACGAGTAGCCGCTGCCCATATCTTGTAACCAAATCTCATAGGTTTTCACTTTATGTGCTGCTTACTCCCACGATGCCCATAATATGGTACCATTGATTCATCTATTGATAAGTGGCTTGAAGCAACAGAAACAAAGTTATTTGAGAATTATTTGTTCAAGTATTCAAAATACATTTTCAGCTTACCAAAAGAACCATTTTTGGGCACATGACCTAGTAAAATCCGGAAAAGTTCACAAAACACCCGAACCTCCAGGATACTGCGACTCACCAACCCGCATGGCAAGCGTGGTGAGGTAACGCCAACAAACCCTCCAAAACAACAACCAAGATGCCGCATTTTCCCAAGATAGAGCGGCGTGGAAGGCGATGGAGGAGGCCTTCGTCCAGGAGTGGACGGGAGTAGGCTAGGAAGAGAGAGAAGAGACCTAGTAAAATTAACAAAAAGCAAGAATAATACAATGCAAATAAATGGTTCTTAAATTTGTTCAATAATGTACCTGTCTTGCCCAATGTCACCCCAGGTGAAATTGCAATTTTTAATAGCTATAAATCGAATATTTAAATGAAATAATGATTACAAATTTATGTAAATACTAAATTGATCCTTTATGAATCTGTTTTAGAAAAAATATTTCACATAAATAACTATTTAGACATTTTTTAGTGATGTTTATTTCGGAACCTAACAATAACACCATTACTCCCGCCAAGAGCTGACAAAAAAATGATAAAATATGCAAGTTTAGTGTTGCCAGTCGTAAAAAAATGTACACATTTGGATTGTAATACCATCGTACAAATATATAATACCAAAATAAAAATAATAATAAAACTCCACAAATTTTTAATATTTTTTTGAAAACGCGGCACCTGTAGGTGACGTTGGGAATTGGAGGGTTAATCCGGATACTTTCAATGCACACTTTACCTCACACCTTTTCACGCACGATGCTGTCGTGCGGGCTATACTACCTTCATAAGATGAGCGTTTCAAGTCCTGCAGCCATACCGTCTTTTGAATTCTCTCTGATATCGGAAAATGACAAGAGAGATGAAAACTCCATTGCTTTTTTCAACATTTGGTGATATCATTGCTCACTCACGTAATTAATTTATCATTCTCAAAAAATATTTTCTCGACAGTTTGGAAGAGGGCTTATGTAGTTCCTATTTGTAATCAAGAACATTTATATCAATAAATAGCACTAGAAATGAAAGAGGTAACCGTCTCATTGAATTTTGCGCCAAAAATAAAATGTTCGTAGCCAACACGTGGTTTCAACACCACTATAGACATCGCTATACATGGAAATCTCCCGGAGACAGATTTCGATTACAGATTGATTACATTCTTACGTGTCAACGATACAGGAATCAAATTAAAGATTGCAGGAGCTATGCAGGTCCGGACATTGATAGCGATCATAATATGGTTGTGGCGGAAACCATACTGAAATTCAAAAGGCTCGAGAAGAGAACCACAAAAGATGGGACCTAAAGCTGCTAAAAATAAAAGAAGTGAAAGAGAAATACGACGAGAAAACTAAGATATGCGATTTTGAGAGTAATGAAAATGTAGATTAGACGAGGTTTTAGAGAAAAGAAAGTCGCAAGCTAGGAAAGAATGGATCACTGACGACATTTTAAAAATGATCGAAGAAAGAAGGAAGCTAAAGAACTCTAAAACAGAAGAAGGGAAAAAGGAATATAAAGTCCTTAGAAATAAAATTAACAGAGAATCCCAGCTGAGAAAGGAATGTTATTTGCAAGAAAAATGCAAAAATATCAACAGGAATATAAAACAAAGGAAATTCGAAATCGCATACTCTGAAGTAAAGAATTTCTTCAATGACAAAACACAGCCACGATGTACTATACAAGATAAAAACGGCAAACTGCTGTTTGAGGACGAACTGATCGTAAAAAGTTGGAAAGAATACCTAGAACAATTGTACAAAGGAAAGAACATGCTCCAGGAAAGCAAAGCACTAGAAGCAGAATATGACGTAGAAAATAATGCAGATGACATCTTAAGAAGTGAATTTGATATTTTTTTTTTTTTTTTTTTTTTTTTTTTTTTTTTTTTTTTTTTTTTTTTTTGTTTTAAAAAAGATATATCTGGGTTTTGTTATAAACCCAAATACAACTTTATACGCCTTCCACAGTAAGCTAAAAGCTTGTGTCGTGAAAGGGGAGTTTGCCGGCACCTGGGATCGAACCGCGGACCCCTTGTTCAAGAGGCCGAGACTCTACCTCCAGGCCACCGACGAACTCAAAGTTGAAAGACGGCAAAGCACCAGGTATCGACCTGATTCCATCAGAGCTGCTTAAATGCGCGGGAAAAGGCATGCTTGATACATTGTATAAGCTTGTCTGCAAAATATACGACACACGAGAGATACCTGAGGACTTCGCCAAATGTCTGATACGAGCGCTTCCTAAGAAAGCAGGCACGACAAAGTGCGAACAACACAGAACCTTAAGCATGATATCACACGCTTCTAAGATACTCACCAACATTATAATGAAAAGGGCGGAAAACAAAATAAACGAAACACTTACAGAAGATCAATTTGGATTCCGCAAGGAGACAGGTACAAGAGATGCAATCCTGAGTCTCAGACTTATTCTAGAAAAGAGAATAACAATTAATAAAAACACATAAGTATATATCATTCATCGACCTTGAAAAAGCATTCGATAAAGTAGAATGGGAACAACTTTTTAACACTCTAAACCAGATAGGAATGAGTTATAAAGACAGAAGAGCAATCTGGAGCTTATACAAGAACGAAATGGCTGTGATTAAAAGCGGAGAGAGCTGCGCAGAAGCAAGGGTCGAACAAGGTGTAAGACAAGGATGCTCAATGTCGCCAGCTCTCTTTAACTGCTATATACAGCGAGCCATTGATGAACTGAGAGAAGAAATGAAGAACTGGACAGGAGTAAAAATAAATGGGAAAAAGGTCGACATGATTAGATATGCTGACGACATAGCACTGCTCGCAGACTCCGAGATGGAGCTGAACGAAGCCTTAGGGAAAATGGAAAGTATACTGTTGTCAAAGTACAACATGAAAATAAATAAAGAAAAAACAAAATGTATGGTCGTAGGAAGGGAGGAAGCGACTGCGAACATTGCCATAAATGGAGTGAGCATCAAACAAGTAAGAGAATTCGTGTACTTGGGCAGCAGAATAAACCAGGATGGACGCTCCAAATCGGAAATTGTGAGCAGAATAAACCAGGCAAGGATTGCCTTTAACATAAAATCGAAGATATTGGAATCCCCAAATATTGATTTAAACGTAAGGAAGAACCTTACTAAAGCCTTTGTATGGAGCATTCTGCTTTATGGTTGTGAGACGTGGACCATCAGCAAGAGTGAAAGCGGACGGTTGGCGGCCTTTGAGATGTGGTGCTACAGACGCATGCTTAAGATCCATTGGTCGGAACACGTCGAAAACGAAGAAGTATTAACCAGGGTAGGCGAAAAAAGGCAACTTCTTAAGAGAATCGGCCAACAACGAGCTAACTGGATTGGCCACAACATCAGGCACCCAGGACTACTCATCGCCATCGCGGAGGGTAAGACCGAGGGGACAAATGGCAGAGGTCGACAAAGAGACGGACCAACTGAAGAGGGACATGAACTGTGGTTCATACGTAGAGCTGAAAAGTCTGGCTGAGAATAGAGACGAATGGAGAAGTAAAACCAAACTCGTTATAGACCAATCCAATGGATTGTAACTCATTATATATTTTACAATTAGGAGAATGGGATATCAGGAGAATGAGCGGATGCGAGAAGAGTGTTGTGGATAGAATGCGTGTAAATAAATTGAGATGCTTTGGTCATCTGAAGACGTTAGAGAGGAGTCTGGGGCAGTCCTGTGCATATGATGTTGCAGTAGTCCAGAAGAGTGACGACGAAGGCGGCAACCAATCTTTTCGTATGCACTTACATTAATTTGTCTACGGTAATTTTAGGAATTATTAAATTTATTAGGTGTGTGTGTATGTGTATGTTAGATTGTATTGATTTTTATTCCCGGATAGGGCTTAATAAACACGTGTTTTATTTTGGAAAATCACGTTGTGTTGTTGTAGGAGTATACCCACCCACTAAATAGTTTATACGGAATGAAATTCACAAACAGAAAGGGGCCTCTACATAGAGGCACGTTTTTAAGAGTTTTATATAGAATTTTAGTGGCTGGTTTCTGTAAGAAATATCTGCGTAAATAATGAGCACAGTAGCTAGACTACTGTATACCTACCTATATCGAGTGAATGACGGAAAATACCAAGAGAAATACGTTGATTTCATTTTTATGCTTACCTTTTTATCATATTTATTTTAAATAGTTTGAGTATACTCCTTTTATTTTTTTCTCTCCCTTCGTGGAGATTATTTCTGGGTGGGATGTGTCTAGGGGAGAGAAGCATCTCTGCAACGACTCCAGTAACGGTGACCCTCGGTTTCACCAGCCCCAATATCTAGAAGTTTATGGACACCTTAATTCAGCTTTTGCTCAATGATATTAATACGTTGTTTTGTAAATATAAAAATTACTTTTTATAGTCTTATTGTTTATGCTTCTCGGCTAGAGGCACATCGAAGGCGTGTAGTCGAATAATTTCACCCGGGGGGTATTTTGGCCGGTCAGCACTTAAGGCTGGCATGACCGGCCACTATGGCACCTTCGGACAGGAGAAGATTTGTTAAATGTAGAATTTCGGTTAAATGAAAGTCTCCAGTCATCTGAGATTGACAGACAAGATTTTGTCGTTTTAACCCATGTATTTGCACGATTTTCTGTTTAATTAAACCCGAGCGATGCCGGTTTACATACGCTAGTAAGTAAATAAAAGAGTTAATTGAAGTGTTACCTTTGTCCTTAATAAATTAAATTTAGACATTACTAACATATTTACATAGTATTGTTAGTTCGTGTGTTTATTTGACTTTGTGTGCATCACGCCGCGTCATGGATGAGGATGAGCATGAGTGAGAAAGATTATATTCACACATACAAATAAATAAATTAACAGCTGACGAGATACACCAGAACAAACATATAAAAGTAATAAGTAGATAAGTACGTAATCATGTGTCTTTCACGGTTTATTGTACGATAATCTTTGAGCCAATTCCATGTTTACGAGTATATCAAGTGGCCATTCACACGGTGAATAATAATAATATAATAGATGAAAAGTAGAATGTATCAACTCTATTACATTCAGTTATAGAAGATGAGGATGCGAGTCGCGTTGTAGCTACGTTTTTCTGTTCTCCAGTCTGACAATTGCCGATTCATTATTGTTATACATAATATAATAAATATGTACTTACTTTCCTATACCTCTCACATATGCATTGTGTGCGATAGGTAGTAAGTAATATTACCATTATACACATGTAGACATTTGTATAATTATATTTTATTACACAGACATCGCATCAGCTACAATGTATTGTATCGAGTTGCTACGTACATAATAATGTATACCATTGTCTATCTTATATACCTACCATTCTACTTATCTGTATGAGTTATACATAGATCGAGATACAAGTGTGCGAAATCAGCTGATACTTTATTTTGTACGTTGTGTTTTTATTTCGCGGATTTCCGCGTCACCTTTTATGTTGACAATTAAATTCCGTGCGAATGTTATTACGCCTACGTTATAAAGTTACAAATGTTTTTAATCTAGGAATACTCTGTGTCAATTAAATCACGTGGTAATAACATATGATTTGAACTTCATGTTATAACGATACCGGGTTAGTTGGAAGACATCGCATTTTAGCGATAAACTCGCCCTCTGTACATCGAATTGTATAACTGTTATTTTGATGTAATTGTAACCAATGTACAGTGAAGAATAAAATAAATAAATAAATTATATTTATTAATTGTATGGGCATTTACTTTGTAACACTTCATTTTAAATTATCAAATAAAATAAAATAAATATTTATTATTATTTGTTGCTCAACAGTAACACAAAACAAAATAATAATAAATATTTATTTTATTTTATTTGATAATTTAAATTATATTTATTTTTGTTATATATTTATTTTGTCCCGCGGAGTCGTAGGTAAAGAAAAGGCTAGGATGGTATTTTTTTTTATTGAAGATTGTTAATTCCGAATTGTTATGATTAGGTGTATTTCTAACATAATAAATACTTACTTACGCCGTTCACCATTATTGTTGAACAGTTTCTACAATTAGAGCTTATTATTCAAAGTAAAAAAATGGTCAGTAGGCTGATAATTAGTCTCGGACATTTATTCAGAAGATCCTGAGTTGAACTTTGCTACTGACCGACTCCTCCTTATTGACAGAATCAAATTATTGTTCCAGTGAAGGTGTATTTGGGTAATAAATCCAGATTCGTCTAAAATTATATGCATGAAAGGTAAGAGAATTTCACTTAATGATAGAATGTCCAAGCTCATGTCCTTCCAGCAGGACCTTCCGGCAGGACATGAGCTTGGATTTCCATACTTCTGGCAGTACGACTCCACGCGTTTCCGCCATTTTGTTCGTCGAAATATGTTGCTTTAGCGCGAACGCGGACAGCACGTCTTATACTCGCAGCCATTTCGAATCAACTGATTGTAGAAAGATGATTCAAAAACTCGCTAAAAGAGAAAGAGATGCACTATATATCTGCTTTTATTGTATCCTGCTAGCAGGCTTAGAAAGCCTCCAATAACCAAAGACATTGCATCCTACCGGTAGGACATGTAGTCCTTCTAGCAGGACGCTGGACGTTCTATCATTAACGTGGGTCAATAGGTAATGATTTATTTATTTATTCATTCTTTACTGTACATTAATTACAAACAATTACATAAAAAGTTATACATTCAAATTAAATTAAACACACAGTTTTGACAATACCGTGGACGGTGACAGGCTGATTTTTTGCTGTATATTTTAATAATATTAAGTGCGTATTATAGTGTACCAACTGCTATAAAAAATAGTCATACTAATCAAGTCGAATGTCGCGCGTCTATGGAGTGCATTAGTTGAGTGAACGATTAGTCGTGGGATGTGTGAGCGCGTATAAAAACCATACATGAACTTATTGTTGCATGCACAGCGCAGTGCTCAAACGATCTTATTTCTGAACGCACAGTAAAACCTCGTTGAACGACTTTCTCTTTTCTTTTTTTTCTGTACTCATTTAACGAAAAGCCATGTCTCCGGCAACTCCCAAAAACATTATTTGCGACGGCTGTGGAAGTGACGTGAGCCCTACCAAAAAACTAAAATGTTTGCGATGCATGCAGGGCTTTCACTACGGCTGCGTGGGTATAACATTAACTAATTTTAAGAAAATGTCGCAACTGACCAAGGCCCAATGGAGGTGTGGTGATTGTAAAAAGGTGGATCCGCGGTCGGGGCGTTCTGCTTCACCAAGTCAACAGGGTGCGTTGGGCTGTCAGCTTCCCGTCAACGAGGCTGAGTCTACCATATCTGCGGACATGTCTGAGAGGCTGATGTCATTGGAAAGGAAAATGTTGAAAATGCAGGCCACTATAGATTCACTATCGGAAGACAACTTAAAGAAGGACATAATTATAAAGGAGCTAACAGAAAAGGTGGACCGTGCTACAGCGGGAATGGATGGCTCCGTCTCGGTGGAGTTAGCGTCTGTGCGCGAGCAGGTGGAAAAACTGGAAGGTCGTCATGAGCGTCAGGAGAGGGCTGCCAATCGCTCCACCATCGAAATAAAGGGCGTTCCTGTGCTGCCTGGGGAAACCATTCAGGACCTGAAGGCAATTGTCTCTAATATATGTAAAACTGTAGGTGCTGATGTTGGTGTAAGTGATGTTTGTGAAATGGGTAGAGTCGGATCCAGGGGCGCTGCAAGTATCATTCGCGCAAAGTTTAGTACAAACGTGATGAGGGAAGAACTGCTTCTCGCAGTAAGAAACTTTAATCGCACTAAGGAGGGGAATGATAAGCTGAGTACTCGTACATTGGGTGTAGCAGGGCCGCAGGTGCAAGTGTTCGTTTCGGAGACGCTCACGCCCAAGTCCAGACATCTCCTTTACTTGGCACGATGCAAGAAGCGTGAAAAGAGATGTAAATATGTCTGGACCAGAGACGGCGTCGTACTGGTGAAAGTTGATGAAACGTCAAAGCCTATCATAGTTGATTCAGTAGAAAAGATTAATTGTTTGTAATTATGTGTGTAATCATGTACTTTAGTACATATAAATCTATGGTAATCATTGGTTTTACTGTACCCTAATTTTGTTTATACTGTCTACGTAGGTACTATGTACCTATCGCATTGCTTAGCGAATAGACAGTTGATATGATGATATTTGTACTAGCCGTGTGCACCGGGCTCATTTTGTGATTATCTGAATGGTTATAAGTTTATTTTAATACACAATGCATTTATTTATTTTGCATGCAAACTGCTGCAGGTAGTTGAAACATATTTTGTTTTATTAACTTTTTTTTTTTTTTATTATTTTTTCTGTTCTGTTAACTGATGAAATGAGTAAAATAATTATTTGTACATTTTTCATATGATACAACTAGCGGGTTTATTGTTCTACTTTTATTATTATTCTGAAATTATGTATGTACCTACAAGTTTTTTGTATTTCTATTTTCTTATTGTAGTAGCCATACATACATGATCCATGCACGGATGGACGTACATACATACATAATCCGATTTTATATGTGTACATTTTGAGTGAGTAATCAAATTGTCGGAGATTGGGTGCGTCGGTAAAACAGTCTGCATTTTTTGCATTGTTTATATAATTGAATTTCTCTTCATGTTTTGCACATACAAAAAACATAACCTTATTTTTTTTATTATTAATTGATATTGTCATAATTACTTACTTAGTTGTATTGTGAATGAGATTTTTTTTTATGGTGTTTTTTTTTGTTTTATTTTATGCATGCTTATGTTGACATGTGAAATCTATTTTCGTTTTTTTATTTTATGCGTGCTTGTGTTCACATGTGAGATCTAATACATATAAACTGTTATGCTTGTGTTCACATGTGATATCTAAAATATATGCTTGTGTTCACATGTGGGATCATTGATGCATGTTGAATGTGTTCACATGTGAGATCTAATACATATAAACTGTTAAATGAACTTGTACAGAATTGATAGATTACTGTGATGACTTTTTGTATCGGCGAGTGTTGTTGAGTTTTATTTATTCTTGTGATCTTTTTGAGATTGAAAGTGTATTATGATAATTTGTATGATGGTACTTTGATGTTTGTATGGATTGGTGGAATGCCTATATGACTGTGATTTTATCTATTGCGTGTGCCTGCCTATTGGGATTTTGTACCAGCTTACACAGGATAATCAATTAGTATATGCTTTCGAACTTGTCTGTAGCTTCATCGCTTGAATTTCTATAGAGACTTAATTCTAATTCATGGACCAAGATAGAGTAATTTTATAATAAATGAATGATACTGTGAACGATAATATGTGTAGGTACATGTCTGAATATTTGCGCGTCAAGCTTGTGTATTTTTTGATTGGTGATGACTGGGGTATGCATTGGATATGTAATGAGTGTCTGGATATTGTGTTTGAAATGATGTATGAATGTGAATAAACATAATTATGTATGTGTGGTAAGGCTCAACAATGTATCTGCAATAGTATGCAGTGATTTGTATATGGTTTCGCGTTCTTAACTTGATTTATTATGTGAGGTACCTACTGCCTACTTATTGTTTTCACTTGTCACTGCTCCAAGTTGCTGTTATCACATACAGCGGAGTCTGTCTGTACACGGTGCGTGACTTACTGGAACTTTTATACCGAGGTAAGATCTTGATATAATCATAATATTATATTTTTACTAATGATAGCGGTTGTATAGTTGTGTAAATAATATGCCTTCCGTTGTTATGTATCTTTTTTTCCACTATGTCTCGCATTGTTTACGTGATAGAGTTATGTATGTATGTCTTTAGTTTTTATATTGTTTTTATTCTGCTAATTTCGCAACATGAGCCTCTTGTATACTGAAGAGTGTTTTATGTGTAATTGTAACAGGTTGAAATGGATGATGATGTTTCAGCTTGTGTGCTTTGTAATGTGTATACCTGATGTGCTGGTATACCTGTGTGTCATTGTAAGCTGGCGCGCAACGCACATCCTGTGGCTGTGCTTTGCGGTGAGATGATATCTCCTGTGATATCGCCTTCTACTTTTCCTTTCCTCCTGTCCCCCCCTTCTCCCACAGATGCTGTTAGTTTGTCCGGGTCTTCCACCGCTGGTGGTGATGATGCAGCATGTTTGCGATCGTGTCTTATTAAAACCTTTTCTGGTGGTCCAAGGCGATTATTGAGGGTATGCCACATCAACGCCCAGAGTCTTCCATCTCACCACGACGAGATGGTGGACACATTTCAGAACCTAGACATCCATGCCCTCATGGTCTCCGAATCATGGCTGAAGCCTACACTACCATCTTCGTTGTTTCAAATATCTGGTTTTAAATTAATCCGGAATGATCGGCTTGAGCGGCGAGGTGGTGGTGTCTGCGTTTATCTTCGCAGTGATCTACCTTATGAGATCGTTCTGCAGTCTTCATCTCGCTGCATTGGCGATGCTGAGTATCTTTTTCTGAGGGTGAATTTTTTGCACTCCTCTGTTCTTCTTGGGGTTGTTTACTGTCCTCCCACATCCAACTACTTTAATGATTTGGAGGTCGTGCTGGAGAATCTGTCTTCTGATTATAATAATGTTGTAATTATGGGTGATTTTAATACTTGTCTTCTGTTACATAATGCACGTTCAGCTAGACTTATGCAAATGATTTCCTCCACTAATCTTAATATTCTTCCTTTACAACCTACTCATGTACTTCAAAATTCTCAATCACTCATAGATCATATCATTGTTTCACAAAAGAATATGGTGAGAAGTCATGGACAGTTGTCTGCACCTGGTTTTTCGAATCACGATCTGCTCTATCTGGAATATTCTATCAGAGTCCCCAAACCGAAACCTAAATTGATGGTGGCTCGCAACATTCGTCGAATTGATACTGAAACCCTAGTTTCCGATGCCGAGGCTATGGATTGGGATGATATTACACGTCTCAA
This sequence comes from Athripsodes cinereus, assembly GCA_947579605.1. Classification (NCBI taxonomy): domain Eukaryota; kingdom Metazoa; phylum Arthropoda; class Insecta; order Trichoptera; family Leptoceridae; genus Athripsodes; species Athripsodes cinereus. Next base: position 14,215,525 of record OX388313.1, on the reverse strand, counting down.
TACCATTGACGAGAAAGTTGACATTCTTAATGAAAATATTCTGAAGTTATTGGATAAACATGCTCCACTTCGTAAAATTAAAGTGAAAAATCCTGGTGTGCGGTGGATGACAGACGAAATCCGTATGTTGATGAAGCGCAGGAACAGGGCTCGTATCAAACACAATCATTGTCCAACAGTCGAGAACTGGCAGAGATTTAGAAGTCTTCGAAACATTTGTTCCAAAAAATGTAGAAACGCCAAAGTTGCTCATACTCATGATCTCTTTAATGGTTGTTCTCAGGCTCAGGCGTGGAAGCGTCTTGACTCTTTGGTTTCTCTCGATGGGGGATTGGCGCATGGTGAGCCATCTTTGGAACCCAACTGTCTGAATGCACACTTCGCCTCTCCTCCTACTACGTTGGATGATACTGCTAAAGCGGCTGCTCTGAGAGATTTTGGTACACACGTAGGGCTAACAGGTCCACATTTTGACTTTCCAGCCATATCGGAAGCTGAGGTTGAGCGTTGCATTGCCTCCATTAAGTCCAAAGCTGCAGGTTGTGATGAAATAAGCATATCTTTTATCTCGCGCTTTCTCCACACTATAATACCACACCTGACTCATATTATTAATTTTTCATTCAAACACTGTATAGTTCCCCGCAAATGGAAACAGGCTTATGTCATTCCATTACCAAAAAAAAATGATTCCACAGCTCCACAGGATTACCGCCCAATATCAATACTTCCATTTTTCTCAAAAGTGCTGGAAAAACTTGCATACTGGCATTTCAACAAGTTTCTTGTGGAAAATGACTACCACAATAATTTTCAGTCAGGATTCAGAGAAGGGCATAGTACGACAACTGCGTTAGTAAAAATCACTGATGACATAAGAGGAGCTATGGATAAAAAACAACTAACCCATCTGACACTATTAGATTTCAGCAGTGCTTTTAACACTGTGGATTTTGATTTACTCCTTGCTTCTCTCAGGCGACTCAATGCATCTCAATCCTGTATTTCCTGGTTCGAGTCGTACTTAAAAGGTAGAACTCAGTGTGTGCGGTTGCGAAGTGGTGTTGAGTCTGGCTGGTTGGATTTGAGGGCGGGTGTGCCACAGGGCGGAGTGCTTTCTCCTCTGCTGTTTTCAATTTTCATCAGCCCCATCGTGCGACATATTCCCTGTAACTACCATCTATATGCCGATGACCTACAGATCTATACTCACTTCAAGTTAGAGGATCTGTCAAGGGCTGTTGATGAAAAGTCGAATTGTTTGCAACAAGTTTCTGACTGGGCCACTAAAAACGGCTTGATTCTTAATCCTACTAAAACACAAACGATGTTTATAGGAAGCCCCTATTCAATCTCAAAACTGAATAATCTAACGATCCCTAATACATACATTGACTCCACTGTAATCCCTTATTCCAAAACTGCAAAGAATCTTGGTCTCTTACTGGATAGAGAGCTTTCTTGGCGTCAACACGTTAATAATGTTAGGAGGAGATTCTTTTGCAGCATGCATAATCTGAGGAGATTGCAAAGGTTCTTACCCATGAAAATTAAAACTCTTTTGGTCCAGTCTCTTCTACTTCCAATCCTTGATTATGCCGATTGTGCCTACGTTGGTTGTAACTTGGAATTACTCACTAAACTGGAAAGGTTACAAAATACTGGCATTCGTTTCATCTTTGATCTGAAAAGATCTGACCGCATAACAAGATTTAGGAATAAACTGAAATGGCTTACCGTGCGCCAAAGACGAGATCTCCATGTCTTATCACTGGTTTATAATTGTTTATACTCTACGTCTTCACCATACTATCTCAAGGAAATGTTTGAGTATCTTTCGAGCCATGGCTTGCCCTTACGATCCAATAGCGAGCGTCTTCTGGCGATACCAGCTCATAGCTCAAACTTTTTTACAAACTCTTTTTCTGTTCATGGTGCTCGCTGTTGGAATAGTTTGCCTTCCAGGATAAGGTTGCTCCCCACTCTTCAAGCTTTCAAGCGGGCGGTCAAGGACCATTTTATCACACAAAATATGGCTTCTGTATCCTAGTCCCTTTTCCTACATATTCTTCTCCTTTTTACCTCCTCTTTCCTTTCTTTAAGATTTTTTTTATGTGAAAGTTTTATGAAATTGGGTTAGTTGGAAGAAATCGCGCCTCTGCGATAAACTCGCCCTCTGTATATTGATTGTATGATTGTCTTTGTTTGAAATGTATTTTTGTGTGAATTTGCTTGTTATCAATGTACAGTAAAGAATAAATAAAATAAAAATAAAAATAAAATACAATCAATATACAGAGGGCGAGTTTATCGCAAAGGCGCGATCTCTTCCAACTAACCCAAAATGATGTCTGATGTATAATGGGTAGGTGCCTACAAACCTACAATAATACGATATCTCCGTATTGGTGGTTTCTCATTGCTAGTAGAACGTATGTATTCTAATGTATGACGCAGGTTTATCTCGACTCGACATACCTGTATCCATTATCCCCGCGGTATTCAACTGCCAGCCGCAGGTAGATGGCGGGTCGTTGTTTCACCTGGCATGTGCATAATAGCATAGCTGCTCTTTTCTATCACAAAGACCCTTTACAAAAGGACATCAGCGTGTGAAGTTATATTTGATATTTGTCCTGTATACAATTATACCTTTTTACCTCTGCAAGGTTGATGTTTCATGGGTACATTACCCATTTCCTCGTGGTCGGTAGTGCTTATGATATTGTACTGGCGATGCGAAGATGTACGAACCGATTCTATACTATCGCTATTATTGTAGTTAGCTATTGAGTTGTAAGAAAGAGATAAAAACTTTACTCAGCTAAAATTTTATTTTGATTGTCATAATAGAAGCACAAAAAACTTGTTTAGTAGTTTTGTTGGTGGTTCCACTCGGCAATATAACTCCGATAATTTTAGCTGTAAAATACAAAGCCTTTATGGTAACCTTTTGAATAAAGGCCAATCAATAAAATAAGTAAATACTAATAATAATTATAATAGCATTTTTTGAATGCGCGGTTTTCTGGAAAAAACCACTGCAAGGACCCATTCAAGAATCATAACACCTCCTAAACAATAATATCCAGTTTTTCAGTAATCATACAATGACCTTTAGTATAAACCGAAAATTCGATGGAAAAATTAGACCGATATCATTTTATAAAAATACGTTCGTGTGTCCCTCGAGTCCTTAGTTGTAGATTTTTTTTTAAAAGATATTACATTATTTATAAAAGTATGTTAAATGTTGATTCAGAATACATTCCACTCAGACATCTCCATTTTAAACAAAATATAATTTTGCGCAAACCCTACTCGGAAGAACGGGTGAACGTTGTCCATGGACACTTTCGGTGTACATAGACATGAGGGTGGGTGCAACGTGCAACCCTTAATCTAACGACTTGAAGGACATTTATCGCATTTTTATTGTTAGGGTTTTTTAAAAAAAAAATTAACAGGTATATTGGATGAGGCATTCTTAAGTATGGAGTAGAAAAGAGACAACAACAACAACAGTACTTTATTCAAGAAATAGACCATTATCATCTTAATTACTTTACGGAGTGAAACAGCATAATATTATCATTTTAAATATTGGAACAAAGTTTTTGGAAAATTTTTTACTAGTCTATTAAAACTAGTATTAAAAATCCATTAAATGCACGTTTTGTGCACTGACATAGATTTGTATTATATAGGCGGGCAGATATTATATAAGTACCTTTTATAATAAGCACAATATTCCGAACCTCCCCTATAATGTGACACGTCGTGCCTAGTGCCCGATGGTAGTGTTTGTGCCTCCCCCAATACAATGCTATATAACTAGTGAATGAATATACAATACAATATACTGTACATACCCCAATGGCATGCAACGCTGAGTGTTCACTCTTCTCTTCTCTTCTCTTCTCCCTACTGTTATATCTACTAAATACTGTATAAAATATGCTGAATCGTATGGAGCGTCATTTCAATATCAAATCGTACAATATTTTGCCCAGCTCAATAGGGTCGGGGGACTGAATTTGTATACGTATCTATCATACATACAGTTTAATTAATGCAGTATCTGTCGTACATACATCCAATAGTTGGTAGGTATAATACCACTTTCAATAACAATATTTCATATAGACCTTGAAGAGTCACGCGGTCTTTTCTATAAAACTGTCAAATATTTGAAGGGCAAACAACTTTACATATTGTGTTCCTATGTTTTAAAAACTGACAGCGTTTTTTGGTAGTAGTTAGCGTGATTTTTAGCTGTAGATTATAATCCGTAACTTTTATAAATAGATTCTAATAAATCAGTAAATCAAAGTGTGCAATATTGCACGACTTTACTCATGGGAAAAGTGATAGATGACTGACGGTTACTAAGGCATTGTAAATAACACTTCCATGAAAAAAACGTACTATGTGAGAGGGAAAGTGCAAGGATGGCGCACCTTTCTAATAACACATAGTATTACGTAGTGTTAAAAGAAAAAAAAAAGAATTTATTCGTCTAATCATTGTAATAACTATCTGACTATTCGTAATGTAAAAAAAAATATAAAAGTCTAATATCGGTAATAAATTCGTCGGTAGCCTGGGGGTAGAGTTTCGGCCTCGTGAACAAGGGGTCCGTGGTTCGATACCAGGTGCCGGCAAACTCCCCTTTCACGACACAAGCTTTTAGTAGCTTACTGCGAAAGGTGTATAAGGTTGTATTTGGGTTTATAACAAATCCCAGATATATTCTTTAAAAAAAAAAATTGTTTTCATATTTTATTAAATCAAAATGTTCGCAGGGTCAACTAGTTTTGAGAGTTTGTAGGTATACCAAACTTGTTGAAAATTTAATGTTTTATCGTTTTTGCTAAAAGGCGCCTTAAAAAGCTTGATGCAATATAAATTTTCTCGGAAAATATGTTTCAATATATACCAAAATATAGTCTCATTATTACTCAATATAATATTTTTTTAATTATTTCGCTATGGTTACAAACAAAAAAAAATATCGTCGTTGCATATTCAAAAAGAGATATGCGCACATTTTTATTTAGGCATACTCTTTTAAAACTGTTCATTAATGGTCTTTTGCTATAGTAGGTGGGCATTTTCAAATTTTTTTGCTTCGTTACGTAGTGGAACCTAAAAAAATATGTGTAACAAATTATGCCTGATTTTGTATTTAAAATATATATACAACAGTAACGGACGTGAGAAATCAATTACTTTTAAGTTTTGTGTTTTCTTTTTGTCAGGAAATGCGTTTTCGTGAAGCAATATCTGGAGAAATTTCCATTACATCACACAATTCAACGGGGTTTTAAATAAAAACATTTTAGTGAATAGTTGTCGAAAGTATTTAATATAGTTATAATCACAACATTCTTTAAGAAAATATATAATTTTATTAGGAAAATAACGTAAAATGTCACATTTTCTGTCCAATTGGTCCATTACGTTACGTTTTGTACTATACAGTAATGAGTTTTCTTATATTCTACACTAATTATGGCAAATTGTTGGTGATTTGCACTTTCCAACAACAATTCAGTTCACATACTATATTTTATATATTACAATAATACAGTTGTATCAGTTGTTGGAATAAAATCTAAAAAAAATAGTCGGAGATATAATAGGACAGTAACGTAATAGGAAGTATCTCGTTACGTAATGGAAAAGTAAAGCTAACGTCGCATGGTAATAATATTCATTAATTATATCAGTCGAAAATCCGAGATAATTTTTTTGTTTTTTTTTTTATATATTTTATTTATGCATATTCACGGCTTTCGCCTTTTACATGTTAATTAAGAGAAAAAAATAATAACAATTAAATCCAAAATAATATTTAACGTTTTGACATAAACTACACTAAAATTGACTAAAATACTGTCATAGAATACCAAAATGAACTAATTTATATATAAGTCAAATTAAGAACAATTTTATACTTTATAGCAGGGGGGGCAAACTTTTCGGATGAAGGGCCAAATTCAGAAATTCATAATTATCGGCGGACCGCAAGTAAAATATAATTTTTATATCTACCTACACCAGGGGTCGGCAACCTTTTGCAACAAATCTTACTTTTCACAATTCTGTTTCATATTAAAATTCCCCCCCCCCCCCCCCCTTCCCCCGTCGCTAAATTTTCAAAATGGTATAGGAATTCGGAATATTACAAATTCCTCGGTTTTCTTAAAGAAAATTTTCTCACAGTACCTTTTTCTAAATATGTAACGGGTATTTGTACCGACTATTATTTTTAATTTATTTTCAATCTTTGTTGAAAAAATCGTTGAAGAAAAAAACGTGATCATTTTTTAAAATATTATATTACTCTCGGGCCGCAGGAAATACACGGCGGGCCACATGCGGCCCGCGGGCCGCAGTTTGCCCATGCCTGGTTTATAGAATACCACTATGGACTAACTAAAATTGGAACGTTACTATTTTACTTAGTGCACACTAAAAATGAAATAGAATCGGGGGTAGCATTTGTCGTTTTTGTTACACTTGATTGGCCTGACGTACTGAATTATGATTTACTAGCAATCACTTGAACTGTTTTCATAATAATAAATATATTGGACATCATAAAGCCATCATAATAATTATTAACATCTTTTAATAAAGTCGGAAGATTAAAATATTCAATGTAAGCTAGGCTTTACAATTCCATTACGTGACAGTTTTTTTCCACCAATACATAACGTTACGTAATGGACGTGACGTATTAGTATCGATCTCTGTTCATCCACATGTTTACACCTTGTTAGTGAATATAAAGATGGATTCGACTTGAAATTCAAAATGAACAATATTTAATATGTAATTAGAGTCCAAAAGAAACAAATAAAACTCTTAACTTACCTTAGAAATCTGCGTTCGTAATGGAACACCAATTTTAGTGAGCAACTACGTGGACCAGTTCCGTCACAAGAATCTGCACAACCGACGTTTTTACACAATATAACGGCATTCATAGACTAATATAACGTTGCCATTAATTATAATCGACACTCGATTTGACCAAAATAAGTAAAACAGAGGTTTAGAATGGCCGTGACGTAATAGGAATTCCACTTTTTGTGATTTGAAGGACAGGAAAAAAATACATATTTAACATATTTCTGGTTTGCTTTATGATATTTTATGGGACTTTACTGAATTTAGAGACAATCAAGTTTTAAATGAAGTCATAAAACCTGTGAATATAATGGGCAGACAAATATAATTTTGTTGTTAAAGTTGAGAGGTACGCTGAAGACATGTTGAAATATGTCATTCCGTGTTATTGATTTACACATTAACTTGCAAAATTTAAATAGTTACCTGTTATTTTTATGCTTAACTAAGAAAAAAATCATCATTTTATCAATAATTGTGATTTCGGGCAAAACTGAAATAATTGGTCATTTAAGAAACAATTTTGAATTCTCGAGACGCGTACGTTATACTCATAGCAAAAAAATCTGAAAATGCCCAGGTACTTAATAATAACCTATTTATTGTGATTTTTTTGGTAAAATGTATTAATCCTTGTTAATTGTATGTTGTTTTTGTTGTACGCAGCACGCCTCGATACAGAGCAACCTAGTGAGGCTGCAGTAACTTAATTGTAGCCATATTGGTGATAAATTGTCTCAACATTTGTACGTTGTTATTTATTGATTGAATAAAGTGTTTATTATTGTTATATTGTTCCCATATGAAAGTAACAGATTGTAATATCCATAAGTTTTTAAATTAAAGCAAGTTGGTTGGTTTTAACGTAGAAAGCGTTCAGCAAATCCCTTTGCCGTATAAAAATACGTTATTAATCTTCCTCTTGTGAATCCTCTGATGTTTATGTCCAAAATGTATTGTACTCAATTCTGTTTTTATTCGACAATTAATTTGCTGTTTGATTGTTTAAATTTGCTGTGAAGTATTATAATATTGTTGTCGTTAAAACGAAGCGATGAGTGGACTGCACGTGTAGTCTTGGCCGAGCTGCCAAAACAGTTACTATGTTCTCTGTAGTTCATAATAAGCACGCGGCTTGTCCCGGATACTAAGTCTCAAAGCCAACAAAATGAACTCAATTTTCTCTCTGTGATTATGCTCTGTGTTTGATGTAGATTTGTCTACTCTAGTAGGCAAGTGCGTTGTTAATGCAATCATAGAAGGCTTAATATTACAATATAAAGGATTAATAATACTACTATACTATACTATACCCTCACGCCATGTCCCAAGTGGGGTAGGCAGAGAGAACGGAACGCCAAACAGATCTATCTTTACACACTTCCTTCGCTTCCTCCACATTCATACAGTTCCTCATACACGCACGTCGGTTCCTCTTACTCAACACGCGGCCGTCCTTGAGAATTTGATCCACGTGATCAAGCCACGTGGTTCTCGGACGCCCGCGTTTCCTCACACCCTTTCTTTCAGATAAGTATATCCTCTTTGTCATTCTTACCTCGTTCATTCGTTCAACATGCCCAAACCACCGTAGTTTATTCACGCGCATTCTGTCCACAACACTCTTCTTGCATCCGCTCATTCTTCTAATATCCTCATTCTTCACTCTATCACGCAGCGTTTTACCAACCATTCTTCTCAACGATTAATAATAATAATATAAAATAATTGTGAATAGGTATATCACACAAGTTTACGACTTGAGGTCGACCGCCCTGTGTCATTGTTATTTAATCAATTCGATTTAATACATTACTATTTCTCTATGGTTTTGTAATTATAAGTAGGTACCGTTTATGGTGCAAGCAATGAGTGAGTCTTCGCGTTTTATTTTGTCTCAATTACTCATACCGCAGCACGGTTTAAAGATAGTGAACTGAAATAATATATTATTTGGTTCACAGAATTGGCAGGTTGATGTGTTATGAATGTCGTGTTTACGCAATTTCATGCTGTAAGTTTGATAAATCACTCCATTATGGTGCGTGTCATTGCATTGCCGTAGTTCTGTGTGTGCGTTTAAATGTTAAACCATTTTTTAAACAATCTTAGTACACACGAAATATAATATTTATATTATATAATGCATAGAATAAACAGATTCAACGAGATTGTATTTATGTGTGTTATTCGTCGTACAAAAATGGTGTACGCTTTAATGCACATGTTTTGTTTACCTTTTACTTGTAAATAATATTATTATGAAGGTGCATGCATATCAATGCCAAAACATTTTTCCTATGAACTATAAATAATTCGACATTTCTTCATACACATTATGTGGTACCTACATATCAAAAGATTTTTCAAAAGAAGCCAAAGGTTTTTCTCAAGACCAACTAACAAGTTATTTTCAAAATTACTTTACATAGAGTATCCAAAAAACTCGTTATAATATTATGCTCTGCGAAAACACATTTTCAAACGAATATAATTTTAAAAAAAAATACTTATATATATCTGGGTTTTGTTATAAACCCAAATACAAGCTTATACACCTTTCACAGTAAGCTGAAAGTTTGTGTCGAGAAAGGGGAGTTTGCCGGCACCTGGGATCGAACCACGGACTCCTTGTTCACGAGGCCGAGACTATCCCCAGGCTACCGATGAACTCTATATTAACAATGTTTGTAATTAATACTAAATGTTAACAGTTAATAGTAAACTTAATTATAGCTAGTTACATTCTTAGCCCCAATGTAAATACATACAAACTTCATACCCGGTGAGTTACTAACTGTCCCATGAGATGTCCCATGTTTTCTACGTAATAACTGAGAACTCTTTAGTACATAATAAGAAATGTACGAAGTTTCCTGTTTTTGATATATGTACATATACTAGGGAGGTACCTCAATTATGATATGGATTTTTCATTAGCTTTTCTACTGCTATATTATAAAAAAATCACATGAATTTTATATTCTGTTCTTCTAAATTTTCGAACCGATTGAAAGTTTTTTTAAAACCTAGTTAAATTATTTAAACTTCAAAAACTGCAAGTATAAAAAACGTTACGAATCGGTTAGAAGCATTCGAAATGTGGGTACACCGAAGAATGTTTCGTATAGCTTGGACCGAAAAGGTCAGTAACATCGAAGTACTTTGGAGAGTCGGAGCAAAGAGAGAGCTGTTGTCGATTGTCAAAGTGAGGAAGGTCTCATATTTGGGTCACGTGCTGCGTGGAGAGAAGTACCGTCTCTTCCGCCTTATATTGGAGGGCACGATAGAGGGAAGACGGGGAGTTGGCAGAAAGAAGATGTCCTGGCTGCGCAACATTTGAGAGTGGATCGGTACAGGGAGGTTTTCGCCGGAGTGATCGCCAACGTTGGGGGGATCTGACACGGCACAGAAAGAAGAAGATAGAAAATTTATCATTTAAGTATGTATAATGTGCAAAATTCGATTGTATTATGGTTAATGTTCCAAACAACATAAGATTCATGATTCAAAATGTTGCGTTTGATTTTAATATTTTATATTACCGGCAACTTTTGGTGTGTAGTTGTTTTGTAATTCACATACTTACCTATACCTAATTTGAAATTTCTAGTTCCTTGCTGTTTTGATGATAATATATAAATTAGACGAAACATTTCGTAGATTTGTACATAAATTGATTGTAGATATATTGATTATCGAGTTTGTACTAACAATTCAATTAATATGTGGAATTATTGAAATAACGGATTTCATATTTCATTCATTGGACGTCGACTCACTCGCTGTTTGCTATTTACAATTCAGCGTTACACATATTGCCTAATACTTGCATACATAATATAACATTACAAAATATCCCGTAATCGAATTTAGGGATTTGTGTCATGTAACGCTATCTACAATATTATATTACATACTTACTATTAATTTTATTTAGCAATAAGTATAATATTATAATTTTTCTTATGCGGTGTAGGTACGTATAATATTTGCTCTGCTTATGAATACACTGCAAGTGTAGTATATTCGTAAGCAATTCAGATATTTTGTACTTTTAATTATGGCATCATATTTTTTTATGTATCTAATAAATAGTTTTGTTGTATTTCGATATGATTTCATGACGTGTAAAGGAAGACCGTTTTACTGCCACCTTATTTTTGCGAACATTGACCTTTCGCGGTCGGGCTACCTGCTAGTGGCGTGAGTTTCTTAAGAATGACCTTAGAATTGTAATGTGTTGTATCCATATCCAGGTAGTGTTACATATATTGATAGACACTAGGCAGGCACACTGACCTGAGCCATATAATCGCTAAATACCTGTTCTATGTCGTGTCTGATTTGCTAGTTCACGAAATCCTGTCGAGCATTTCCTCTCAATCGGGGAATAATCATATGTTGATAACAGGTAATGTTACTATGTATTGTGAATGCTGTTGTACTGTTTCCCTCTTTCGGGGAACAATCCTGTGTTGCTATCAGGTACTGTTACTGTATGTGAATGCTGTTGAGGATTTCCTCTCTATCGGGGAATAATCATGTGTTGATTATTGATAATGTTGCTACATTTGAATGATGTGAAGCATTTCCTGTCTATCGGGGAATTATCATGATCGTGTTGATAACAAGTAATGTTACTACATGTGAATGCTGTTGTACTGTTTCCCTCTTTCGGGGAACAATCCTGTGTTGCTATCAGGTACTGTTACTGTATGTGAATGCTGTTGAGGATTTCCTCTCTATCGGGGAATAATCATGTGTTGATTATTGATAATGTTGCTACATTTGAATGATGTGAAGCATTTCCTGTCTATCGGGGAATTATCATGATCGTGTTGATAACAAGTAATGTTACTACATGTGAATGCTGTTGTACTGTTTCCCTCTTTCGGGGAACAATCCTGTGTTGCTATCAGGTACTGTTACTGTATGTGAATGCTGTTGAGGATTTCCTCTCTATCGGGGAATAATCATGTGTTGATTATTGATAATGTTGCTACATTTGAATGATGTGAAGCATTTCCTGTCTATCGGGGAATTATCATGATCGTGTTGATAACAAGTAATGTTACTACATGTGAATGCTGTTGGTCGTTTTCCCTCTTTCGGGGAACAATCTTATGTTAATAACATATCGAGGGTGTACAACCAAAATGCACTAAGTCAGTCTTGCGCTACAAAAGTTGTCAAAAACTATTCAAGTAATTTACATATTTCCTATTATTAAATTTGTTTGCAAAGCCTAAAAGTCACTTACCAATATCATCTTAATTGAAGTTCAAACAATACATGGCGAATTTGTATTGATCTAAACACATTTTTTTTCATTTAACTGCCATCATGTCATCTCAAAACTGAAATGACTTAGTGCATTTTGGTTGTATACCCTCGATATAATTTTACATAAATGACACGTTCTTACATTTGGTCTTTTTGAATCAGTGGTTCAAATAATGTGGATGTGTAAAATTTACGTAATAAAATAAAGTGAACATAACTTTAAAAGTACATAATATATCGTTAGTTAAAATCGAGTTTTATAGTATGTAGGTCGTGGGCCATGACGGATCCAATGTTCTGTATTGGAGCAATTATACAATGGATATGTGGTTAATTACCCTCAAGTTGAATGCTGGTCGGTCGTGAGTAGGAAACTTTATTGTGTCGACAATGAGTGGATATGAAACCAACCAACAAACACAACGATGTGCCTAATTAAATCTCCTCAGTGTTCAGTATTTTACTATCGTAGCAAGCTAATGCCCGGTCTAGTACTACTATAATGAATAATGGGGAAACTATCATAGTGTAACTATCATACGAGTGTCTATTTGAGTTTGTTCACATCTATATTTGAAAAGACAGGTAGCGAAGAGAAGTTCTCCCGACGTTGACGACTATTTAGGAGAAAGCTTCGCTTTTCCGAAGCAGCTCCCTCACGGTTCTGACGCCAGTCCATTCGACTGTATGTATGCAGCATCCATCTTAAGAGCGCTCTCTAGCAAAAGCGGTAAAATATTCAATTTTCAACAAGGTTGGCAGAAAACCTCTCAAAACTTGTTGGCGCTGTGAACATTTTAATGTGATAAAATAATGAAAACAAACATTTATTACCAACATTAGTTTTTTAGTTAAAATAAAAAATTGATTATAGCTTTATAGTATTTGTTTATAAAAAAGCATTTTTCTAAAAATCTAAATCCACGAGAATCCTACAATTACACATTTATATTTTTTACGTATTATGAAAAGTTAGTTATTAAAAATATGGTTTAGTAAATTAAAGTTTTTTGTTTTTTTCTTTTTCATGGATCTTGAGCGATTTAAAAATACATTTATATGATAAAATTTCTCATATTTTGAAACCAAAATTCACCACATGAACTCGATTTTTTGTTTATTATAAAAAAAATGCTAAAATCCATAGTATTGATATGCTTGATGGGATGAATAAAATATGTATATATTAGTGATGTAACGAATGTCTGATTTTGGATATTCGCGAATGCGAATGCGAATGCGAATATTGACTTGAAAATGGTATAGGAATTTGAAATATTCCAAAACTCCTCGGTTTTCTTAAAGAATATTTTCTTGCAGTACCTTTTTCCACAATGTACCGGGTAAGTATCCGGTACTTTCACCGAATTACTGATTTGTTTCTTCATTTACATGGTACACAACAGATGAAAGACATATAAATATAAACATGTAAGCGACAAAAACATTCCAATAGTCTTACATCGAAACAGTGCATACTTCAGCAATAACACACAAAACAATTATAGAAAATCTTACACATAATATAGGTATTAATTCACAATACATCCAATCACCCATTCCTATTACAAATCGCTGCTCACCCAATTTCGCACACATACCTAATACATTCATTCGCACAAACACATTCACACTTCACTAATGTATGCAATAACAATACAAAAAAACTCTTAAAAAAGAAAAATCAAAAATTTAAAAAACAGTCTAAAAATTGATACTATCCCAAACACTTCACATTTTATCAAACATATACATTTTTTTTTATATTTATTTCATCTTATTCTACCCTCAACTCTCCTTTCTCACAAACCTGACGTAATTGGCACTTTAAAATTCTATAAACAGGGTTTCTTGAGTCTGCAATCGTTTTTGTTTTTTTTTAATGTAGAACGGAAAACAAGATCTTGTTAAAGGAAGCATTCTAAAGTTAATCCTATCTAAAATATTAGGCACATCGTATTCGGACAAGCATATTTTTCTCAGGTTGCATGCATCCAGCAAAACTCTTCACAATTCCAATTTAGGCAAATCTTTAATAAATACAGGATAATGCAATCTCTTCCTAACCAAACGAATGAATTTAGACTGAGTTCTCTCAACTTGATCGACATATTTTTTAAAATGTGGATTCCATACAGAGGAACAGTCCTCCAGCTTGGAGCGAAACAACGATAAGTACAAGTACAAATACGATTCATATAACCTAAATGACTTTGTAGATCTCAGAATAAATCCCAGTATTTTATTGCTCTCTTCGATAATTTTGTTCACGTGATCATCAAAGTGAAGCTCAGAGTCAAACACCACACCTAAATCTCTAATCTTATTTACTTCTTTTAAATCATGATTATGGATATTGTAAATTTATCGAATTTTGTTTCTATTTTTGGTAAAAGAGATCAGATTACACTTCTCCAGATTCAAGTGCAAGTTATTTCTTTTACAGTACTCGTGTAGTCTTTCCAAGTCCTCGTTAAGCATTTCATAGTCAAACAATAATTGAATTTGACAGTATATTTTTAAATCGTCCGCAAATAATAGAAGCTCTGAGTGGTCAAAGCACTTTTTTATGTTGTTTATGAATATCGTGAAAAGTAAAGGACACAAAGAAGACCCCTGAGGGACACTAGATGTAACACTGACACTGCCAGATGAGTAACCGTTAAGTTTAACTGTCATCAATCTATCAGAAATATATGAGTCAATCCACCTTAGTTGAAAAAAGTCGATGTTCTACTTTATCAAATGCCTTTTGAAAGCCGATATAAATGGCATCCAACAGTATACGATTGTCCATAGCTGAGAAAAAAAATCAGATTTGTTACTGTCGATCTTCCACTCATGAATCCATGCTGCTCTAGAAGAAGATACGGCTTCAGGAAAAAAGTAATTTGTTCACGAACCATACCCTCAAATATTTTTGAAAAAGGTGATAGAATTAAAATTGGTCTGTAGTTACGAACGTCCGATTTGCTGCCAGATTTATGCAAAGGAATAATACTAGCCATCTTCCATTTGCATGGAAAGCATCCTTCTTGTAAACTCCTAATTTATTTATCGTGTCGAAACCCAGAGAAAAAACCCATCAAACTGATTTCCAGTACTGCGCAAAACGCGCAGCAGGTGGAGATGCGTCAAAAATATCCTCCATAGTGCAAGTGACAGGGCACAATGGACACTCCAACAAGTGTGGCATAGTCTGTGCTGCACCACAGTCACACGCTCCGGATTCGTCCTGTAGGAAGCCCAATCGTTCTCCATTGTCGCGGCAGTTTCCTACACCAGATCTCAGTCGATTTAGGGTTTTCCATGTCCCATAGTCTAGATTGCCTCCTGCAGCAAGGTGTTCTAATAAATGTCAGATACAATGGTTTGGTTAAATGACTTACACATCTCTTTAATATACTGGTGCTAGACCATCAGGGCCAACTCCTTTTGTCTCATCTATACCTAATAAACGTTTATGAATATCAGATTTCAAGATACTAACCATGGATAAACATGAGTTAGTTAAAATATTTTCCAATTCTTTAGTATTAGAATCATGCAAATTATTCAATGAAAATACAGAACCAAAAAACGTCGAAAACAAGTTTGCAATCCCCTCTGGATCGCTCGAAGTCTGGTCACCGTCACCCATTACCCTTGGATAGCCTCTAGATTCTTTAAGGGAATTCACGAATGAAAAGAAAGACTTGACATTGCCCTTAAGTGATTTCTCAGTGTTATTAATAAAAGACCTATAATCGTGATTCTGCGACAACTTCAACTGAGCTCTTAGTTGAAAAAATAAATTGTAGTCAGAATCATTACGGTTCATCTTCAACTTACGCCAAGCCTTAGACTTCTCTTAAACAATAACAGAATTCTATTAGAGAACCATTTGGGAAAATTATTAGGTGACACCCTCTTCATATGTAGGTGTATGCTTCTCAATTATTGGCAAAACATAACCATAAAAAGATTCAATCATCTTATTCACCAGTCCGTTTCCCAAAACACTGACCCAATCAACACTTTGTAGTTCAAAATTTATTTCCGAAAAGTTTAACTTAAAGTATATTAATTTCTGGATCATATTTTGAGACAAATCCTCAGCAATTTCAAACTCATAATCTATCAACAGTGAAGGATAGTGTGAATCCATACCAACCAGTGGAGAGTCACATCTGGTAACAGAACACGGAATAGTTGAAAGAACTAAATCCAAGATAACTTGATTGCTGTTATAAACTCCGTTAGACTGAAACATATTGAGAAAAGATATAGATTCTATCAAATACTGCGCAACAGGACACGAATAAGAATACGGAACAAAGATTGAATCAACATCGTGGTCTTTTTTCCATTGGATTGTTGGGATATTGGAATCTCCAATAAGACAAATATCCGTTTTGCCGTAATAGCTGATTAAACGTTCAGATATACTTTAAAAAAAAGATGTTTTAAGTATCTAAGGATGTGGAAGGCGGTATATACATATACTACACCCAGTAGCGGTGAGCATTTTTTCATGCGTTACCGATGAAAAACGAATACTGGTAAAAAAAACTTTCACCAGTATCATCCCAAACAAGAGTGGATGAATATCCTAGTGTCCGATCCACAGCAATTAAGACCCCACCTCCATCCCTTTTACCACTCAACATGAAATCCCTATCCTTGCGGTAAACTGTATATTCGTTTTGAAAAAGTTCGCTGTCAAATATGCCACAATTTAGCCAAGCTTCCGTCAGAACAATTATATCATAACTATTTGCAAATAAGTTTGCTCTAAACTCCTCGATCTTAGTCTTCAAGCCCCGAAAATTCTGAGAGAATACTTTAGTGTGGTTCACCTTGTAGTATGATATAAATATTCCTTAAATAGAATATAAAATTATTGTAGGGCCCTATACTCATAGCAGTTGTAATACTTAAAACAAACATATAAATTAAATCTCCACAAATGCATATTTCTCCTAATAATAATAACATCATCAAGCAAACGAACACAGGAAACAATACAACAAATGTGGCCAACACGGAACAGACCAGATACTTTATAACTAAAATAATATTCGCAAAACATTCGCATATTTTTTTGCGAATGCGAATGCGAATACTTTGAAATATGCGAATATTCGCGAATGCGAATGCGAATATTCGTTACATCACTAGTATATATTTTACAAATAATTTGTATTTTGATATAACAAAGAGTAGAACTACCTAAATAAATCTCGTCAGTCGGCTATTTAGTTTTTTAAAGAAGAAATCTAATATTTTTACTCAACAAGTTTTGAAAGTGTTTCACCAAATTTGTTGAAAATTGAATATTTTACCGTTTTTTCCTAAAAGGCGGCTTTAAGGGCGCGGACATAATTAAAAAAAATATGTATTCCGTGCTGCCCTTTTTCTCCAAGGTATTGAAGAAGCTGACATATTGGTAGCTTAAAAATCACCTCAGTGAGAACAAAATTCTCAGGAATTTCTAGTCCAGCTTTCGAGATTTATGAAAATCACTGAGAATATGGAATGAGCTACGGAGGGCCGACAGGTCGCGCATCTTACACTGACCTCTGAGGCCTGAGTCAACAACACACTATCGCGTAACGTTCCCGCTCCGCTAGCGTTCGGGTGCAGACGATGGTGCGCCAAAGTGTTAATTTTCGTAACTATTGTGTATCTTAGCAACGAAATTGACACTTGCTTGCAACATCGTCTGCACCCGAACGCTAACGGAGCGGGAACGTGACACGAATAGGCAGCATACTGATCTGCAGCGGGCAGGTCAGGTCCGCGCTTCTGGCCAACGGAGCAATATTGTTGGGCTGGAGTTGCTGTAAAACCAGAGACTACATAGGCGCCACAAGGTGCTTCAAATGTCATATGTATGGGCACACCCAGAGGGAGTGCAAACACGCTGCTCCAGTGTGCGCACGTTGTGCTAAAGAGGGCCACGAAGAGAGGGACTGCAATGTCCCTATTGCAAGAAGGGTGTGTGCCACGTGCACAGCCCACCCCACGGGTGATCGGGATTGTCCCGCTCTACGGGACGCAATTGACAGGATGGTGCAGTCAACGAATTACAATGGCTAGTGAGGCTGCCGTCGTGCTGGGCCAGATCAATCTAGGGCGATGCCGCGCGTCTGCTATTGATTTGGTAAGGTCCGTGCAGCGCAGGGGCGTTCCATTGGTTTTTGTTCAGGAGCAGTTGTTTACACGAGTGATCCTCGATGGTGCCGACGTACCGCTTGCCGTGATCGACAAGGGGTCTCGTCCCATGGCGGGTTTCTTGGTGGACACCAGTAAGGTGCAGCCGTTGTTCTTGGATGGACTTTCGGATGAGTTCCGGTGTTGTATATGCCTCCGAATCGATGGCCGCGAGATCTTCTTGATATCTGTATATTTTAAGTTCTCTGATAATGTAGGAATACACCTCCGGGGCTTGAGACGGACTCTTGACGCTTTGCAGGGCAGATCGGTCTTGGTATCTGGTGATTTTAATGCACGCTCGCCTCTCTGGCACGACAGACCTGGCACGGACCGCACTGGGAGTGGTGGACCAGTGGAGGATTTTATATCTTCCGCTGGCCTCAACATTCTCAATGTTGCCGGTCAATCGGCCACGTTTGCTGGGCCAATGGGGGAGAGTTGGATTGATTTAACTCTATGCACCGATGATCTGCTTGCGGATCTCTCCAATTGGAGGGTCCACGTTGGGGAGGTTGTCAGCGACCATCGGCTGATCACTTGGTCTGTCGGGGGTTCGTTGGGAATTGAACCATACGGTCTGTGGAGTTTCAAGCGTTCGAAGGCGAACTGGAATTCTTTTGGAATTTGTTTGAAAGAAGAATTGAGAGATTTTGATGTATATTTGGCTGATGGAGCTGAAGTAGCTGGGGAAAAATTTAACTCAGCGGTCATCTCAGCGGCGACAGTGGCGCTGGGAAGGTGCAGGCCTGGGGGACGTCGTTCCACCAATTGGTGGACCCCGGAACTCACGGT
Source organism: Athripsodes cinereus (assembly GCA_947579605.1). Classification (NCBI taxonomy): domain Eukaryota; kingdom Metazoa; phylum Arthropoda; class Insecta; order Trichoptera; family Leptoceridae; genus Athripsodes; species Athripsodes cinereus. The sequence goes on along the minus strand of OX388313.1, from coordinate 14,196,331 downwards.
TTTAAGACGCCAATTTAAATCCGCCGAACGGGCCTTCTGCCCGGTGAGAAAAGGCAGCGTGTTGCGGGACTCTCCAGCTGGGAGGCAACTCTTTGAGCGGCTCCAGCGAGCGAGGGGTTCTTTCAAATCAGCCATAAGGCATGCTAAGACTTCGGCTTGGAAGGAGTGGATAACAGAAACGGGAAACGCCGACCCTTGGTCCGTGACTCGAACTGTAGTTAAGTCTAAGAGGTCTGCTGATCACTATCTTACCAGTATTGTTTCTGGCGATAATGAAACAGTGTGTATTGACGGCACACTCAGGGCGCTATTAGATGGTCTGGTGCCCCTTGACTCAATGTCGGGGGACACACCATTTCATGCAGCGCTGCGTTTCCAATCACGCTGCCCCCCCGATGAGTCAGTAATCGAAATTGACGATGTGACACATCAAGAATTGGGTGAAATCGTCAAAAAATTACGACCAAAGAAGGCACCTGGAATTGACAGAGTTAATGGTGTGATTGTGAAGCAGGTCTGGAGATTCTGTCCGGCTGAAATGTTGGGACTTTTCCGGGCCTGTCTGCGACAGGGAGTGTTTCCAAAAGTATGGAAGAGAGGTTTGCTTAGGGTAATCCCCAAAGGCAACGAAAAGCCTCTGTCGGATCTCAAGGCGTATAGGCCTATCACTCTGCTGCCTTCCTTTGGCAAGATACTTGAGATCTTGGTGAGGAACCGGCTGGATGGGGCCCTTGTGCCGGGAGATTCAAGCAGTTTGGTTTTAGCCGGGGCTTATCCACAGAGCACGCCATTGATGCCTGCATGAAGTGGAGGGATGACAGTAAGGAGAAAAATGTGCTGGGTGTCTTCCTTGACATAGCTGGGGCTTTCGACAATGCGTGGTGGCCACTCATACTGGCCAAACTGAAGATACGGGGATGTCCTCGCTGGCTGTTTAATGTAATCAGCAGCTACTTCAGCGACAGGTCAGTTGTGATCACCCACGCGGGACACTTGGTTGAACGGGTTGTAGATATGGGCTGTCCGCAGGGCTCGGTCCTCGGACCATTCTTGTGGAACGTCCTCTTCGATGACCTTTTGAAAATAGATCTTCCTCCTGGCTGTACGATTTTCGCTTATGCTGACGATGCTCTTCTCTTGCTGTCTGGCAGCACGAGGAGAGCGATTGAGGACAATTTTAAAACCGCGATCGAGCGCATCCTGACGTGGGGCAGTGTGAATAGGCTTGTCTTCTCGCCGAGCAAGACCTCCGAGATGTGGTTGAAGGGAGCGCTTGGAAGGGGCAGAAATCCGGTTCTCCGGATGAGTGGAACACCCGTAAGGGTGGTCGATGAAGTCCGGTACTTGGGAGTTGTTCTGGACAGGGGTTCTTCCTTTCTTCCTCACGTGAGAGCGACTGCCGAGAGGGCGAAGGTACTTTTCTTCACCCTTCGCCGACTTAGTCGTGGTACATGGGGCCTGCGTTCGGGGACTGTAAGGGCCATATATCGGGCGACGTACGTGGCGCAAGTTACGTATGCTGCTCGGGTTTGGTCACATAGACTTTCGGTAGGCTCCGTATCAACGGCAGTCTTGAGGGGACAGAGACTCCCGCTGCTCGCCGTCACAGGTGCGTATCGTACTGCCGCTAGCGATGGCCTTCCTGTTATCGCTGGCGTGCTACCCGCTAATTTGGAAGTCTTAGACAGTGTGGCCAGGCGTATCTTCTCTGCCATTTATTCTACTAATTTGTCTAGTGCTCATGGATTTTTCCACAATGCCTAAAAAGTCCACATACTATTTCTGTACCTGAGATCCATTTAGTCTTAAGTACTAAGATGCCATTTTCAAATTTAATTTTTTAATCGAAAAAATCTCAACATTTTACTAGTAATAAGCTGTATATAGTATATACGGTATATATAGTATATACAGCTTATTACATAGACCCTAAGCATTTCTATATTTTAGACTCACGACTGTTGTGTTATTTCCGCTTTTTTCGTAGCTTTGGCATTTTTGTCAAAAATGCACTTAAGTCCTAATGGCTCTCAGGTACAGATTTATTGGCAGCTTTCACTCTATACGGTTGAAAAATATGAACTCACTTTATGCTACTATGAATTCAGTAGTAATATCCTTTTTGGCGAAAGTTAAGAATTTGGGAGTAATCATGGATCAGAGACATTCTAACTAAGCAACATTAATTTAATACTTTAAAGAAGATTTTTTACACTTAAAAGATTTTTTACAAGTTCCACACTCAAATGATGCTACGAAAATTCCTGCCCACCAAAGAAAAAACATTAGTCCAATATTGCCCATTTTTGACAATGCTGATGTACGTGTAAATAAATAAATAAAACTTAATTGTCATCAAAATATGCAGTATCAACTTCTTAAAAGAATCAGCCAACAACGAGCTAACTGGATTGGCCACAACATCAGGCACCCAGGACTGCTCATCGACATCACGGAGGGTAGGACCGAAGGCACAAATGGTAGAGGCCAACCACGAGACGCTTATATGGACCAACTGAAGAGGGACATGAACTGTGACTCTGAACTGTGTAGCATGAATTATGATAGGCAAGCTACTTACAAGTCTCTTTCAGTTATATTAGCCCAGGAAATATAGACCAAAAATCGAGGTCTCAGGGAAATAATTTATAACCAGCTGAAACTTTCAGGGATGGTTCCTTGATGCTTCTGGAGCAAGTCCTAGAAAGTCTTTAAAAATCCTACTTTAGCTTCTATTCAAAATGGCGGATTCAAGATGACCACCAAGCGCATTGCGCCTTGTTAACGTTTTTCTTCATATCCAAGTAAATAATAAATATTTTTGTAATCCGAAAAAATATTTATATTTTGTTAAGATGTTCTTTTTTATTATAATACAGTTCAAAATCTAAATTTGCCAAAAATATGTATTTTGTTGAATCAAAAAAAAAATCTCATTTTTTGTACAAAAAATAGTTCTTTTTTTATTTTGCTTCACAACTTTTCTATCAACAAATCGTAAAAAATCATAGAAATACTTTTTAGTATTCCTATCTAAATATAAGGATTTTAATGAAAAAAATTTTTGAAGAAAAACTGAAAAATAGTTGAGATATTTGAATTTTAAGGCTGCGCCAGAGTGATCTCTTTATCAAATAATGATTATAGCCGGGTTAGTAAGTATGCTAAAATGGAATATATCTTCAGTTATGTTTCCACATAATCCATGCTTGAGGTAGGTTTCTGTGATATAAAAATAAAAATAAATTTTCTGTAAATTTTTTTTCGACCCCCCCCCCCCTACTCCACCTATCCCATAACATCACCTTGTCCTCAATACAGTTTCTCCGAGAAGGATTTGCTAAAATGTACAAGATTATTTGCTAAAATGTACAAGATTCTTGCATAAAAACTAAATTTTTAATACAAAACTTAAAATCCGATTTATTCATAATCACGCCGCTCAAAAAATAGTAGTCATCGACAGTTAACAAAAAAGTTTTTAATGTAAATGTAGTATGCTATTTCGTTCTATGATTGAAGAAATAACGCATTTTTGCGTGATATTTTCATTTAGGTTATTCATACCATAATGCATTCACCCACAAGTGGGGTAGCAAGCTGGCTAATTACTTGTAATTAATATACAGATCGTCGTCTCTGTGCCATAAAATTTAATCATTCAGAGCTGGCCCTAATCGCCGAATTTTTGATGATAGGTACCTTGTATGTGATGTTTTATGAATATCTTTTTTTACCGGACACTCGAAATCTAACGACATAGAATGATAGAGACTCAATCTTTTCTTAAAAAATAAAACTTATGGCAACATTGTAAACATAAATTCCCACCCCTTCACCATTATTAAAGCCCTTAGCCACACCCACTCCTTCCATTACTATCCCACCCCCTCCTATTCCTCCTTCTTAACTTAGACTTATATTTTTTCCAATTTATTTATTTATTGTGTCGAAAACCAGAAAAAAACCAATCAAACAGATCTCCAGTACTGTGCAAAACGCACAGCAGGTGGAGATGCGTCAAAAATATCCTCTATAGTGCATGTGACAGGGCTCAATGGACACTCCCAACAAGTGTGGCATGGTCTGTGCATTTTTTCCAATCAGTCTTCTTCATAATGTCAAACTGAACTTTAGTTCGAGTTTTATTAAAAAATTAGTGAAAAATTAACTGTGTTTATTAATACATATTGATATGTGTTATCATGAATTTTAACTCTGTGAATGTACAAACATTACAATTACCTACTATATTTAATTGGATTTAGAAAATTTTACAGACATAAAACGACTGTCTGTTCCTCATATGAACACAGTATTATCACTAGGACTTGGTACTTACATTTTCGATGCATGTACCAGGTACCTACACTCGAGATAATACATACTATTAAAGCATGGTAATGAATGTAAATTATTGTTAAGGTTGATCTTTTCTTCGCGATGGCTATTTTGTTCGGCGGCAGATGGGAAGCAGGTGTTCATTTTATTGGGCAGATGGGCGTGCGATTTCTACTCCTTGCGTGCTACAGTTCTTGTTTCACCTACCTATTAGGCTATGTATGGACCAAGTTACCAGTACATCAGCTATTATATTTATTTCCCACTGACGTGGTAGGATCGTAGATGCCAACACTGGCATAGTTGTATTAGAATAGAGAGAGTCCAAATATTAAAAAAAAATCTTCACCTAAACGGATAAATAGGAGTCCTTGGACTCCTGAAATATCCGAGAAATAAAGATATTTCAACATATAATATTTATTACTTTATTTTTTTATATCTCTGATGTTTGGTGTACTCTGTTAAATATAGTTTAGGTGGGCATTTTCAGATTTTTTTGCTATGAGTATAACGTACGCGTCTCGAGAATTCAAAATTGTTTCATAAATGACCAATTATTTCAGTTTTGCCCAAAATCGCAATTATTGATAAAATGATGATTTTTTTCTTAGTTAAGCATAAAAATAACAGGTATCTATTTAAATTTTGCAAGTTAATGTGTAAATCAATAACACGGAATGACGTATTTCAACATGTCTTCAGCGTACCTCTCAACTTTAACATCAAAATTATATTTGTCTGCCCATTATATTCACAGGTTTTATGACTTCATTTAAAACTTAATTATCTCTAAATTCAATAAAGTCCCATAAAATATCATAAAGCAAACCAGAAATATGTTAAATATGTATTTTTTTCCTGTCCTTCAAATCACAAAAAGTGGAATACCTATTACGTCACGGCCATTCTAAACCTCTGTTTTACTTATTTTGGTCAAATCGAGTGTCGATTATAATTAATGGCAACATTATATTAGTCTATGAATGCCGCTATATTGTGTAAAAACGTCGGTTGTGCAGATTCTTGTGACGGAACTGGTCCACGTTGTGGCTCACTAAAATTGGTGTTCCATTACGAACGCAGATTTCTAAGGTAAGTTAAGAGTTTTGTTTCTTTTGGATTCTAATTACATATTAAATATTGTTCATTTTGAATTACAAGTCGAATGCATCCTTATATTCACTAACAAGGTGTAAACATGTGGATGAACAGAGATCGATACTTATACGTCACGTCCATTACGGAACGTTATGTATTGTTGGAAAAAAACTGTCACGTAATGGAATTGTAAAGCCTAGCTTACATTGAATATTTTAATCTTCCGACTATATTAAAAGATGTTAATAATTATTAATTTTTTGACATTGCATACGAGATCATAATATTACTTTTTATAAACTGACATATGAATATAATTGCTATTATCATTTTTTACTTATTGTTTATATTATTTTGGATTTAATTGTTGTTATTATTTTTTCTCTCTTTATTAACATGTAAAAGGCGAAAGCCGTGAATATGCATAAATAAATAAATAAAATATATATAAAAAAAAACAAAAAACTTATCTCGGATTTTCGACTAATATAATTAATGAATATTATTACCATGCGACGTTAGCTTTACTTTTCCATTACGTAACGAGAGACTTCCTATTACGTTACTGTCCTATTATATCTCCGACTATTTTTTTAGATTTTATTCCAACAACTGATACAACTGTATTATTGTAATATATAAAATATAGTATGTGAACTGAATTGTTGTTGGAAAGTGCAAATCACCAACAAATTTGCCATAATTAGTGTAGAATATAAGAAAACTCATTAGGTACTGTATAGTACAAAACGTAACGTAATGGACCAATTGGACAGAAAGTGTGACATTTTACGTTATTTTCCTAATAAAATTATATATTTTCTTAAAGAATGTTGTGATTATAACCATATTAAATACTTTCGACAACTATTCACTAAAATGTTTTTATTTAAAACCCCGTTGAATTGTGTGATGTAATGGAAATTTCTTGAGATATTGCTTCACGAAAACGCATTTCCTGACAAAAAGAAAACACAAAACTTAAAAGTAATTGATTTCTCACGTCCGTTACTGTTGTATATATATTTTAAATACAAAATCAGGCATAATTTGTTACACATATTTTTTTAGGTTCCACTACGTAACGAAGCAAAAAAATTTGAAAATGCCCAGGTGGTCAATAGTTTGTTAACACACTACAACTTCTATACGGGGGTTCAAATGGTATAAATTCATATCAACGAGTCTATATTGTCATCATGGAAAATGTCCATACGTACCTATATAATTCTCTTTCCAATCGTCCTATTGTTATGATTGCACTTTAGAGATGTCATAACAGATACTGAGGAAATCTGAACTATATTAACATCCACTGTGGCATTCATGGGAAGATTATCATTTTCAGGGTACATCGATAGGCAGGTATTTCCATTTTTATCCGTGCGTTTATGATTGTTTGATTCAAGACGTGATGTATTTTTGACCATCGAACAATGGACTCTTGACCCTCTGGTGGTTTACCCCCGGCGTTCAGTGACTCGGATCTTATGTTGACGGCGATATGAAATTTATACTCTATCTCTATGACATACGAACCCATTATACTATATACGTAACAATCTATATTTTTTTTTGTATTTATCATAATACTCTATTTGTGTATTTTCCATCTTTGTAGGAATTTAAACACTAAACTTTTTTTTTATAAATACATACTTTTTAAAAGTGTTTATAAAAAAATAATTGTTTTATTTCCTGCTACATAATATGTTTTTTTTGTATGTACCTAATAACCAAATGGTATTATAACTAGCGGTAGAGTGTGGTTTTGATTTAAAACATACGTTTGTAGCATTTTGTTAAGAAAAAAGTCTAAGGTCATGTCCTTGATAGTGAAGATAGCGAGATAGAGTAAAGAATGAGAATTTCAGGAAAATGAACGGATGTGAGAGGAGTGTAGTGGATAGAATGTGTGTAAATAAGTTGCGATGATTTAGACATGTGTTTCGAAAGGACGTTGAAAGAATGACGAAGAGGATGTATTTATCTGAAAGAGGGAGTATCAGGTAGCGCGAACTATCGTAACGTTGGGAGTTCACTTCAACTATGACGTACTTAGATATATATTTTTTGGAAATTGTTTATCTTTTTTTTAGAATAATTTATGTTTATTAGGTTTTGATTATCTAATTGTGCATGCTGTAGACTCTTAATTGGGAAACTGTCCAGAGGCCTGAGTCAGCAACACACTTTCGTGTCACGTTCCCGCTCCGTTAGCGTTCGGGTGCAGACGATGTTGCAAGCAAGTGTCAATTTCGTTGCTAAGATACACAATAGTTACGAAAATTAACACTTTTGCGCACCATCGTCTGCACCCGAACGCTAGCGGAGCGGGAACGTGACGCGATAGTGTGTTGTTGACTCAGAGGCCAGATCTTATATGATGGTGCATGATGTGATAGAGATGTGAAATAAACTGCAGATAAGAAGAAGAATGCTTAGAAAGACTTAGTGAGTATGAAACAGTGCGTCATATTTGAAGAACGGTATTGCATGTGAAAGGTATGAAAGGGATAAAAGACAATGATTGATGTGTATTACGGAGACTAAGTATTATGCAGATTTGTTTGAACGTGGTGTTGCGAATGAGTATGATGGAATAGAAAATAGTGTGAATGAAAATGATGAGATATGCAGACTGAGATTACGAATGTGTTGGAAGGAAGCGAAGTGCGGTAAAGCTGTAGGGAACGTTTGTGTTTCGATTGAATTCATCAAGTCTGGTAGACCGAGGAGTGTCACGTGATTCCTGGAGCTTTTCAACAATTGCTGGAGAGAAGGCGTTAGTATATTTTTTATTCTTTTCTGTCCATTGTAAATTACTTACAACCACAACCTATTTATGAGTCTATGCTTACAACTAGGTTCATTATGTATATACATATAATTATGTACACATTCATACATGCACACACATATACATACGTACACACAAATGCAGACATAGTTGACAAACTAAGTTTCCGAATAATATTCATAGTTTTATATTACTTAACCGAGTATGCCTACATATTTGTTTTATTATTATCTCTGCTTTGTGGAATGTTGGGTCAGGAAATTAATACTTCGAATAAACCTTGCGTAGTTCTTCTCTTTAGATTATCGAATTTCTCGGAGCTAACTTGATACACTACTTCTCACCCGTCCAGACAGTTTTCCTCCTTACCTGTTAGCGATGATTGGCTGCATTTAGCGAGAAACGAATCAGATGAAATGTGAACAGTGAACAACTTATATTTTATGTTATGATAATATTATAAGTTTCTGTTTATATTCCGTGGAGCACCCGGTAAAGAATTGGTCTCCCACTCTTATTCGTAAGTTTTCGAGTGTACTGTAAAAGGCAGGTGATCGAAAAAATAAGACATTTTACATCTTAAATTCAGCGATGGGGCTTGCCACCCATCCTGTATGTCTTGGTTTTATATTGGCACGGAGAGGACAGCTTGCATGTTTATTATGTGCAGCTGGTCTGCTGGCTACCCCACTTGTGGGATATGCCGTGATGGTATAGTAGTAGTAGTTCTGTTTATATATAGGATAGTGGGATTTTTATGATGTTTACATTAATAAGTTAAGTAACTCCTTTTTCTGTCTTGGTAACCATTTAAATTTTTAAATTATGTTAGCTTTTGTCAGTTTTTTGTTGTTGCAACGGTTAAGTGTGTTAAATTGTTTCTAAATAATGTGTATAGTAAGCTCCAGCATCCCGCACATACTTATCTATATATAATATTACTGTATATACAGTAGGTACATAATACATATATGTTAATGCGTATTATACTTTCCTACTTACTCTTTTTACATCAACATTTTACACATCTGCCATCTGGTTTCACACTACTGCACAACCCTCATAAGTATTTTCAATCTACAACGTCTTTCAGACAATCATGTGCAACTAAAATAATATGGTTCAGAACATTTTTCAGTCAGTCACCAAATACAATACTTAGCTTTAGTAAACCACCCAGTTCACTATAATTATGCATTTATGTATTTTATTTACTATCAACGTCTTCTCTTTATTTTCCTTAATTGTAAATATTATACGCGTTTTTAAGCGTTCGTAACTTTTATTATTTTCCAAAGCTTTGGGGTTCTTGAATGTTTTTCTCCATTTCACTGCGTACAATCGGGCAGAGACTTGTCTCATGCCTTTGCATACGGAATGAGACTCGGCCCGTCACCAGAATATGCAGTTCGGATCTGTTGAAAAGATGACATGTTTCAGCATTAGCGCATGTGTATCATCAGGACCATCTCATAAAATGGCCGACACGACATCAAATCCTGTATGCGAGGAGTATCGCATATTATGAATGACTGTATGATCTAATTTTCAACCGGGTCTCGTTCCGTATACAAAGGCATGAGCCAAGTCTCTGCCCGACTGTACGCAGTGAAATGGAGTAAAACATTCATCTTATAATATCTCCTGCGTAAAATTATATGACCTTTCATTCATGAAATGCATGTGCAACACTATGTTTGGATATTACTTGTCTTTTAATACATAATAGAGTTCGTCGGTAGCCTGGGGGTAGAGTCTCGGCCTCGTAAACAGCGGGTCCGTGGTTCGATCCCAGGTGCCGGCAAAACTCCCCTTTCACGACACAAGCTTTTAGTAGCTTACTGTGAAAAGTGTATAAGGTTGTATTTGTTGAAATATCTTTATTTCTCGGATATTTCAGGAGTCCAAGGACTCCTATTTATCCGTTTAGGTGAAGATTTTTTTAATATTTGGACTCTCTCTATTCTAATACAACTATGCCAGTGTTGGCATCTACGATCCTACTACGTCAGTGGGTTGTATTTGGGTTTATAACAAAAACCCAGATATATCTTTTTAAAAAAAAAATGTAAAAGTACATAATAATAATAAACGGAGAGTATTTAAAGCGCCATCTTTGTGCCATAGCACCTCGATTATTATACTATGATTATGAAAGGCTTACTACGAAATTTTAATCAGTTACCACTTACCAGTATACCTCAGTCAATACGATATTATGTATGTATTTTTCTTAAAATGTTTATGTGTGAACTTTATAAGTGTGATGTGTACCAGATTGTAAACTTATTTATTTTATTTATATTGTTTCAGGGCTGTTACCGACCCACGAGATGGAAGAAGGGTGGCCTTAAAAAAGTTACCTAACGTCTTTCAATCATTAGTTTCATCCAAGCGGGTCTTTCGGGAGCTCAAAATGTTGTGTTTCTTCAAACATGAAAACGTTAGTATTGTTCATTATTTATTATTATTAAGATGTTTACATTTATTGTATCATTATTGTTCGTTATCATTAACGTATTTAATTTACAATAGAGCCTCAAATTTATATTTTTACTAGCTGACCCGGCAAACGTTGTTTTGCCATATACATTTGCCATGTACTAATATCTCTATTAAAAAATAGGGGTTGATGGTAGAAAGGTGAAAATTTAGGGCTGTATGTATTTTTTAATGCCACACCATAAAAAAACATTTGTTCAAAAAATAAAATTAAAGATTTGGGTGGACCACCCTTTACTTTTAGGGGTATGAAAAATAGATGTTGGCCGATTCTCAGATCTACCAGATAAGCACACAAAATTTCATCAAAATCGGTCCAGCCGTTTCGGAGGAGTGTGATAACAAACACCGTGACATTTTTAACTATCATTCAATTTTAATTTATACATAATTAAGCTAGTATGGATTTTAAGTTTAAGATCAGGGGGGCTAAAAAAGCCACTTTGTATGAATCATAATAGGAATTGTAAAACGGATTAACGACAACATTTCACCAAATATGAATCATTTAATGAAATGAACTACTAATTGATGAGTTTGAAGAATAGAATAGTTAAAATTCATTCGGTTTATTAAGACACGCATGCATATATACACACACACAAACACACACACGCACGCATATCACTATCTCTTTATCTCACGGTAATGAGATGCCCCTTTGTATTCCCATTCCTGAATCATAATATGATCCATGGAAGAGTTCGTTGAATATTTGCCAAAATACATTTCAGCTGATGTTTATTGATTACGTCACAACAGTGTTCAAACTCCACGTCGGACAAATGACCGGTGCCGAGGTCACGTTATTTGTTACGTTTCGTGATTAAACTCATATCTTACCTCTATGGTGGATCATCATTATTCCTTTGTCTTTAACGCACTGTTAATTATTTAGCATACAAATAACATGAACGTCTATAGTTGAACATCCTATTTTTTTTGTATTTAACCTGTTGTTTAATTATTTAACATACAAATAACATAACGTCATTGCATATTCAAAAAGAGACATGTGCACACATTTTTATTTGGGCATACTCTTTTAAAACTGATCATTAAGGCATTAAAATTGTAATGTGGACTTTTTATTGGCATGTGAAATTATTCTTTAAGTATTGAATTTTAATATTTGATACTAAGAATCACTTCATAAAATGGTTATGATATCATTATGAGCAGTTTATTCTGGAAATGTCAAAATATTTATGAATTCACATGTCCCTTTTTGAATATGCAACGACGATAAACTTCTATGGTAGATCATCATTATTCCTTTGTATTTAACGTACTGTTAATTGTTTAGCATACAAATAACATGAACGTCTAGTTGAACATCATATTCCTTTGTCTTTAACGCACTGGTAATTGTTTAGCATACAAATAACATAAACCTCTATGGTAGATCATCATTATTCCTTTGTATTTAACTTACTGTTAATTGTTTAGCAAACAAATAACATGAACCCCTATGGTTGATCATCATTATCATACATACATTCATCTTCCAACTATACCATATAACAAAAACTAAAATAAAATAAAAATAATAAATAAATAATTTAAGATATATACCTACATACATATAGATACCAAAACCAATATACATACAAAAAAAACTACTTAAATATAAAAACAAAAACAATTCAAGATGCCCGACACGACACAAATGAAGGGATACAGGTAGTGTTGTGGAATTCTCAAGAAATAATTTTTGGAGAAATTTACCGAGATATTTCTCGGTAAATTTCTCGAAGTAGAGAATTTTCCGAGATTTTTTTTTTTTTATTTAACAGTATAATAATAATAAATCAGTACTTAATTCAATCAATCAATAACAATGTACAAATGTTGAGGCAATTTATCACCAATATTGCTATAATTAATTATGGTATATTTTGGGGCAAATATATTTTTTATTGATCATTTTTACAATGTTAAAAAAAAATGTAATCATGAAATGTGTCTTTTTTTAAAGTGATCGTACCTTTGTATACTTGTATTGTAAATATACAGGGGTTTTACTTGTAAAAGGCTTTGGCCGTGAATATATGTAAATAGATAAAATAAATATCAAAAAATGGTCATGTGTAAAAAGAATATACTTAGAAAATCAGGTTGGCTGCGAAGTGTTCTGGGAGAAGGGTCATAATACCACTAAGAAAAATTATGGAGAGAAATTTCTCTTCCATCAGAGGAGAATTGTTGTTTGGACTTTTTACAAGATGATTGGCCTGTCTTGTTACATTTTTTACATACTTGGCACCACAAAACTTGCACTTGTATTGTTGTGGCTTGCTTCCTGCCGTTTCTTCGACAAAATATCTAAATATAAATTCCTTCTTGCCCATCTTGCAATTCTAGTCACTGCCTGTGAAGAACTGCCACGTAGTGATGTCAATAGGTACCGGATATTTTTTCATATATTTTGTAGGGGAATCCCGCCGCGTTACCGCCAAATCAATAAATAATAGGGGAATCCCCATGGATAAAAATCATAGAGAAATTTCTCTTCCATCAAAGGAGAAATTCTCTACTCACATCACTAGATACAGGGATGGGATAGGGTGGTAGGGATGGGACAACGAAGTATTGGAATCAAATAAAACCTTATAAAGAAGTTACAGAGTGTGAGCATTTTTACGTTGAAGAATAGTTTTACAGCCAAAGCGTTCACGATATTTAGATTATAAATATTATTGTGATCGTATTTCTTGAGAACGCACTGTTAATTGTTTAGCATACAAATAATGTGAACCTCTATGGTTGATCATCATTATTCCTTTGTTTATATCGTCGCTGCATATTTAAAAAGAGGTATGTGCGAACATTTTTATTTAGGCATAGTTTTTAAAAACTGTTCATTAGGACATTAAAATTGTTGTTTTGACTTTTTATTGGCATGTGATATTATTCTTTAAGTATTGAATTTTAATATTTGATACTAAGAATTACTTTATAAAATGGTTATGATGTCATTATAATCAGTTTATTCTATAAATGTCAAAACATGGTATAAAATACCCCTTTTTGAATCCACGATATATAACCTATTGTTAAATTATTTAGCATACGAATTATACGAACGTATCGAGTTTGACGAGTCGTTATTGTTTAAATCGAATTTGTTTTGTCTATGTACGTAGGTACCTACTAATTAAGCGAACCGAGGTAACAAGTGTTTATTTTGTATCGATTTCATATTGGGGTAATGTTGTTGGGCATTAACATTATGGAAATACATTGACCTGTGTTATTAAATGTATTTGCGTCATTCCGTAGATGACAAAGTTAAATGCAGTGCACTAAATTACATTTATTCGTTCCTTTTATCTTTCATTTATTTGTGATTCTCACTATAATCAACTAAATTAGATATTCACAAGGATAAAGACCTTGTCGCAACGCTCTTTAGAACAATATATCTTTGTTTGAAGTCTAGTTTTGGAGATGACAAATATTTTTGACAAAAACTTCGCTACCGTTTTTTAATGTTGTTGAAATCTATTTTAAGAGTTCAAAACTCAGAACATTTTATGCGCGTCATGTCACAAGTATAATGATAGATCTAGTGATGTTTGCATATGGGTGTGTGAGTGTGCGTGTGACATTATGTTGTTCATAGTTACACGGGGCGAGGGGGGGAGGCATAAAGACAATTGATCCGATGTGTTTACCAAAACACTCAATCATGTTATTAGCGCAATCGGTACAATTATTATATGCGCATAAGTAATAACACTTCCTATGAATCAATTTCACTGTGCATATTATATTCGACGTATTTGCTAGACTAATAAATAAAATCACAAATATTTACACCTCTACGCCGTGTCTTAGTTGGTGTAGTATTGTACTTCACATGTCCTCAACATATTTATTTTTTACTAGTTGACCCAGCAAACTTCGTACCGCCTAACAATCAATGAGTGATTAATATTTTTTTTTATCTCTACAAACTCCCGAGGTTTTTCTCATAGACTACTTTAAAAAAATTGCTGGTTCCGGTGGACCCCCTGTATTTCTACCCTCCCCCCGTCGCTAAATTTTCGAAATGGTATAGGAATTTGAAATAATCCAAAAACCTCTCGGTTTTCTATCAGAGTATTTTCTCACATTACCTTTTTCTACAATGTACCGGGTATTTGTACCGAATATTGTTTATGTCAATACCTATCTGGTGCTTTTACCGAATATCCGATACTTTCTATGGATTCGTGGACCCACACTTACGACTCGTGCACCCCCATTTTTAGTCACGCCATCGTAGACCCCCGTCGAGTCTCCCATGGATCTCTGGGGATTCACCTGGACCACATTGGGAATCACTGGTATAATGTAAAAAAATAAAATTCATTTATGTTGAACAATTATATTTAACTCAGATTTGTTTATAAATTATCTGCTGTAGGTACGTAATATAATATGTAGGTACTAATTTATTTTTTTAGGTTGATACCTACCCATTCATTTTATATATAAAAATTCTTATTTTTTAAAAATTGTAATTTCAGAACCACAGATGTTAAAGTGCATGGATAACGATTCTAATTTGAAAATGTATACAAAAAATATTCTATAAATAAGCCAATCTATGAAAAAACTTCATCGTTGATTTTGTATAATTCTCCATATTGTTTGTGTGACAGCGGAACTGTCATACAAACGGCATTTTCATACAAAAATACAATCCAAATTTCCGACTATTCCGTTGGATTTTCCAAAATTTTTCTTTTATATAAACAGGTCTCCTGGTAATTACGAACACAACAAAAAAACAATTAGCCAAGTTGGTTCAGCTTTTCTCAAATTATGGAGTTACATACATGGTCAATCCATTTTTATTTATAAGATATTGCGAATCACACATTTTTTTTTTATTATTATTATACTTAATTATCGAAAAAAAAAAATGATAGGTAGGTACAGTTGGAACTAAAATCTTGTACACTAAAATAATTAGCAACTTAGCAACGCAAGTTTTTTAAAAATCAGGTACCTAACATCACAATTTTTGATTAGTTGGGTATTTTTTCTTTTAAACCTATAAGTATATAGGTAATATTTTGATCTTCTACTCTACGCCTGTCGATTGTTAGTTCTTCAATTTTCTAAATATTTGTATTTCTTTTGTTTTCAGGTTTTATCAGCGCTGGACATCCTTCAACCGCCCCATTTAGATTTTTTTCAAGAAATGTATCCTTTTATAAATTTCGTGTATAGATAAAATCTCCCTCTCCGTCATCACAAGGTAAAGAGTTGTAAATTAATTATTTATAAAGTCTTTCTCATTTATGTATACCTGTAGGTAGGTACTCACTTATTACTTATTTACTTTTTATTAGCTGTGCTGTGACTCATTTGTTTACTACTTTTTATCAATTCTTTAAAATTATTTAAAGCACTTAGATGCTTAAATGAAATACGTATCTGTATAAAAAAAGGAAAGGCTTTATCACGTGGATCAAATTTTAAAGGACGGCCGCGTGTTGAGTAAAAGTAATCGGCGAACATGTATGAGAAACTGGATGAATGTGGTGGAAGCGAAAGAAATTTGTAAGGATAGGCGTAGGAAAGAGATAGGATAGTTTAGGATATGGCGTTCCGTTCTCTCTGCCTACCCCTGCTGGGATATGGTGTGAGGGTATAGATAGATAGACTAGATAAAAACTGTTTTTTTGTTGTTGTTTTAATTTGTATTTTATGTCTTTTTTGTATATTTTTAAACATAGGTAAATTACACAAATTTTGCATTACTATTTGAATTTTTGTCCTATAAAAAAGATGTTGCTTAGGGTCAGGAGGTTCAATTTATATTTACCGATCATGCTAAAACCTTAATGTGTATTAGTAGCTGCTTTTAATTTGTTTATAAATAAAATAAAAATAAAATAAAATAAACTTTATTGTGACAATAATAAGTACATTGTACAAAAGGCGGGTTTATTGCCAAATGGCAATTTCTGCCAACCAACCTGATGTTTGAAAGAAATAAGAAAAATAATAAAGTACATGCCAGAACCATAGAAAAATACAAAATAATAAATAAATATACCCATACAAAATATATATATATATATATATATATATGTTATTTTTCAACAGACATCTGTGATCACAAAGATCTTAATATACATCCCTTTATGGGCAGAGAGAGAGTGTATGGGTGTTTCCAATGCTTACGAATTGGCTTTGGCTGGTTTAAGCATGCTTTACTCTAGAAACGTTCACCGATTTCCACCACACTCTTTTTATATCTCTCATATTACTTTCTGTTCGCAACGGGTGACCGGACTCATTGCTGTGAAGCATTTCGTCCAACCAACCGTCACTTTCAGTTACTATATGGTCTGTGAGCCAATTCGTAAGCATTGGAAACACCCATACACTCTCTCTCTGCCCATAAAGGGATGTATATTAAGATCTTTGTGATCACAGATGTCTGTTGAAAAATAACATTTATCAACAACGCAAGTACCAAATTCCAGGTGAATGCGAAAATAATACAATATTTCATAAATATATATATATATATATATATACCTATATATATAATACATGCATACATACAAAATATACCATATTCAAGAAATACATAAATATTGAACATGCTTAAAGTGGAATGGGGAAAGGGGGACAAGGAAGGGGATGGAATTATGATGGGTTATTGAGAGCAAGATAGTGATGTTTCAGTCTACTTTTGAAAATGAAAATTGAAGGAGCAAGTCTGATCAGTAAAGGCAAATCATTCCATAACCGAGCTGCATGTATAGTGAAGGAAGATGTGACAAAAGATGTTCGATGAGTGGGAATAGTTAACGTACCAAGTGCACCAGAACGAAGAGGCAAACCATGAGATGCCAAAGGCGTAAAACAAGATTTTAGGTAGCTCGGAGTAGAGGGGTTGCGGAGAACATTAAAGAGCAGGCAGAGAATATGCAGATTGCGACGCTGTGACATTTTCAACCATTTGAGCTCTTTTTTATATTGAGAAATGATCAAATTTTCGAAGTCCAAAAATGAAACGAATGCAGATGTTTTGCAAACGCTCCAGTTTCATCAATTGTTCGTTGTTGATGTCCAGATAGGCCACATCCGCATACTCCAGCAAAGGTAGAAGTAAGGTTTGTGATAGGAGTATTTTAGTCTCTCGGGGAAGAAAATTTTGGTGTCGCCTAAGAGAGTGGAGACTAAAGAAAAATTTGCGACTTACCTCTCCAACCTGAGACTGCCAGGATAAAAATGTTGATTGAAAAACATACCAAGATTCTTAACCTTTTTTGAGCAGCAGGGGTTATTATTATTCATCCGTCCCTTCACAAAATTTCCTACAAACAATCTGTTATCATCGGTAGCTTACAATACATTCACAAGCACTCTATTTTATTATATATCTTAAACTGCGCAGCACAGCAACGAGCAGACCTGTTTTTTTTATATACAATATAATTAGGCGATATATCCAAAAACTGAGTAATTTGAGCCAAAACCGTAGTTTAAAAACGTTCCACAAAATGTTCCAAAATAAATAAGTAATAATAAAATAATTACATTATAAAAATATCATACAACAATTTTGTACGCTTATAAAAAGGATTTACTGTACTTGTTTATTTTGTGAGTGTTCAGAGACAATAAGTGATATTATTTCAATCATAGAATTTTCGTGTATTATTTCAGTCGGTCGGTAAATCAATTCGTAGGCCTTCATAATGAGTGGTTGGTTGCACACTGCACAGTTACGAGACAGATTTTCTCTTCGGGCTCCGTAACCGACAGCTGTTTTAAAACCGGTTAGTTTTATCTCGAGGTCACTGTTGCTAATTTAAAAGACTGTTTCGACGTTTTCTTATTAAATTTTATCACGAATATTTGTTTTATGTTCATTTTGTGAAATGTAATGTCAATTTACAACTGTTTTTCTAATCTTGACTTGTACTAAATGTGAGAAAACTCGGTTAATGCTTTTTTTATTGACACCTACGGCCGACATAATTTTATTTTAGGAGGAAACAGCAAGTTGGTGCAAATGTGCTACAAATGTAATTAATAAATAACAATTCAATAAATTGAAATGTGGTGTGGGAGACAGGGAACGAAAGGCGAAATTGAAAGTCCGAGATATGGTGTAAGGAAGTATAGTATAATTATTTTATTGTTGTTTGAAGTTGGTAGGTAAACTCATCGGATCTTTGGGAGCTGTAAAATAAGAGTAATGTTTCCGTCGTAGTTATTATTCACTGTCTATATCTGTGGTTCTTAACCTTTTTGGGGGTACCGAACCCCACCAGTTACATATTATGTATTCACCGAACCCCTCCTAATTTGAAAAATAAAATTAGATTT
The DNA here is from genome assembly GCA_947579605.1 of Athripsodes cinereus. Classification (NCBI taxonomy): domain Eukaryota; kingdom Metazoa; phylum Arthropoda; class Insecta; order Trichoptera; family Leptoceridae; genus Athripsodes; species Athripsodes cinereus. The sequence continues at coordinate 14,177,241 of OX388313.1, read as the reverse complement.
TTACAAATTCAAAACATGGTGTATATTTATATCCCGTGGAGAACCCGGTAAAGAATTGGTCTCCCACTCTTCTCCATAAGTTTTCGAGTGTCCTGTAAAAGGCAGGTGTTCGAAAAATAAGACATTTTACATCTTAAATTCAGCGATGTGGTTTGCCACCCATCCTGAATGTCTTGATTTTATATTGGCACGGAGAAGACAGCTTGCATATTTTATATGCAGCTGGTCTGCTGGCTACCCCACTTGTGGGATATGCCGTGATGGTATAGATAGAGATATTTATATATAGGTGTACAAAATGAAAAAAGAAGTTTTTTTCATTTTCCAACTCGCAAAACTATTTTGCCTTTAAAATGATTTTCACCGAACCCAAGTTAAGAACCACTGGTCTATATGTCATAATGTGTTCGACGTAAAAATTGTTTATTTTCTGTCTGCCGCATACCCAGTTGTAGACACTAGCGCTAATCAATCGTGAATTAGGAGAAGGGTGCTATTGCCCCCACAAGAACTTTAAATAATACGCACACAAATAGGAGGCACATTATAATTACTACGCTTGTTTGATTCCCACCTTGTCTGAATGCTTTAATGAAAAAAATATATCAATTAATTAATCTCGAGAAAAACCAGTGCAATCGATGTTCTTATTTCAATGCAACATCCATTAACTTACTTCCATATGTACGCCTTTCCTTACTTACTGACTGACCCCGATATATGTATCATTAGGTCCTGAATGCTAGTCATTACAGTACACGTTAATATAACGGTGTATCGGAGCTGGAGCAGCTGATAAAAAGTCAAAATGTGTGCAATACATCAACTCCAAAGGAACGAAATATTATAGTAATGTGTCTATAGTAATCATTACTATTATCTAAGCACTTGTCGGCCACGCACTTCTATTTTGTTCTTCTCGAGGCCATTCACTTGTTTGCAAGTGATTTAAAGTCACACATGTAAAGAAAGTTTACTTCCAATAGATGGTATAAGTAATATAACTAATGAAAATTGGAAAAGGCCAATACGGACCGAAATCAAAACCTTATGCATTCAGACCATACGAAAGTTAGTTTATTAGTGATGGAGAAAAATTGTTATTATTATTATATTTATATATTTAACTTGGATCGTTGATAAATGAATTAATATAAATACATAACTAGTTTGTTATATGTAGAGTAGGTATGTGAGGTTCCTACGTCCCTCTAGTGGCCGGTTTCAATAACCTATCTATCCGCTACTGTCGATTGAAATCTATTGTGTTCTATATTTTAAATCATACATTTCAATCGACAGTCACGGATAGATAGGTTATTGAAACCGGCCATAGGACGGTAGTGGTAGTAGGTAGGATTTAGGCCCTGTCCGCATTGCGATTCTGTAACACATTGAATCTTACGGGAGTATCTGCACTAGCGGTAAAAAAATCGTGCGGAAAAAATCTGTGATTTGATGCAAATTGAACGCGATGCGGTGCGGAATGAATATTTTGTACATTTTGCAGTAGATATGGCTATGGCCACACTGCGAAATAAAATTCGCAAATTTTGCAGTCGTGCGCCGGCTAGTGTTGTGGAATTCTCAAGAAATAATTTTTTAAGTAGAGAATTTTCGGAGAATTTTTTTTATTTTTTATTTAACAGTATTTATTTTATTTATTTATTTATTTTATTTACAAAACAGTTTTTAAAAGATAAGTCACTAATGTCTACCTAACTGGGCATGAGCCCATACCAAGGTAGACTGAGCCAGTTTTCACCATACATTGTCTCAGCGCTCAATTTTCTTTACTTCAGTTACTAAGGTTATTTTCCCTACTTTATTTAATCATAACATAACACACGCTCACGCACGCACACATACATCCACACACACAAACACACTCATCCACATACACACACACACAGTATAATAATAATAAATACTTTATTCAATCAATCAATAACAATGTACAAATGTTGAGACAATTTATCACCAATATGGCTACAATTAATCATGGAAACAAAAAAATGTTTACGTACCTACATAGGAAAAAATGCTAATTACTGATGAAAAATCTTGATGTTTGACACCCCACATGCCTATATTTAAGTTAAAAAAAAAATGCAGGTACGTACATGGAAAAAGTGTTAATAACCTCTGATTTGGGCCTTAATCAGCCCCATAAATTTTGGATCAATCAGGTTGGCTGCGATGTGTACTGGGCGAAAAGTCATAATAACACTTAAACACACAAAAATTATGGAGAGAAATTTCTCTTCCATCAGAGGAGAAATTTCTCGTTCTCGAGAAATTTCTTTGGAGAATTTTCTCTTCTCACATCACTAGCGCCGGCGCTTTCAATAGGATGTCTTGCGTTTCGTCTCCCGGTCAGGCGATAGAAAATGAGGACGACATTGAAATTGAAAAATTAATCACGCTAATGCACATGAGACCTCCCCTGTGGGATAAGTTTGATCAAAAATACTTCGATAGAACATTAAAGGTGAGATTGTGGGACTAGATATATGAAGATTCATATTTATATTGGGAACAATGCAGTGATGCGAAAAAAAAAAACAAATTTTTATGTTGTCCATGTTAGACATTCATCTCAGCCGGGAACTGCATTGAATTGACAAAAACCGTACGAAATTTTATTCGCAGTGTGTAATGGGTGAAATTTTGATCACGGAATTTAATTCTTGCGAATAAAAATCGAGCGGTGAAAAATGGCAGTGCGGACAAGGCTTTAATTGATTTGTTCAGGCGATTGGGTTGTTAGTGCTAATGCTAAGACAGTAGACATTGATGGGCGTAATGTGGCGTGCATTAAGATAGATTGTCTGGAGTATGAACCTGAAGACGATATCTAAATGATGTATTATATACCTACACCACACTCCCAATACTATTATAATATTATAGGTATACGTACCATACAATACCTTTTAAAAGTGATATTAGAGATAGGCATATGGAAACAATAATTAGATTCATATTAATATTAAATTGGGTAAATATTTGAATATATCTACTTTGCTTATTGTTATTAGTAACTACCCAACTGCAAAATACTGCAATTTATGTTATGGATTGTCAAAATATTTATGATAGTACAAAAAAGTTATCGTTGCAAAGTAATAACATTATAAAGGAAACCACAATATCTTAAGCGTTAATAGATTGCAATACATTAGTACTCAGTACATACTTAGTAAAAGTATTCTCGTATGTAGTGTAATGAGTTAGTTTTTTCAAAGGTTTCATTCACTCGGCAGTAGGCGTCTAGTCGCCGAATATTTGATACGAGAAAACGAATTGGAGGAGGCTGTGTGTATCGAGTTTGGGGTGGTGGGTCTGTTGCCTGGCAACACATCTCCCGGAGATGTTGAGGGTTCCTCAACCCCATCCCCCAACTCTATAATTGGGGAAGGACGTGCACAAAGTATCGCTAGACCGCCCTGGTGGAATAGCGGGACAGGCGACAGATCCTCCTTAAGAAATTAAACATGAACGCAATCATAAAATGGTAAGATCTTTCATACAATGTACTCAATATACCTTTATGCCAGTGTTCCGCAAACTTTTTGTGTTCAAGGTACACCTATCAAATCAAGAAATTTTAGAGGTACACCAAAGAAAAAAGCAATGTTTATTTAACAAAGCGTCTCGCTCTTATAGCTCTCAGCTATTTTTAGGTGTATTATTTTCACAAAACCTTGACTTTTTTCCGCGGCACACAAACAGATAACCACGGTACACCAGTGTGCCGCGGCACACGCTTTGCGGAACACTGCTTTATGCCCTCACGCTTTATCCCGTAGAGGGAACGAAATGCCGCATTAGTCTATCTTTGCATACTTAATAATAATTAATAATCTACACAACTATCACTACTACACCATCACGGCATATATTCTACAAGTGGAGTTGCTAGCTGACTAGCTGCATGTAATAAATATGCAAGCAGTCCTCTCCGTGCCAATAGGTAATTAAGACATTCTGGGTGGGTGGCAAACATCATCGTTGAATGTAAGATATAAAATGGATTTTTTTCGAATAAAACATTTATTGATGTCAGCTTTAGGGTTTATATTGAAAATTTTAAAAATTAAATGTTCTACAAAAATTAAATGTTCTCAACTTTAGGTACCTACGTGCAAATATTTCCAAGAATTGAGAGAAATTTCAAACTTTATCATGAAAATGTGTAAACGTTGGCGTTGTGGGAAACTATTTCACTAGGCATACCTACTATACCTACATATCTACATACCTACCTAAATAAATATTAGTACATAATATTATTATGTTATACATGTTGTACTTATAATCATCATCATCATCGCCCTCAGCGCTCCTCTCGGGAGCACAGGGCAAAAAACAGCCTCCTCCTTTCAGAGCGTCTCTGTGCCAATCGCGTTACCTCTTCCCACGACATTCCCTGCGTTCTGATGTTGTTGTCATATACTATGACGGCATAGGCATAATATTGTACTTAAATACATATTATACATAACCAGTCTCTTATTTTTTGCCTTTATCCCTTCTATCTTTTTGTTGATTAATCTATAATTGGGATAGTATTGTATGAGTTGTAGGTACATATCATTGAATAGATACCTATTATCAATTTCTGACATGTAATGTGTGTGGTTGCAAATATATTGACATTGAACTTCGTATTAGGTATATTAGATATGTATGTATGTCTAGGGAGTATTGGAGTACGCATTTACTATGAAATGAAATCTTTTGTTACTTTCTTCTACACACGGAATTTGGTATCTCGTCTTTTGTCAACTTCCTTTGTCACAAATATTATAGGTATTTATAATATTCGTTTCGGCTGATCTCACTTTTTATGTTTCATATCAGTTCTTGAATTTAATAGGAATATTAATGTTTTAAATTTATTTTCTTTTTCGTAACTACCATCCTGATTAAAAGGATAAATAATCAACATAAATCCTGGGAAGTGACCAGAATTTCCAGTAGTGCCAAGAAAGAAAGAGGTTTGCAATACAATAAAACAGGTCTGAGCCAAGAAATAGAAACGATATTCAAGCTGCGTGCAATATTCACTGTACGGTGTACCCTATGTGTAATTGTGTAGTCACTAAATAATATTACACACATACCTACCTACCTACCTCTATATGTAATCCTACTTAGCGTCATACACAATATAAATTATCATATGTGTAATAGGTAGGTAGAGATAGGTTCTGAACAAAGTGATTGCTTTGTGTCGTTGGTTTACAACAATCAGACAAACAAGTCGTCGTGTTGAATCATCTTCAGCAGGCGTTGTGTAAATGTGTGAATCTCTTTTAAGTAATATAATTCTATGCTTTTAAGTAGGTATATCAACGTATTTCTACGTAATTAGATGGTAGTTGTGTGTACTCTACGAACTCAAATTTAATTTGCATAAGTTATGTACATATTAAATACCTACCCCCCCTTTTATAAATAGTAGTATCCCTATATGCATTTGTATATATTATATTTCACGGAAATTTTTTATTTTTTTACTATTTTTGTAAATAACCGGTAAACCTTATAGGGAATATATTGGAAAAACGTCTTTTAAAATAGTACATATCCCCGTCTTTAAAATTTCCATTTCATCTCAAGGTTTTGTGTAGTTAGAGCAGATTGAATATTGTAGCTAGTTTGGGAAATTAGAAATATGGTTTAGATTAGAGGTTACCCTTCTTTTTATCGTACGATATAACTTATGATGATATTATGGTGTCATTCATCATCATCTTGCCCTCAACGCTCCTCTCGGGAGCACAGGGCAGAAACCAGCCTCCTCCATTCAGAGCGTCTCTGCGCCAATTGCGTCACCACAACGTCAACGATTATGGTATACACACATTCAATTATTGTAATACTCTTAGGTTGAATTATATTGCAGTTTTTCCATTGTTTAAATCAGGGATGTTGCGAATATTCGCATCCGCAAATGCAGAACTTCCGCATGTATTTGGACATCTGCATCCGCATCCGCAATAATCGATGCGGATGTAAGACAATTTGCGACAAGAAAGAAATGGGGCGGGGTCGGCGAATGGCGCGTGCCGTTCGCACTTGACATTAACCAATGGGAACGAAAAAATTGGTGACAAGATCCGACGCGTTTTTATTTTTGCCGGTTTTATTTTATTTTTGCAAATAACAAAAAAGAAAAAAAATATTTCATCCATAAAAATCATACTTATTGTAGCAACAATTTCGTCACATATTTGACAGTGGGGCCAACCAACTAAGATAGTTCCTACTTTTTTTCTATAACATCTTGAACATCCGCATCCGCGGATGTCAGCCTTCAAAATCCGCATCCGCATTCACATCCGCGGATGTGTAAAAATCGACATCCGCAACATCCCTGGTTTAAATCATCGCTTATTTTCCACGAGTCGTTGAATAGAAATCTGTGTATGTAAATTAGTCATAGAGAATATGCTTCTATATTGTTGAAAAGTACTTCACTGTTGTTTGTTGATAACTTCACTCCTTTCACTATCAAATATATTTTTATTAGCCAATATCGATTACTACCTTCAGTTATTTTACACGTAGGTATATTAGTTATGAAGCGTGGATGCATTGTTTTACTTGTAGGTATATTGTATGAAATTTATTTGTTATTCCTATAACATACATATCTCTGCATGCTTGTACATAATATTTATTAAAGTCTCCCTGGCACAATGCAACCACGCTTTATGTAGCCCAAGGTCTACAGAGTAGGTTTACTCAACACAGTTTCACTGATACGAGTACGGCTGTATAGTGTAAAGTGTAGGTATGTTTCCCACATAAACTTATTCACCATTGGGTACATAGTCCTACCGTAGAATCGACTCATTTTATTTATTTTACAATTAGTAAGATTTTGATTTTAAGCAATGCTATATTATTCCCCGCTTTAAGAATATTGACCTAAATTCTTAAAAACGCATCATACCATTGATTTTTTAATAGTTTTAGAATTTAGTTTTATGCAAATTGTTTGCGTTATATCTGTAATGCATATTATAATGGGGTCTAGGAAAATTCACCGACAACAATTTGCCGACGGACAATTCACCGACAACAATTTGCCGACGGACAATTCACCGACAACAATTCACCGAGAGGACAAATTACCGAGAGGATAATTCACCGACAGGATAATTCATCGACGTACATTTCACCGACAGACAATTTGCCGACAATTCGAATAATATAATTCTGGCGTGGTCGGAAGTTCTTTTTTTAAAAAAAGACAGATTGTTTCTTGTAGTGGGTGTTTAAATATTTTGTTACACAAATACCTACATAAACAATAAAATACAACATTACAAAACGTGATTATATTGTTTTGTATTTGTCGGCAAATTGTCTGTCGGTGAAATGTACGTCGATGAATTATCCTGTCGGTGAATTATCCTCTCGGTAACTTGTCCTCTCGGTGAATTGTTGTCGGTGAATTGTTCGTCGGCAAATTGTTGTCGGTAAATTATCCGGCTCCCATTATAATGTCGTCTTTCTCGGTAATTCGTTGTCTGTAATGTATATTATAATGTCCTCCTCCTCCTCCGCCAAACTTGTTTTACCAACCTTTTCACCGACACTGCACACGACCTTTGGCAATAAGAATTTTGACGTACGATGTTAGTGATAGATACTATGAACATCCTCTAGTATTTTATCTCTATATTAGTGGCGTGCCTTTCATACAAGCCGAAAAACCCGGGTACCTCAGGTTTTAAAATAATAAAATGATCATAATAGTAGACGCTATAACGGTCCGAGAATTTTAAATTTTGCTTTCTTTAGTTTAAGTAAACTCGTCCGTTAATATTGATAACAAAGTAAAAAGATGACCTGCTGGCTGCCCCACGTGTGGAATATGCATTAATGGTTTTCTTTTTAAACAATGAACAGCATTACAGTAAAAAAAAACCTTTTCGCTGTCATTGTACGTAAACATTAATCAATCACGACAATAACAAAATATAAGAGAAAAATACAGACACATAAATAGTAGTATAGTAGTAATAGTAGCAAAGCAAAAAATGACATACAGCGTTTGTCTCGTTTGCACATCGGGTTCACCCCCGCCTATCGTGGGAGTGTCTAAGGGTTGGTTTTGCACATTGTGGCGGTGGTGCGTATGGTGAACTTGTCTTTTCGTTATGTCGTCCTATCTCCCTTGGTGGAGAGTAGGTTTGGTAGGGATGTCCCTTTCGGGAAGGTTTAATGATTCCACACCAAGCTGGCTCTGGCGACTCTCGGGTTCGCGCCCTTTGAAACCCTAACTATACGTCTCTGGACACCTCACCTCGGCCTTCTGTATTCACCAATTTGTGTATAGGTATATTTATAGTATAATAAAGTTATTTCAACATATTAAATTTATAGTCAATAGCGCCAGCATATTGTAGCGTTTGTTATTGTCACAGGTAGGCCACAATAATTAATTCCTAAATAACCGCCTAAAAGGGACATTGAAGAGAGAAGTAGTATAAAAGATTCCCACGACGGCAGTTTTGGCCGGCCGGCCCTTCAGGCCTCGCCCGTGAGTTTTGGTTAGTATGTGCGGGTAAATAGAAGTTAAAAACTCCTGAGATATCCGGGTGTGAGGAGAGTCTCTTTTCAAAGCACATCTGGTTAATTACGGGCTTTTGTCTCTCTCGTTCATAGCACCAATTAGTACCCAAATTCGACACACGTGAATGATATATTTAATGTCGGTATCTATACTATTATCTCGCAATTTGTATTGAAAAATAATTCAGTCCATAATCAGTAATTAAATGCATTGGTTTTCGTCCAATAACCGAAGTTGATCAACTTTGGAAGCGGTCAATACTTGGATGGGTGACCATTATAAATAAAATTCTCCATATGTCTGCTGAGTACCTATGTATTCTTTATTATTCAGAAATGAAGCATGAATAGTTTTATATAACGTACAATAATACATACGTTCTCTTATGTATTGTATTGTACCTATATGATAATATTTCCTTATTCTTCTTATAAAAGTGATCACACCTACCATAAATCTTACTACCTTTTTTTTACTCTTCTTGTCTCAACATTTTCCTCTGTCTGCTATATTCTGGTACTGGCTAACTCCAATAGACGTCAGTAATCTTGTTGGAAGATTTATGTCCACTACCCAATACTGTATATCTTCTTGTTATACAGTAGTATTGTGAACGCTTTGTTTCCACGATTTTTTTAAATACAGATTCTCTTATTCAGAAGTGTTGAAAGAATTCTGACATTTTATGAGGGACGTTCTATGTCGGTAGAGATATTTTATTAATTCAAATGTGCGTCGCTTTCATTGCAAGGATGTCAATTTATTAAATACTAGCTTGCCCAGCGAACTTCGTACCGCCTAAGAATCAATGAATGATTACATACATACATCTTCTTCCCCTTGTCCTAGTTCGGTCGGGGGCCCATTGCCCCTAGGTATCTCCTCCAGAGATCCCTGTCCACCGCTGCTTCCAGGACCTCTGGTCACTCCAAACCAAGCCTTTCAACACAGGTTCGACACCTGCGCTTGCCAGCTTCTTCTAGGGCGGCCCACCGGTCTACTGCCCTCTCCTACAGACTTTATGAATGATTAATATTATTAATCTCTTTGCAAACTCCCGTAATTGTCCAAGTGTGTCATCGTAGGTATAGTGTAAAAAATAAAATTCATTTGGAACTTTCATAGTTTAGCGGCCCCACCCGTTGTCGAGTACCTACTTTTTTCCATATAAAAAGTAATATTTTCGAAACTTGAGGAAATTATTGCCATATTTTGCAACTATGAAACTTGAGCGGCCCCACCCGTTGTCGAGTAATATGTACGGAACTTTGGGAAATTAAAATTCGACGTAGATTTTTTTTGCCGGCATTTAAAATAATTCCACATATGGCAACAATTTCATCCAGTTTCAAAAATAATACTTTTTCTATGGAAAATAGTACTCGACAACGGGTGGGGCCGCTTAAATGCGAAAATTCCATTCATTTTTTTACTAAGACAATTCAAACACATCGAGCTAGTCCCAACCTAAGATGAATCTTGTATTATGGGTACTAACGCGACGATACACACATATACAATACACTATACATACATAATATGTAACACCCAGACCCAGGACAATTTGAAAAAGGTCATTCTTCACTTTGCACTGGCCGGTAATCGAACCCGGGACCTCGTGACTTAAAGGCAAAAGTGCTACCTCCGCGCCCCACCTGGCAACATGAACAATTTATGTTGGATAATTAACTTAACAGATTTGTTTATAAATTATCTGCTGTACGTAATATAATTATGTAGGTTTAAACCTATTTATTTTAAATTTATAAAAATTCTCTCCATGATTTTTACAAAATTGAAATATCAGAACCACAGTCGTTGAATTGTGTGGGTAACGATTCTAATTTGAAAATATGTATATATAAAAATTATTCTGTAAATAGGCCAATCTGTAAAAAAAACTTCATCGTTGATTTTGTATAATTCTCCATATTGCATTTTTTATTGAAATTAAAAATGTATAGCGTAAATAATTTTCTTCGTAATTTTTCTTCTCTGCCTACAAATTTCACAACACAATCTTGCATCAGAACTACATGAATACATTCTTATTTTCATCTTTAATAGCACAAGTTATGGTTCAATAATAGTTTTCCATCTGCAATAATAAAATACAATTTCAAATATAATCTGTGCACGTCCACATTTATGTGACAGATTATAGTAAAAAAATATTAATTCATCAGTTTGACACACCATGTTCATATTGATTATAGTAATTTGATTCTTAATACAGCAGAACATAAGGATTATTTTAGCACAATGCAACAGGCGACGTGGGAGCGCTAACAGCGCCACAACTCTCCATATTGTTTTTATTTTTGAAATTATAAATGTACGGCGTAAATAATTGTCTTCGTATTTTTTCTTACCGTGAATTTGTAAGATGTTTTAATAGCCTATAGTTTATTCCGGGCGGAGAAGAATCCAACAAATCAGAGATCATTCAAATCGGTACAGCCATTCTTGAGTTATAAGTGTTGTAACACACACCACTTCCTTTTATATATAAGATAATTGCTCACACCCTTGCAAGTGTCAATACTATCGCTTCTCAGTTTAACCTTATTTGGGCATTTTCAAATTTTTTTGCTTCGTTACGTAGTGGAACCTAAAAAAATATGTGTAACAAATTATGCCTGATTTTGTATTTAAAATATATATACAACAGTAACGGACGTGAGAAATCAATTACTTTTAAGTTTTGTGTTTTCTTTTTTTCAGGAAATGCGTTTTCGTGAAGCAATATCTCAAGAAATTTCCATTACATCACACAATTCAACGGGGTTTTAAATAAAAACATTTTAGTGAATAGTTGTCGAAAGTATTTAATATAGTTATAATCACAACATTCTTTAAGAAAATATATAATTTTATTAGGAAAATAACGTAAAATGTCACATTTTCTGTCCAATTGGTCCATTACGTTACGTTTTGTACTATACAGTAATGAGTTTTCTTATATTCTACACTAATTATGGCAAATTTGTTGGTGATTTGCACTTTCCAACAACAATTCAGTTCACATACTATATTTTATATATTACAATAATACAGTTGTATCAGTTGTTGGAATAAAATCTAAAAAAATAGTCGGAGATATAATAGGACAGTAACGTAATAGGAAGTCTCTCGTTACGTAATGGAAAAGTAAAGCTAACGTCGCATGGTAATAATATTCATTAATTATATCAGTCGAAAATCCGAGATAAGTTTTTTGTTTTTTTTTTATATATTTTATTTATTTATTTATGCATATTCACGGCTTTCGCCTTTTACATGTTAATAAAGAGAAAAAAAATAATAACAACAATTAAATCCAAAATAATATAAACAATAAGTAAAAAATGATAATAGCAATTATATTCATGTCAGTTTATTATTTTTTTTAATAAATTATTTTTAATTTATTTTCAATCTTTGTTGAAAAAGTCGTTGAAGATAAAAACGTGATCATTTTTTAAAATATTATATTACTCGCGGGCCGCAGGAAATACGCGGCGGGCCACATGCGGCCCGCGGGCCGCAGTTTGCCCATGCCTGGTTTATAGAATACCAATATGGACTAACTAAAATTGGAACGTTACTATTTTAGTTAGTGCACACTAAAAATGAAATAGAATCGGGGGTAGCATTTGTCGTTTTTGTTACACTTGATTGGCCTGACGTACTGATTTATGATTTACTAGCAATCACTTGAACTGTTTTCATAATAATAAATAAATATTGGACATCATAACGCCATCATAATAATTATTAACATCTTTTAATATAGTCGGAAGATTAAAATATTCAATGTAAGCTAGGCTTCACAATTCCATTACGTGACAGTTTTTTTCCACCAATACATAACGTTCCGTAATGGACGTGACGTATAAGTATCGATCTCTGTTCATCCACATGTTTACACCTTGTTAGTGAATATAAGGATGCATTCGACTTGTATTTCAAAATGAACAATATTTAATATGTAATTAGAGTCCAAAAGAAACAAATAAAACTCTTAACTTGCCTTAGAAATCTGCGTTCGTAATGGAACACCAATTTTAGTGAACAACAACGTGGACCAGTTCCGTCACAAGAATCTGCACAACCGACGTTTTTACACAATATAGCGGCATTCATAGACTAATATAATGTTGCCATTAATTATAATCGACACTCGATTTGACCAAAATAAGTAAAACAGAGGTTTAGAATGGCCGTGACGTAATAGGAATTCCGCTTTTTGTGATTTGAAGGACAGGAAAAAAATACATATTTAACATATTTCCGGTTTGCTTTATGATATTTTATGGGACTTTATTGAATTTAGAGACAATTAAGTTTTAAATGAAGTCATAAAACCTGTGAATATAATGGGCAGACAAATATAATTTTGTTGTTAAAGTTGAGAGGTACGCTGAAGACATGTTGAAAAACGTCATTCCGTGTTATTGATTTACACATTAACTTGCAAAATTTATATAGTTACCTGTTATTTTTATGCTTAACTAAGAAAAAAATCATCATTTTATCAATAATTGTGATTTCGGGCAAAACTGAAATAATTGGTCATTTAAGAAACAATTTTGAGTTCTCGAGACGCGTACGTTATACTCATAGCAAAAAAATCTGAAAATGCCCATTTACGATCGTACATTGTGTTTTTTGTGAATTTGTTTGCCTGTGTACTTACAGTTAATACAGTGTTGCAGATTACACCAGTATGCATTGGGTAAAATAAATTTTACACATATAGGTATAATATTATAATATCAAGTTAGTGGACAGGCGCCAGCATATTGTAGCATTTGTTATAGTCACAGGTAGGCCACAATAATCAATTCCTAAATAAATTAAGTTATATCTAATGTACATAGACGTTTCCATTTAAATTTGTTTACATAAGTTATCACTAACGATCGAAAATATTTGACCGTGATAATGTATGGCAATTGTGATGTTGACATTCCAGTTACGAGAGAAGTGTATGTATAAAATCACACTCTCTGTATACCTACAGTAATAGTCTTTTATTTGCATTGAAAGTAAAGTCTATCTATTTATACCCTTAAGCTGTATCCTAACTGGGGTAGGCAGAGAGAACGGCCATATTAGTCTTACCTTTATAGACTTCTTTCGCTCCCTCCACGTTCATGCAATACCTTAAAAATATACCCCGATTTCTCTTACTTATTACGCGGCCATCCTGGAGAATTTGATCCATATGGTCAAGACACGTAGTGCTCGGACGTCCGCGCTCTCACGTCCCCGCTTTCAGATAAATACATTGAAGTAAATAATTATTTGCGATAGTTTAAATGTCCTGGTTCTGGAAAACTTGATTTTTCGTTATGACTTTGTCACGATGTTTCGAAGGCTGATATCGGATATCGGATCCGAGTCCCCAGCTGCGTGCCCCAACATACATACGCTTTAATATCACGATGCTATGTGTGGAAACTAATATTAGTTTCTAATATTCAATTACACGAACAGCTCTGTAATCCAATTCTATTGTGCAGATGTTGCATTGACTGGTAATATCACTGTCCACCGCGGTCGGTAAATTCAATTGTGGTTTCTCTACGTCTAACTTACACCCGAGCTGATTTGAATCTAGATTTTAGAAAACCAATCAAGTAATATAATTATTATAATATTGTTTGTCTGGCATTTGGAGGATGAAAGTAGAATCATGCATCAAAACGCGGCTGATATAAAACTTCTAAAAATACCCTCCATTGTGCTCAATAATTAATAATAGGCTCTCATTCCAAAGATTACAGAGATTAATAATAGGTATAACACCATTACCGTTAATGTTATATTATAAAACGTTGTGACCTAATACTTTCGGTACCTGTAGATCGATGTGTAGGCTATGATAATTACTGTTATCATAGCTGATTTGACAAATAAAATGTGATGTATGAAATATCGGTGCGGCAATTCATCGATAATTAATATTGATGACCGATTTATTTAAAAAAAAAATAGTTTAGCTGAAATTCCTGCAAGCTATGAACTCTCCACGAAAGTAATGTAATGTATTATATGTACCCGTCAGCAATACTACATGATAGTTATTGATCAGTTTCCTAGAAAGTGCGATAACTTATCATAGTATTGATATCTATCTAGGTAGCTACATGGTTAATATCATATTGTGAGTTTTTTGGGTTGTTGATTGTAAGCCGTGTCCACACAGCTGGATGAAAATGCCAATCAATCTTCAATCATTCGGTGTCGATTCGGAGGATTCTCCGAAGAAATATTCGAATGAATGCCTTCGTTACCTGTCCTTGTACGAGAATACTAATCGTCACCGAATGATTGAATATTGATGATTGATTGACGTTTTCATCCAGCTGTGTGGACGCGGCTATTGTAGAGTTGGTAATCCTGAAATGTACCTTAATGCCTCAGTACTTACGTGTTATTAGAAGGGATATGAATAATAACTTCAGTAAGTAGTAGAAAAGTGTTGTGATGTGTTAAATATAATAGGGCATGACTCAGTTGTATTTTCATTGACACGTCGCGTAGTAGAACTACTGACCTTTCATAATACATAGATATAGATACCATAATGGTGCTCAGTTATTCGCGGAATTGAGAAATAAGTTGCGCATAGAACCTTTTTTTACCTACTGTTGGAAGGCCAGTCGAGAACGGGTGTGAATAGAAACAAAACACGTGCAGGAACCAGGGAGTTTAATTGCCAACTGATATGAAAATTGTTACATAATACACAACAGTATTACAAGTGAAAATATATGCACCCAATTTAGCTATTTTATAATAAGCATTTTTTATGTGATTTAACATATTCCCAAGGACGCACGAAGAGATGCCTTGATGTTTCAGTGGACTGTATTTTTTTTAAATTTTATATTTTTTCTCATCTTCTTCGTATCATCCTAGGAAATCATGTCATCACCATTTTACATTCAGGTGCACAATATTCCACTCCATTGTACATTAAATTATTTTTCACATTCTATAAATATTAAATTTTGATATATTTTTGGAGTATGTACTCACACTTATGTTTCATAAACAATAAATCTGTTAAACAATAAAGTTATACCTTTGAATAACTTAGGTATTTCTATTTCCTATAAGTTTAATCTGCATAGGCATTTTTATTTACCTATAATTAAATATTAATTTAACATTGTTGCTAATTATTGCTCTATACCTAACGAGCCTTTTAATACATAGGTATTTATATTATTATATATTTACATCACAGTTCTGCCCTATTTACATAAAGGAATTTTATTTGGCTGCTGCAAGAAAATGTTATTAAAAGACATAACTGCAATGCAAATTGTTACAAGTGTAACATTTCACAAATAACAAATGTTATTTTTTTTAATAGGTAGGTACTACCAAACAAATATCACAGGAAATTTTACCAATAGATATAAATTTTAACATAGGCTGTCACAAGTGAAATATTGAATAAATAACAAAAAGTTATTATTTAATTATTAAGTACCTCAAATTAGGTATTAAAGATTTTTTTTATTGATTTTAACCTACAATGTAAGCTGCTACAAATATAATATTTCATAGATAACAAAAAGTTATTATTTTAATTGATAAGTACCTCCAAATAGGTATTTCACATATACCTAAAAGAATTTAATTATTTTTACTGGTAGGTACTTCCAACCAAAGCAAGAATATAAAATATATTATTCAACATAAAAGACATGCTTTTATGCAAACATTTTTCTGATAATATATAGAAATACATACAAATTTAATAAACAATAGGTAAGTGCCTATATGTTTTCGCAATTAATTTGCTTTGCAATTTATTACAGGTTTTTATGTAGGTATACAATAGACATTTAATATACATCAATATACATATAGAGAACATATAGGTATTTAATCTTCTAAATTACCCTCTTATACATTATGATGTTGTTACATTTAAAAATTATTTTATTTTTGTGAGTACATTTTACAATCAAATAAGTAGGTATTTACTTATACATTTTACATGCCCATTTATTTGTATTTTATTGAATATTCAAATAACTATGTTTTTACATTTGCTGTGCAAATGTTTTATATTAAGAAATCACAAAAATGATTTCTATTCATTAAAGAAAATTGATTACAAAATTATTTCCTAAATTGTTTTATTTTTGAAAACATTAATTTTGGTAATAGGTATATAAAGAATATTGATTCTTTATTAAAATGTTCACAATAACATTATATTGACATACATAATATACAATATTCATTTTATTAATATGTAGATAAATTTGGTATACCTATACCTTTTTTACTATGATATGACATTCAAGTGTCATTACCTTTTAGAAATTATTTTTATACACAACACAGTATTATTTTTCAAATATTCTTTTACAAGAAAATCATATCGCCATTTTTGGACATGAAGTTAACCATTTGTTTACATTTTTGATATACATATATAATATCTCAAAACATTTTAATTATAATTCTTTTTATATTTTGTTGTTCTAAACATTTGAACACATATTGTTTTACAATTTTAACAAATGATTCCTACTTTTCTTATGATAGGTACCAATATACCAACCTGCTTATAACAAGTAGATACATATTTTACTGTTACATTTTATAAATAACAAATTGCTATTATTCTGTTAATTAATAATTAGTACCTTTTATTAGGTGTTAAATATTTTTTTTTTTCAACAAAAAATATGTCTTTTATGTACACATTAGTATGCACACATTTTTGTATAATGAAATATATAAACTTTACAAACAAAAGGTAAGTTTATTATACATGAATACATATATAGAACATATAGGTAGGTATTTAGTTGTTAAATTATTTTTTTATACACAAAGACATATTTTTGTTTTGTGAGTAAGTACATTACAATATAATCAAACAAGTAGGTATTTAGTCATACATTTTACATGCCCACTACATGTGTTCAATAAAATATTTCTTTTAATTGATAAATTTGATATACTTTATTTGCCATGAAATGTGACATTCAAGTGTGACAGCTTTTGTAAAATCTTTATTTAACACAACATGATATTATATACAATATTTTTTTTAAACAATTAATCAAATTAATAATTTTGAACATGAAGCTTATCACTTGATTACATTTTATATATAGACATACCTGTTCAGTACATTTTAACTATAATTTTATTTATGTTTTATTTAATTTTACCTTATTGGTACTTAAATAACATTTTTTATTAGGTATTTTACCTTTAAATTTTTGCTATATGCAACATTTATTGTATAAAACAATTTTAAATGCATATTTACATGTATTGTTTTGTTACAGGCCTTAAAGACTCTATTGTAACTCTCTTGCATTTTATGGCAAGAGAATTTTGTTGGAGGCCATGAAAACCCCCTTTTTTGGTGTTCTGATTACATATCGACATCACAATATGTTTTGAACTTATAACGTATTTTCAAGGTTACGTAAAACCCATTTTTTGTTTGGTTATACAACCTTATTTTCCTCCGAATACAACGTTGACGTCACAACGCGTACGGAATTTTTTATTTAAGTTTTTGGTGTTCTGATGACACATTGACATCACAATGTGTTTTGAACTTAGAACGTATTTTTTTACGGTTACGTAAAACCCATTTTTTGTTTGTCTTACCTCTTAGGGTAAGAGTATTTGTGTTACTATATTTATTTTGTAACTTTAAATGTTGTTGCAGGCTTTTGAGTCTTTGTCGCAACTTAAATATATATTGCAGGTTTATAAGACCTTTCTGCAATTGAAAATTTTAAGGCAGGCGCCGTGACAGAGAAGTACAGATAATCACTGTTTTATTTATTATTGTTTTATCATTCAAAATCTTTTTATCATAAGTGCTTCAAACAGAGCACATTATATTATCAAACAATAATTTCAGAATAATTTAAATTGATTCGTCACAGAGCCTGTCTTTTAACACAACATCTACAATGCAATAGTGTGTGTATATTTTTATTTGCGATGTTAAATAATACCGCACATCAGAATTGCAACTTAAGAATAAATAATAATTAATTTAGACTTGAAAATATTTAAATAAAACACATCAACATTACTTATCTCAGAATAGAAGACCATCTGTCATATTCACATTTGCTTTCCATAGATGCAGTTTGAAGCATCAACAACATCTCATTATTATATTACTCTATGGCTCCTTTCAATGAGTTGACTCTATTAGTGCTGTCTGCTTCATCCATGGTTGAAAAATGGCTGCTATCGGAACAAAGATGGCGCTGTCGCTTTTCCTCTTCCTCTTCCGTCATCAATATGGCGGCGTCTTGAGTAGCTCGTTCCAATATGCCTGTCCTTGAATGGGTGCAGAAATACCAGATGAACCTTCCTCTAAAACACACCTAGGTTTCTCCCTTCATCTAGGTTTAACTGGATAATCTGCCTTTCCTTGTGAAACATCACATTGATATGTTGTATCTTTATATGTTGCTTTATATTAATATTGTTGCAACTCTGCATGCGCGATCTCTTCCACATGTTTATTTTTTAATGATTTGCCTTTTTTTTACATCGCTTTAGTTAATTATAATAAACTATGGTAAATATCAAGTATAGATGAACTATTCAAGAAAATAATTATTAATTTTCAAGTTATATTTATGCGAACATGCAGCTTTCCACAACTTGATAAGTTCCTAAACTATATATTTCATTTCTTGAGCGGCATTCTTCAAAATAATTTTTAATATTAATTTTTAATTTTGTTAAATTTTTATAAAATTGTGCATATTTTATATTAGCACAATTATTCTATTATTATTGCGAAAATCGCTTGAATTTATATTGAAATTGATTGGTATTTTTAAATAGCACTTTAAATATTGATTTATTAAATTTTATAACATTTTATTGAAATTTGAGTGGTATTTTTAATATTGTTTTAAATATTAATTTTTAATTAATTTTATTATTTTTAAAGTTTAATTTCTTCTTGCACGTGTTATGTTTTATTTATGCAAAACTGCATATTTATTAAATTACATTTTTAAATTTTGTTTTATTTAAGCACTCGATTAACTATTAATATTTTCGCTGGTTCAATTATTATTACTTATTTTAAAGAAAATAAATCCGGTCGAATGGCCATGTTGGAAGGCAATAACATAACATTATGAGAAATATTATGTTATAAATTTGTAGCTTTGCATATTGTTCAGTAAAAGCCGAGTTAAAATTCACTACTCGTTTTATTGTAGAGATTTTTTGTCCGAGTAGGTTACTTCGTATGTTTCCTAAGTATTTTAGGCGATAATTCGTGGAAATGGGTCTTGTGCATTACTTCATGCGATGACTCAACTTTCTTTCAGTAGGTACCTCAATATGCAGGTTCCTACTGATTGATTCGGTACCTACTCGAGACATGTAGGTAGGTACCTACCATTATACTGTAGTGTGCCTAATGAATCCCAAATCTATTTCTTAACATGTTTGATGGGTGTATGATCTATATTTAACATCGCTGTGACATTGGGCGGAGTATGTAAAATATAATACTAGTCTCAACATTTACAGTACCTACATAGTATCAGTCATCAGTACCTACATATTAAACTGAATTTAGCGGTTTTAAACTGTATTTATTTTCAGATCTTTCTGCACAACGCTTGAGAGATATTTGTTTGATTTAGCTATATAATATTATTACACCTTATCTAGACAGATCAACATAATGATAGTATTTATATTAAAATAAATAATATGGATTTTTTTACCACCATGTATCCATAATCATGTATGACGGGATTAGTTTTCTTGCGCTTGTGCATCATGAGTTATGACGACGTGTAATGAGTTAGCTGTTAGCTGTCACATTGACCAGACCCTTGGTTATTTTAATAGTCCATAAAGTATAAACTCGGTACGACGAAAAATTAATACGTGTACTATATATACTAGTCTGTGGTCCATAACAACATTTGCATTATACTGTTTTATATCGTCTCCTACACGATTATTTTTGTCTTTGTAGATTTTTATTCACAATTTGGTAAACTTAAAACGCGTAGTAGCAGTGTCATATCTCATCTACCTACATATATATTATTGTACTATACTCTACTCTCACGCCGTATCCCAAGTGGAGTAGGCAGAGAGGACGAAACACCATAGAAAAATTCTACTATCCAAATATGTATACAAGATATCAAAGCATTAGTTTCAAAACACCGGCAATGTGGGTAAAATATGTTCACAAACTTTGTTATAGGTAGTATTAACAAGTATTTACTAATTTTATTATTTAATTTTATTTTAGATAAATTATGATTAATTATAGCATTAAACTTGTTATTATTTTAATTTATAACCTTTATTATTGTTATTATTATTTGTTTAATTTTTGTTTGTTTTGTGTTGAGTAGCATTCACATTGCTTCACTTTGGATGATCATCCAGAGTGTCAGGGTCAAACCTGTTCATCGAAAGTGAACACGTCTGTTCACATTTGTTCATCCTATGCTTTCACTGCCATGTCAACACTCTCACTCATGTTGTATGTAGTTTGACGTATTTTCGTATAAAAATAATTAAACAAATTCAAAAATAAAAAATAACACTTAAAATAAATTAATATAGCTCTCGACTGCATAATAATTTTGTACATGATTCTGACATTCAATACAAATTCATAGAGAATTAAACAAATAATAAGATAAAACTTGTTTATGGTCGTTTCAGTGAAAGGACCTTTCATCAAAATTATGACGAGTGGTAATCTCTTTCCTCCGTCATCGCTAGTGATTACTAGCGATGAAACGCCCGTTCCCACCTATTTATGTATCTTGGAGCATCATCCGGAGTGACCACTGAAAGTGAACAAATGTGAACGACCCTTTAGTTGCTTTGAATTTTTATGTAGGGGGACTATTTTTTGAATTTTTGAATTATTGACAATTAAATAAATTGACATTTTATAAATATATCTTTATATGTGATTTGATAAATGTGAATTGTAATTGTATGTATAAAATATGAAATAAAGATTATATTAAAAAAAAAAGAATAATATAAATTATATAGGTAATATTGATTCTTGTTAACTTACTGTGTTATGAATGTTTATTCTTTAAGAATGAATAAATAAATATAAATATGTATACGTATTAGGTATGTACCTACCCTATGGTGATGTTAATAATAATAAAACAAAATAATTAATAAGTTGATGGTTCTTTAAAATGAGATGGTTTGGTCATGTGGAACGAATGGACGAGGAAAGAATGACTAAGAGGATATACTTGTCTGAAAGGAGGGGTGTGAGGAAGCGCGGGCGTCCGTGAACTACATGGCTTGATCATATAGATAAAATTCTCAAGGACGGTCGTGTATTGAGTTAGAGAAATCGAGAAATAGTATGAATGTAGAAGAAGCGAAAGAGGTATCTAAGGACAGATCTATATGGAATAGATAGATAGATTGTTTAATCAGCTACCCATATAATCACGTTACATAAATGGTGTTACTACAGATCGCTTTTTATTTTGGTACATTCTCGTGCACCCTTTTTGTGTAATGTGGTTTTCACACGAGGCGAATATCGCCAGGAAACTAAAATATAGTCAGCCATTTGAACCATGTGAACAGATTGTCAATAAATCTGAAAAGATTAAAAGCAGCAGAAAAGATAAAAAGCGGTGGCTCAAGGCTCAATGCGCGCATGCGTAGTTTTAGGTTACATCCGAATCATTATTAAAAAGTTTATAACTGGTTCACGTTTCTTGACAGTTGTGATCTTTGTTATTGGTCTGTGACGTTTGTTTCCTTAATTAAAAGGCGCCTTCTTTCCTTAATTATAACCTCTTCTTTAACATTTTCAATTAATGATAAACATTCCGCGTTCGCCTCCTCGACGCGTATTTTGAAAGTATACAATGCCAGTACGCATTCATAGTGTTCTTGCAATGTATGTTTTCAAATTGTGTAACGAAAAATAGTCTCAGAAAATATACACGATTTCTGCGTAATTGTCGCGTATACTTTCTGACGCTGATTCAGTGAAGAGTATTTTGAAAGAATACAACGCCATTACGCACAGGTTGGGACTTCTCGCGTATAGTTTCAAATATTAATAAGCATAAATATTTTTAGAAACTATACATGGTTATTACGCTATTATCGTGTATATAAAAATATTTTTATAATTTTATTTTTATAATATTTTATGAATATTTTTATTATAAAACAAAACAAAGAATAAAAATATTTTTATCATATAAAAGAAACAAATGTTTTAGTACTTAAGTGCTTCTTGAAAAAGACGCCAGTCAAATAATAATAAAAATATTTATTTATTTAAGTACATTTACAATTTTCGCTTTTACATGTTGACAAATTTCAGAAATTATAACAACAAGTAAATCCAAAATAACAAAAATACAGGTAATAAAAGCAATCAAAAATTAATAAAAAAAACAACACGAAAAAAATAATAAAAACAATTATAGATATATGAAAAAAAGAGAAAGCAACAAATCAAAATGGCTATAGTAGAATTTACATAAGAGTGCACTGCTCATAGGGTGTCCATTGTTTGAATGTATGATAAATAATATTTAAATTTATTAGTCTAATAAGAAGATTTTGTTTCTAGTTTTCATTCTTTATCAGACTTCATTGTTTCATTTTAGCAATATTATGATATTAGGATTAGATTGTAAAATATCATAATATTAAAATAATAATCAGGGCGAATTAATATTCAAATTAAAAAGAAAACATTTTTTTTCAAAATCTTACAAAAATAACAAATATACATAGACATTCATACAATCGAGAAAGAAACAATAAGAAAGCACTATTTTTTTTATTTATACAATGAACGACTGTATATACCTCTGACATGAAAATATATATTATATACTGTGGTGGCCATAAGTATGGAAACCATTAACAAAATATATGAAAATGATCAAAAGCAGGTATTTTTTCTTTTCGTGAGGACAACAAAGGAATAAATAAATATTAAAATAATCATTTCAATATTCCTAGTTTCTTTGCTTCAATCATGGTCACCGTATTATTTTACGAAATTAGCGATATATTTTTCAACAAACTGACGTGCCCCTACTTCGAGATGTAAATTATTAATTGATTACTAACACATCCTTCAGTGATGCTGATGAGTATACTACACACCACACAATGCACCAGCCAATCACAGCGATGCTACTCGGTTACTAATACAATCACGTGTTCTGTAATACACTAATCACCTGTGACTGTGTGCGTAGCGCATTTCTAAAAAAATTCTACTATACTTGGAAACTAGTCGCGTATAGATTCTAAGAACGTTGCCTTGTGTAGCACTTAGAAAATTTACACGATTATTCCGCAATGGAAACTTGTGCAGTATGTTTTCCACACAAATTTTAGTGTAACGTTATTGGAAAACATACACGATAAGAGCGTAATAACCATGTATAGTTTCTAAAAATATTTATGCTTATTACTACTTGAAACTATACGCGAGTAGTCCCAACCTGTGCGTAATGGCATTGTATACTTTCAAAATACGCCACCTCGACATCCGCCATTTTGGAAACATTGCCAAAATCAATGCGCATGTGACAGATTGAATCTATGTCGGTGGACTGTATAAGCGCGTTTGACGATCAGTGGACATCCGACAGATTTTTTTATGCAAGCGAAATCATGTGGCCTTTATGTCGTCGCGTGTGAACACCACATAAGTGGCCGCATTTATTCTATTGCCAATGCTGTCACCCCTAACGCTCAATCTATGTAATGAGAATACGGAATTATGCCTGTATGATCTATCTATTCATATATTATATGGTTCAATAATATTTTTGTTACAATCGGATGTCTTGATAAAGAAATAGAATGATCAGTAAACTATTGATATAGTTATCTTGTTACTTTTAGAAAAGTAATGCTTTATTTCAGTGCAGGTACCGTGTTATGCATTTATCTTGCACATATTAGTTTTTAGCATTTACTTATTATCTTATCGTTTGCCATTCATTCATTGTATATAATCAACAATGATTATATGTACTGGTTTGAGGTCTTCTTAGTGTAATTTATCTGGCCTTGGAATATTTCTGCAGTTATAAGAAAGTATGAATGTATGTTTTAAATTAGATAGGGGTTAGTTGTGTAATTTGGGTACACGCACCATACAAGCAAACGGTCAAACACGTTAAATTAAATGTGTTATGTTATACACGTTGAATTAAATCATTATTTAAATAATTGTGTAGTGTTGCCATAGTGCCATCCTCTCCTCTCCTCTGCGTTCCTTCCTCCCATATTGATCTGACACATATAATATTATTTCATGACAGCAGTTTTTGATATCTTAATTACGTAACTAACATTGGGAGTGTTCTCAGTGTGACTTATTATATCTTCACTTATATAATACATACCTACCTAATATCACGTGACGTTGGTTAGGTTAATACAATTTTTATTTTATTAGATATGCAGGGTAATTCCATTTGGAACATTTTGTGGTTAATCATTACAAATAATAAGCGTCACATTTTATTAGGACTTGAAAAAATCCAAAACTCCCAAAATTTTAGGTGCCTGTTTTCCATTATAACTTTCTTATCATCCGTAGGCCATTGGTTTGGCATTTATAAATATAGTCATCAGTCAATAAGAAACAATTTGCAGTTTCACAAACAATGCGATAATCACAAAACACTACGTTAAGATATTTCATTGTATCGAAGTTATTTCGGATTTACAAGGTCCAAAATAGCTCAACGTCAGTGTATGTAAAAAATAAATAATAATATATGTAAATTGGTGATGGTGATTGCCAAATAGGGTGAACAGTCCCATTTAGTATTTCGTCAATGTTGCAAAAGATTTTTCCAGATAAATATTTTATTTGTATATGTACCTACCTAGTGATTTAATTGGTGTAATTCTTATAATAATAATTATGACGAAAGAGTATCGGTTACGTGGATTTTGAATTTATATTTCATGTAAAGGTACGATTTTGCTTTCTATTATCACTTCTGAATATATTCACTGTAATTACTAATGCTTGTTTCTTGCTTATATATATATAAGGTAGTTGTGATTCATATTGCAGGCCTATTGCAATGAATCAGATGGAACTTTCCGATGCTTTGTCATTTTATTTGGTGGTGTAGTAACGTGTATAGTGTATGGTCTACAATCTACATGTCTATATTATGCATCCTACCGACCACTATAGGTACCTAGGTAAGTATACCGACATACATCCGCAAGTGTTCATCCTAATATTAACATGAAGGGGTCGGGAGTCGTGCTAAGTTATACTGGAAAAGCTCGTTACTAAAACACAGCTTATATAACCGTATCCGCTTGTATATATTTAAATCACACGTTTATCCCTCGCCTCATTTTTACTTGTTACTACTTACTGTTCCGTCTATCTTTGCATGTATGTTTTATGTGATTATTCCTTAACACAATGTTCAATACAGATATGTGATAACAGAGTTACTACAAAGTGATCTCCATAAGATAATAGTTTCTCCGCAGCATCTCACCACCGACCACATCAAGGTGTTTCTCTATCAAATATTAAGAGGTAAGTAATTTTTTATTTGTGTTTATTATACATACTCCGTTAGAAAATTCTTATAAATAACGCGTGTGTTATATAAAGTCTATGTTGAATTTATGTGCGTTTTTAATTTGAAATGTCTTATACAGCGTGACTAGAATAAACTTAAATGGTCTGATTCTGAATATTATATTCTGGCAGGCTATGTGTAAATAATACATAATATTGATGGAATATTCAACTGTTTACATTATCGAGCTTATTCGAGTTCACTCTTGTCTACACTGTCACCTCCTCTAATTACTGTAACTGCATAGAATACAATAAAAGTATTTAAATATTTACGTTACGCTTTTATAAACTACGTTGTAACTTTTATAATCGCATCGTTGATGTCGCACCAATAATTAAATACTGGAATATCAATATTGTAGCGAGAATTTTCAAGCAATCAAATTGTCGCATCAACTAAGTAGTTGGTTTATCGTGTAGTTTCATACGATTTATCATTTTTCTCTTAATGTAAAACTGAAACTGCAGCCTTAGTCATACACATCTTAGCGTTATAACACTAAACATAACGTTAAAATGTGTTTTGACTACGGATGCTGCTCACTGTCTTAAAACCGAAATGTTTCTGGACACTTTATCTCTGTTATCTGTAACTATCAACGTTACCCGTCTATGAGACGTAATGAAGGCATACATTCGAATATTTCTTCGGAGAATGCTCTGAATTGTCGCCGAAAGATTTAAGATTTTTGCTTGATGCTTGATGATTGACGTTCGCATCCAGCTGTCTGTACGCCGCAATTTACGAATGCGGATGCGAATATTCGCGACATCCCGGGTCTGCAAGTTCGGATAAATAGGAGTCCCCTACTCCTGAGAAATCCGAGTTGCATGTGTGATTTTGGATATTCGCGATTGCGAATATTTGTTGACGACATTCGCGAATGCGAATAGCGAATACTGACTTGCTTAGATTTCTACAATATTGCTCAATCATTAAAATTTCTAACCCCCGTCTCCGAATTTTCAAAATGGTATAGGAATTTAAAATATTTCAAAACTCCTAGGTTTTCTTAGAGAACATTTTCTTGCAGTACCTTTTTCTACAATGTACCGGGTAAGTATCCGGCACTTTTACCGAATATCCGATACTTTATTACCGAAATAATATTCGCATATTTTTTTGCGAATTCGAGTGGGAATGCGAATACTTTGAAATATATTTATGTACTGTGAAATACTATTATACAGTACATACATACATACATAATATTATATATATCATTCGTATTAAGTACCTATGTCATCTTTATTTAAACCCTGGATCTCGTTTTTTTTATATATTAATATTAGGATGTATCCCGAAACGAAATTACCAAATTTGTTTTATTTTATTATAAATGAAATACGAAAATATGAATAGATACAAAGTGTTGCCTTATCCCTGATAGGATTTGGTTGATAAGATTTAACTTATTGTGTAGTTTAGACGTACTTAATCTTGATAACTAACTTTAACGGATTTCCACATTTAATATTTTAGAAATCTTCCTTATGTTTTGAAACAAATTTTGTATTTTATATAAGGTGAACAAGGACAAGTGTGAACAGATTTCTTGTTAATTTGATTTTGACATACGATTTCGGATTTAATATAAGTGGTGAGGCAGATGTTTTTTTATATATGAATTAGTACATCTAATGTCTTTATGGCCACATAGTATTTATATTTGATTTTGTACATAATCCTAACAAAATGTATTAAATATATTGGTAGGTTTCAGTTTACACTTGCCCTTCATTATTGAGGCAAGTGTAAAATATGTGGGGGCAAGTGTAAACCCAGGCAGAATGTTAGTGTATTTTCCATCAATATTATCACGAGGGAACTGTAAACAAAACTCGTTTAATTTTGTATTGAATGAATTTTATTTGACACCAAAATGTTTGAAACGAAAAAATATACAGAAAAATGAAAAATAAAAAAACACCGCTATTGGGGCAACTGTAAACTTAAATTAATAACTTACACGTATTTTTAATTTGTTTGTGCATCAATACCTAATCATATAAGAATATGTTAGTTTATATTATATTTACATTTAAATCTATGTTAAATTGAATATAACCCCGGCGATTCATCGTAGATTTAGGAAGTTTTTGTCTATATCTTGATCAAATGCTATTGAAAAATCTTCAACTTTCGGCCAATAAAATCTGTAATCTGAAAACTTTCTTAGAAACTTTACCATTGCTCCTTCCGGCGTCAGTTTGGTCATCTCACCTACTTAATATTTTATTGTTTTCTTTGATAAAAACTTAACCAAAACACATATGTATGTTCAGCTAATCACTATCAGAAATATGCATAAGTTCACTGCAATCAGAAGCCAGTTTTTATCTTTTCAATGGCTTAAGCTAAGTCTGTTTTGCAGTATACCATACCTCTATTGGTTTTCCTCACATAGTTCACACCATCTCTGAATAAAAATAAGAAAAATATATAATCAACAAAATCAAGTTATAACCTAGAGGCCAGTGTGAACTGTAGTTCACACTTACCCCACTATGCATGTTTACACTTGCCTCAAGAGTAATTTATGACCATGCAAATTTGAAAAAAAAATATTAAAAATAATTAAGTCATTAAAATATCTCAATACTTTTACAGAAACGTAAAGGCATATTTATTTTTATTATTCATTATAAAATATTTGAACTTCCCGTATTAATAAAACAAAAAAATAAATTTATTTCACACCGCAACGAAGTTAAAATGGCAGTTAGGGAATGCATCATAAAATTAATGATTTCGGTCATTATTTTTATGATGCATTCCCTAACCGGAGCAGATTTCACCAGAAATTTTTTGTTAACTTCTTTATGCTGACATTTGTTGAATATAGAAAGATAGCGGTGGTAAGCTGTTTTCACATCCAGAATATAAGCGGAGTTCACACTTACCTCGAATTCACACTTACCCTTGTTTACCTTAACTGTTTTTAATATTACGTATTTAATTGATATTAATTGGGTATAGTATACCATCCCATCACGGCATAATATGTCACGAGTAAAGTAAGCCGGGGACTAATTAATATACGTGCAGATTATCCTTCACGTGTCAATAAAAAATAAGATATTCAGAATCCTAGTGTGATCTTATACGTGAGGTTTTTCGAATACCTACTTAATTTTATATCTATACCCTAACTCCGTGTCTCCCGTGGGGTAGGCATAGAGAACAGAGCTATCCTTACATACGTCTTTCGTTTCTTCCACATTTATCCAGTTTCTCATACATGCATACCGATTTCTCTCCTTGTACCCGTCATTTATAATTTGAACTACGTGGTCAGGCAACGTAGTTCTTGGAAGTCCGCGCTTTCTTACAACGCTTTTTCAGACAAAAACACCTTCTTTCTTCCCCATCCTTTCATCTCCCATTCGGTCCACCTAATTACTTTTATAATATTGAGTTCGTCGGTAGCCTGGAGGTAGAGTCTCGGCCTCGTGAACAAGGGGTCCGTGTTTCGATACCAGGTGCCGGCAAACCCCCCTTTCACGGCACAAGCTTTTAGTAGCTTACTGTGAAAGGTGTATAAGATTGTATTTGGGTTTATAACAAAAAACCCAGATATATCTTTAAAAAAATATGTTGAATATAGCATCTGACACGAATGTCTCACTAAATAAAGTTTATTTTGTGAGTTTCCTGGGTAATATTAAAGGGTTCGAAATAAGTAGGTAGTATATTTTCTTTCTACACTATCTATAGCTATACGAAAATCTAGTTTGTTTTCATATTGTGAGTACATTGGCGTGTTTAGCCATGTTATGGTCTCCAAGCTTGACTATGTTTATTCTTTATTCTACAGTGGTGCTGTAGTGATATAGTCACATTTTGAATGTTTTTAACGTATTCTACAATGCACATGCGTTACTTGATTATTAAAATCGCGATCGATTTCGGTAAACCTTTATCATTGACGAGCGAGATAATACTGACTAATATTTTTGGTTAAAACATCTACAAAAATTTTGTTTTTGTAGATGTTTTAACAAAAATATTAGTCAGTATTATATCGCTCGTCAGTGGTATAGGTTTACCGAAATCGATCGCGATTTTAATAATCAAGTAACGGATGTGCATTGTAGAATACGTTAAAAACATTCAAAATGTCTCGTAACTGTTACATAGTTAATGCTTCTAAAACAACTGATATAGTCACACACTACTCTACTACTGAGTAGAGAGAGCGGGTACATGTTCCAAGTCGGATCAATATAACTGCAAGGAAACCATACCGAGTCTCGATGTATAATATAGTTGATGTTAATTAATTTGTATGTCGATGTCGTTTTTATTGTTAACTCATTCGTTTGCTATTTGATTTTTGTGAAATGTGTTCCCAAATAACGGTGGAAAATGTATTCACCCCAAGCCACCCTAACATAGGTGGTACAAATCTTCCATCATGGAGTTTTATGACTAGGAAAATTATCATTCTTTGATTGAAATAATATTCAGAACATGAATATTTTTGGCAAATTTCTGTCGTATTAAGTGAAGAGTATTTGAAAAGTTATTTTGTTATTTAATTAAGCAGATGATAACTCTGAAATTTTATGTTTAATTCGGTTTAAACCTTTCACAATACAACTATGTACACACTCGTATTTTATTGTTGAGTATTTTTGTTGATTTTTATTCTCATGAAGTCCTCATAAATAAGTATGAAATGCATGAAAATGGTGAAATATATTCCTTGTTATCGTATGGCACTCTTAAGCGCCATGGTTAATATTAATAATTAAATTATTTTTTTTGTCTGAATTTAAGTAAATTTGATACAATTATTTAATCATCCAATGAATCAAAAGTGTTTTTATTTTTGTATTAAGATTTATTTTGGAATAAAATAAAACATATATTTTGAAAAATGTTTTTTAAACAATTCAGTAAATCAGACCACATCTTTGTAAACGAGGGAAACTAAGATAACATGGTATTGATATCAATATACCTAGTACCTACCTACACATGAAAAATAAAATAAACGATTGTATGTATCGCTGCATTAATTTAATCCAAATTAAGTTATTCGAGTGTTTATTTGCCTTCGTTTGTACGGCACATTTACATATGTAATAATTCACAATCCAATTTAAAATGTATTTGTGTTACTTTGCTATTGGTACAGATATATTATGGATATTTATTTGCTCATGTAGTATGATAAAGGTGATACTGTACTACTAGTTAAGACGTTGTTATATTTATGTATATTTTGTAAATACATACCAATTTTATACAATACGTGTCTAGTCTACATATCTACTTTATTTTGATGTGTCTGAGACGTCTTGTCGGCCGAATCAAATATCTAAACCGAAGGTTTTATTTTCCACAGCTTATATGTATAATGAGTTACAATCCATTGGGATTAACTTCTCCATTCCTCCCTATTCTCAGTCAGTCTCTTCAGCTCTACGTATGAGCCACAGTTCATGTCCCTCTTCGGTTGGTCCATATAAGCGTCTCTTGGTCGGCCTCTGCCATTTATGCCTTCGGTCCTACCTTCCGCGATAGCGATGAGCAGTCCTGGGTGCCTGTGATGTTGTGGCCAATCCAGTTAGCTCGTTGTTGGCTGATTCTCTTAAAAGAGTTGCCTTTTTTCGCCTACCCTGGTTAATACTTCTTCGTTTTCGACGTGTTCGATCAATGAATCTGCAGCATGCGCCTGTAGCACCACATTTTAAAGGCCGCCAGCCATCCGCTTTCAGTCTTGCTGATAGTCCACGTCTCACAACCATATAGCAGAATGCTCCATACAAAGGCTTTAATAAGGTTGTTCCTAACGCTAAAATCAATATTAGGGGATTCCAATATTTTAGATTTTTTGTTAAAGGCAATTCTTGCCTGGTTTATCCTGCTCACGATTTCCGATTTGTAGCGTCCATCCTGATTTATTCTGCATTCTCTTACTTGTTTGATGTTCACTCCATTTATGGCAATGTTCGCAGTCTCTTTATCCCTTCCAACGACCATACATTTTGTTTTGTCTTTATTTACTTTGACAGTAGTATACTTTCCATTTTTCCTAAGGCTTCATTCAGCTCCATCTCGGCCTGTAATTACTTTATATTATATTGGCACCTTTATAACTAGGGCATTTTTCGCAACTTAGCTTAATATTATTTCAAAGTTTAATCGAGCTATTTTACAAGAACGCAATCCTTTTTGTTGATGTAGTGCAATATATTAAATTTTATTATAAAATTATGATTGTCGGAATTGTCGCACACGTTTCAAGGAATGCGCACACAATATTATAACTATAAACGAGTACCGAGAATTTCCGTATCCCAATCTAGTCTCCCATGCATCTCCCAGGTAACACAGATAGCTATATAACTACTCACTTTTAGACCTATTTGAAACTCTTTGCGTATTAAGACTCTTTTAAAGGTACACTGGTGATCATACAGCTGCATAATAGCTGTCAGTGATACTTAAACAGGTTAGGCTGTTTAAGAGCTGCATTAAGGCTGATTAAGACCGACAAAAATGACTCTATTCAGCTTTCAACATTTTCTAATGCCTTAATCGTAATAAGGACTGTTTGGTGAATAAAATTACGCCAAATGCTGTATAAGAAGGTATTTGTGAACTCCTATTACACTGACTCATTAAGGGGGCAGGTGTGAACTATTATGAAGTGAATAGCTGTATAATAAATGATATGTGGCCCGTATTACAGCTTAAAGCTGCATATAGTTTACATGTGTAATTTTATTCAGTTTTTTGTTGATTAACAGTACACGAGTGAGAGAGAGTGAACTATTAGACAGCCTTTTGCAGAATATAAGAGTTTTAACTATTCACGTCACTGTTTAACATGAATCCACCATTTTATTGTATAACCTATAAATATTCTGATTTATTTCTCAACTTTTATGATGTTTTATGTATGAATTAAGAATTAATTGCATTGATTTTTACTTCCTAATATCATAATAATAATTTTTGATCTTATAATTCTTTTCAAGGCACTAAAAATTATTTTGTCAAGATTTCATCGCAGCTTATTTATATCACAAAACTAATTAAAAACAGAATATTTTCGTGGCGCAATAAAATTTTCTTAGATAATATATAATATGTATAATATCAGTAAAATTACGTTCCCATTAATTTTTCTTTTATTAATATGTAAAACAACGTATACTTATGCCAGGTAATATAAAAATATTATCCACCATTTATATTTTATACTTAATCAAAATCACTCCACGAAGCATAAAGTGTTTGCAATAAATTGGCAGCTAGAGGTTGCTTAAATAATATGTTCACTTGATTTTACACATATCACAAACAGCTTTTCCCGGATTAAAATATGAATTAGAGCGTACATGTGACATATTTTCTGAAAAAAGAGTAAATTGTGATCTCTTAGTCAGTCGATATTCAGCGCATAGTACTGTCGTTACACAGCTCTTAAGCAACTTTGTGAACTTAAGGCTGAATAATTTGTGCCCATTTAAGAGCTATAAGAGCTGTATACGGCCCTATGCAGCCCTTATGCAGCTTTTTTATTCAGCTTTGAGCGTAATAGGAATCCGTTATTCGGCTGATAAGCATCTTCTTTGTACTACCTGGGCTAGAATTATCATGGCACAGCAACGCGCTTGCATAATACCGGGTATTCGATTGTAGGGTACTCCACCTAACATGCGGCATGTGCGAATAAAATTACTAGTTTTTTTGCTTGACTCGGCCATGCGTTACTTTATTTTTCCTTTAATCTCGTTAGGTGGTGTTCCAATGCCGTATACAACTCTTGTTTTATAGTTTATACTAACACATGTAAAGTATTATTGCTACGTATTATCTGTTACATGACTTTTATAAAGATTTGACGAAATCGATAACGATTTGCAGTCTCATGTTATCATTGTTTTTACGGTAAGTCTTGTTGGTTTTTTTTTTGCATTTTGTATAAATTGACCATGAATAGTTCTCAAAGATAATTGTTTCACTTAAATGTTATCAATCAAATTTCCCATAGATATGTTCATTCACCTCATTGTGTAGACCATGGATGGCCAACCTTTTCAGCAGCCGGGCCAAATTTTAGAAATAAGATTTCCTACCGGGCCGTAAAACAACGATAGGTAT
Source organism: Athripsodes cinereus (assembly GCA_947579605.1). NCBI lineage: Eukaryota > Metazoa > Arthropoda > Insecta > Trichoptera > Leptoceridae > Athripsodes > Athripsodes cinereus. The sequence continues at coordinate 14,142,876 of OX388313.1, read as the reverse complement.
ACTCCATATATGAAACATTTAACAAATTTACTTCACCTTAAAAAAATTACCCCCCGTCGCCAAATTTTCAAAATGGTACAGAAATTTGAAATGTTTCAAAATTCCTCGGTTTTCTTTAAGAATACTTTCTCAAAATACCTCTTTTCACAAAAGTAACGGATACTTGTACCAACTATTAATAAAAATAAAAAAGTGTCCATATGCTTCGCGGGCCACAAGTAGACACCCAACGGGCCGCATGTGGCCCGCGGGCCGCGGGTTGGCCACTAGACTGTAGATAATATTTTATTAAATGGACTCTGACTTACAGATATATTATGTAATAAGCTGTCATTGGTATCTTTTAAAGATGTTTTCAAAGCAGTTGTTTAATTTCGCCAATCTTATGTTATCAACATCTATTATTTTGATATTAACGCCTAAAACCAAAATCTTTGCTTATAAACCATAGACACGTCGTTATGCACAAGATTTATAAAGGGCAGTTTACATGCTCAGTATGTTTTTTCTTAATATCAATAATTATTATTGCTGAGACAATTTCATTGTTATTTTTTTACTTTTTTGGTGACTTTTAATATAACTTGCTGTGTCTTAATCCATTATACATATACTTACCTTATATAAATTATGTATGTAAATCTTCTACATGTAAAAGACTCGAGCCGTGAACAAATAATAATAAATAAAACCCTTCTAAGACTTCCGCAGGCATAAAAATTCTCATAAAACAAAATAGGTGGGTATACCTATATGGAAAATAATGACTAAATTATCGACATCACGGCAATGCGATAATTTCACATCTCGTCCAAATTTTGATTCAAGTTTTCAATGTACCTGCACAGGTAGTTAGAAATTATTGATGAAGTAAATGATTCTATGAGAATATTTATATTAACACAGAAATAAATTAACTGTTTTTACGACAGAGAAATAGAACAACCGCCGGGGCCTCCGTACATATGGGAACCTTGCGCAAATTACTGAAGATATTGAACTTTTATAGCTCGGATTTAAAATTTAGGGAATAAAAATAAGACAAGTGCCAGTGTCACCTTATTGTTTATTAACATTTTTATATATCAGACTCCTGTAGATCTCTCAAACTAGACTTTAGTTCAGAGCACAATGGTATATCACCATAGTATACTTGTTATATAGATAAGTTTACATATGATGTATTTCAGCTATGGCAAAAAAATATTATATTATATAGGAATATGAATAAAATATAATATATTATGAATAAAATAACTTATTTTTCAAATAAAAAGTGTTTAAAATTTATGCGCATGCATTATGTGGTATTTATATCTATCACCGTTGTAATTCCGCGGTCCACAATGTGAACTGTCCTTTACATACAAAATCCTTATGTGCATAACAAAAAACACGTGATTTATAATGTGAATTTGTTTTTTACTTGAAACTTCGCGCAATTTCTTAGTGTTTTTTATAATTAAATACAAGTTGGGAGTATTATCTTAGTGTTAAATATATTATTTTAGCGATATACTCATTCTCCTTGCCAGAAATGTACCTTTTTTGATACAAAAAGAAATGTCTTAATTATACTACCTCTAATATAATAAGCTTTTGCAGTCTTTTTTCCACTTGAATGATATTTATTTGTATTTAAATGAAGAAATAAAATTTGACAGCATACTTAAAACAAAAAAAAAATATCGTTTTATGCAAAATAGAAAAAGAATTTTATATAAAATATCGTTATGCACAATTGTGCATAACGCAGGAACACGCAGATATTTTTGCTTTTTTTTATTTTGGTGGTAATAAAAAGTGTAATAAATAGAAAAATAACGAAATTAACTATAGTTTTATTAAACTAGACACTTTTTTTCGTTGAAATATAATGGCATTTTTCAATTTTGTTTAAAAAAGCTATCAAAGTGTTGAGGAACAATGTCAAATTTGTATGGAGCGCAGAATGAAGGATATTTTTAAAAATCAAATTTAATAGTTATAAAGTAATGAAAAATTAATATCTCCAAATAAAATAATCAAAAATATATGCAAATTGAGATTAAACCATAAGTTTTTTCGCAATGATATTCGTATATTTTTTAATTTATTATGAAAGTGAGGAACCATCGGTTATTTTTACAATAAGCAACGATTTTGGTTTTGGGCGTTAAAGTAGAGTAGATTAGAGCAGAGTACTTCCACCGCTATATTTTAGTCAGTAGTTAGGTATAATAGGTAGACGTGAAGTTCCATCATGATCATTGTATTTTGTATGTATATATTTGTATGAAGTTCCATCATTATCATAGACTCTGCTGTTCCTGTTCGTGCATCCTCTAAACTCTGACACAGAGTATTTATTATTCTTTCAGTACCTACTTAGGAATATATCTACCAACTTGTTATACCTACTGTATTACGTAATAAAATTATAACTTACTACGTACGATATTATTACAATAACAACAATAACCGACGTCTTGCGAAGATTTTAATTTCGTATCAGAATAAGCACATTTTCACATTATGACGTACCAAGGTTACGAGCTATCTTCCGTTTTGGTATGACATGCAATCATTGCTGTTTTTTATACTCTTGATTACGCCAAATTAGTAATTTCAATGTTTTTGTTATATTGCACAACGTTTGCGTTAATGCTGATTTAACAATAATTCTTTAAAAATATGCCTTTTCATCAACATTATTTATGTTCAGAAAGAACAAAAGAAAGTTGTTAAATTGTATGCAGATATGTATGTCTTATAAAGATGATTGTTAATAGTGACACTGTTGACATGTTTTCAATTGCATCTGCGAATATTAGGCTGAACATCAACAGCTGATGAACTTCATACCTTTCCAGTAGCTAGTTCAGCTCTCAGTTGTTTTGACAACATGCTCAGATCTATTTCCAATTAGGTAATTATAATATACCTAATTATTGTCTTAAAATACCTACACACGTAATGTTAATCTTCTTTATTTACTATTGGTCGTTAGTACTCAGTTGTTTACTCTCTGTAATAAACAATGTAGATAGAATCAAAAGCAAAATACTATTTATATCGTATTGTATTTGAAAAATAGCATAGCATCCTTGGGACATTGGATATTGGCTGTGTATTTAATTGGGCTTTGTAACTCATACTGGATTGGTGATTTTATTTTGATTTCTAGTATTTTGGGATTTTTTATTTTTAGATTTACTTTGATTTTTTTTTAGAAAATTTTAACTTTTACTTTTTTTCTCAAGACTAATGAGATTGAAAGACTGATTTCTAGTATTTTGGGATTTGTTACTTTTATATTTTTGTATTATTTTTAAATATTGTATTATTATTGTTTTTAAATTTACTTTGACTTTTTTAGGAAATTTTAACTTTTGCTTTTTTTCTCAAGACTAAGACATTTCTGGTAAGAGTGGAATCTTCGCTGGTCCACATGTTGAGTGTATTAATTGTTAACATGTTATGTTATGACTGTTTGATTCTTTAATATTGTAAAAAAAATACTGAAATTATCTTTAGACTTACTAAAATAAAGAGTTATCTATTATACCAAATTTTCCTATAAAATGTATAGAAAGCCGACCTTGTCTTTCGTGTGGACTGTGGTTGTGATGAAGGGCGTGCACAGTTGAGTGTACTGTCACCCCATCACCCCATACTGTATAATGTAGATAGGTACTTATACATGCCACCCTCTCATTATCCTTTGTGCGTTTGCGTTTTGATTTGAATTTCAGTCTGGAAGTCATGCATCAATTTCCAAACTTGAACCTCTTTAGATTTTATTTTGTGTCAGAAAGAGAGAACTATTCATTATTACTTTAATAGGGCGACTGTTATTTTCTCTTTTGCATTTCGTTCATAAATTTGTCCGAAAAAAATTAAAACTTTTCTCTCGAAGTACTAGAAAGCTTTTATAATCAGTATTGTTTTATTTGTATGTATTTTTTAAATGTTGCAAATGTTTCATTTAGTTACCTAAAACACATCTCAAGTAAATGAATTATTATTGTTTAATGTTTATTTCTATAACATAGCATTTGTAACCCGGCATCGCTTGGGCTTAAACTAACACATAGCCGTGAATTTACATGAGTTAAAATGACAATATTTTTATCAATATTTAAGATATTTTAAATGTTTTATAGCCTAAATCCTGCTCAGAGGATGAGACCTTGTATAGAGTGTACTATTTTATTTCTGTCTTTCCTAATTTCAGAGTCCATTAAGGACATTCATACATGTATACATACATATACACGAACGGGCTAAAATATTTATCTGTGGATTAATATTTTTTCAAGTAATGTTCCGAGATGTATCTGTTCCCAGGATTTTCTTTTTTCAAATGCATGTAATCCGTGTTTTAAGGGTGATGATTGAAGTAAATTTAGTATTTAGGTATGCAATTTAATCACAAATGTTTTTCATTCACTTTCTAGCATTTTTATTATGTAGGTATGTAAGTACCTACGTAGAGGGTGTAAGATAATAATGTAGACTACTACTACTACTACTAACTATCCCATCACGGCGTATCTCGTGAGTGGGGTAAGCAGCAGATCAGCTGCATATAATAAAAATGCAAGCTGAAATTAAAACATTCAGGATGAGTGGCAAACCTCAACGCTGAATTAAATATGTAAAATTACTCTATTTTTCTCGAACAACTGCCTTAAACAAGCCACTTGAAAACTTTCGGAAAAGAGTGGGAGACCAATTCTTCGCCGGGTGCTCAACGGAATAATAATATATAATCAGACATGTAGGATATACGTAATACTAATCTAAAATTGTGAACGCTATCGATAACCTAGTCTTAGTAAGGATGTTGTGGTTTTCTCACGCTGCGGAGTGAAATATATCAGCAGTAGGCCCCAGGCGATGATAGGAGGGGGGCTGAGGTGACCGCACTGCCTCCACAGGACGTGGACCTAGGATTCCGTACCATATTATATATACGAGAACATAATGTACATACATACATATTCAATTTGTTTTGTACTATCAATTATATGTACAAGTGTTTGGTGCCTCAATATAATTTTGTTCTGATTATAAAGCCCGAGTTCTACTCAAATTTGAGGAAATCAATATGTTTTACTGTGTATTTATTAAGAAAACGATTATTATTGTAAAAAAATTGAATATAATTTTGTTAATTTGCTGATTATTGTCACATTACGGTTATATTGGTTAACAGCCGTTCTTACCTAAGGTACAAATTAGATTTAGCTCTAGTGGTTTCAGGCAACAATTTTTAGTAGGCGCAGAGAAAATTATTCAAATAATTAACAGGACTTCACAGCCAGAATTTAATTTGAAATCGTTCGACTATATGCAAAAAATTGCCTAAAAACAGGTGTTTACTCCAAATTTTAACTTTTAAACTACGTACGAACCAATAAACTACGAAGCATTAAAAAAATACTGTCTCTCTTTTTGCGGTAAGTGAAAAGGGAGATAAAGAAATGAAGTATATTTCACTCATTATCTATACACCACTTGGTCACTAACACACGTAAATATAGTTAATATTATGTCCGAAAAACTACGAACATTAAAAAATCACTGTCTCTCTTTTTGCGGTAAGTGAAAAAGGAGATAAAAAATGCGACGTACGTGATGTATATTTCACTCATTATCTATGACACCAAATGACACAAAAATCATTGCGTACAAAGACATAATTTTTAACAAGATTGTGCACTCCATTGAAAAAACGGCATGTATAATGCAATTGATGCACCAGAGGTCACCAAGGCCCACCTGCGAGAGAGCATTCATGCCCCAAGAGTTATAAATTGGCCTACATATACCTATACATGAATATAGCAAACACGTAGGTAGGTAGACTATTATTATTTTTGCTGGATAATGGTAGGTGTTTACTTAATTGGCGTTCCCTTTTCTCTGCTTACTCTACATGGGATGTGGCGTGAGGGTATAGATAGATTCATCAAATCATTGGTCATAAAAAAGCTTATTAGCTTTACATGTCTACCTTGTTGTATGTACATATATGTGGGCGTATAAGTGGGTATATTTCCAATAAAGTACTCAAATACTTTTTTTTAATAATACTCAGTTTTATTCTGCAACAATTATATAATTTATATTATACACCTTAAAAAGTACACGTAAAGTAGGTATATTTGAGTTTATCCATAATTTGTTGCACCATTCTGCATTGAGTTGACCATAATTTATTCTTTCTTCTGGGACGTCAAATTAAGTGACAATGATGGCTGCCTTAAGAAACGGCGACTGTGGCACCAGTGCTGCAAAAGTATAAAAGAATATTTAATATGTTTTTCCCTTGTTTATTATTTTTGACTCCACCATTAAATTGCAAACAACAAAAAGGCCGGGATTTGGAGAGAATGATTCATGCATCTTTAGTATCACAAAAAAATATTTGAGTCATCATAATCCAAGGATAAATTTACAATCTGTCCATATATTTGCAGAGTATTTTTTCATCATCGAAATAAAACAAAATTATAGCAATAAAGTGATTTAATGTGTAATCATGTCTTATGGCCGGTTTCAATAACCTATCTATCCGTGACTATCGATTGAAATGTATGATTCAAAATATAGAACACAATAGATTTCAATCGACAGGAGCGGATAGATAGATTATTGAAACCGGCCAATAATGCACAGTCTTATTAAAGTACAATGTCTTTGTGCTAAAATTTCACGTGGAAATGGAATGTCAAAATATAAATATTATATGTTTCCATAGTAACCATACATGCAAAGTGGTTTCTGCAAATATGTAAATATATAATATGCATATTTAGAAAACTTCGAATACTTATAATAATCTAAAAATCAAATGCATGCTGAGATATATTTTTACATTAAACCATTTTCTCACTATTGATTCACAAACTAATTTTATATTATTACTTGGTACATTTATGGAATACTTAAATCATTCGCAAACTAGTGAATGGCATCATGAATAAATACATAAAATAAAATAATAATAATTGTACCAAAGCTTGTTTTAAAACATACATATGTATCCGAGATTCAAACATGTTGCGTGTATTCATATATCAGCTTATTTGAAATAGTAACATGAAAATAAGATAATACGTGCTGATTTTACTATATACCTAAATATCAGGATATCAGTTAAGAACTATGTACTTACATTTGCAAATGATAATTCAAGTCTTAGTAATTCTCCATCACCGTTTTAATGTCACTAATCATCTAATCATCTGATAATCTGGAAAGTATAAAACATAAAGAATTTATTAATTTATTCTATCAGAAACATTGTTTGCTTACTCACGCGTATTAAAATATTTTATTTTTAATAATTACTTTAGGAAAGGTTACGTTACAAAAAAAAATATGTCAAAAACAATATAATATAAATCAATCATTATAATATACTCACTCATTTTGATCATGTGAATAATATGTAGCTAATTTATTTTTTCTTAACATTCGTAATGACTCTTTCGTCATTTTAAATAATGAAAAAATTAACATAAAACTATAAATCAGTGTATTTAGTATATTTCTGATTTAATACTAATACTCACAAAAATAACAAAATGTTGCTATGACAACAATATTGACATCGGTGAATGTCATTCTAAGGAGTTCATACACAAAGTTACCTACATCAACTCTAGAACATTGAAACTAAGAAAACAGCATACCTAAATAAATTTGGTGAATTCTTTGCAGAGTACGTACCGGCAGCAATTTAGATCCCTGATACCGAATATATTTCTATGTATTTGTATTATTTTATCATAGTCTTTGTAAGGAATACGAACTGTAATTTAGTGTTAAGAGCATATTTTCTGTATTCATCTTTTAATAATTGGATATTAGCTGGCACTTTGCGTTTATCATTAGAAAAGAAATATGTTGCAACTAATAAGCAAAAAGAGAAATAGGCGGATATGCTGAGGTCAATCTACAGTTTTATTAAGTACACAAACAAGTTCACCAACATTAAATTAAAAATAAAAAAATACTAATTTATTTGAATTAATTATATAAAACACTTATTTGTAGTGTTTAAACTGTGACTTTTTATTGATTAAAAGTCACAGTGGATATAATATAAATAAGTGATTTATTTGTAAGTAATTCAACATGAATTTCCACCGAGAACCGTCGGTTGAAAATATCAACTTCACTGATTTATTTTACTTCATTCATAGTTAAATATTTGTGAAAAATGGATCGGTGTGCCTTTACTTGTGAACTCCTCATCAACAGTACCTACTGAACACTCATTCTCGTATTCGTCGATTCGCATTTTGACAGACATGGAAATAAATATTATTTAGGTATATTAAGTTATAATGTTTTTTTTTATGAAAAAAAAAAACATTTATATAGGGATTACTTGATGACACATATAAAAATATGTTTCCTTGGTAAAAATCATGTAATCTAGTGCTGTAATTATGTAGTTTCAAGCATAAAACCATCTCTATTTTTTAATAATTTTAAATAAATAATCAGACGCAGATTCAACAGCGTGCCGACTCTTTGGCTCGGCTGGCCGAACAAAAACCGAATTTTGAGTTCTACGGAAATTTTCATAAAAAATTTCCCGCAAGCGGAAAATTTAAAATGAAAATTTCAAAATATAAATAACACATCACGCTATTATAATCATATGATAAATTATTCAATTAAAATTGTTTTAAATATGTTTTCCTTATTCGAACTTGACGAACTAAAAATTATATTTTCTTATGTGCACGTCACAAATCCCATTTTTTTCGCATATTAAAAAAAATACGGCTAAATATTACCCAAATTTAAGAAAAATAGGTTTTTTCTAAAGCATCCTTGGAGCTAAATTTACTTCATAATTTATGTAACCTCTAAGATGATTGTCTTAAAATACCTCTGCTAGTCGTGATGAAATTTCGGAAGGTGTTTTTCAATCGATAATTTCAACATGAATCTCTCGGTTATTTTTTTTATTATTATTAAAAATACATTAAAATATGTTCAAATTTTGATATTATCAAAAACAAACAGTAAAAATATCATCTCGATCACGAAAATATTGCAATTAATTAATAATCAATGTTGAAAAATGGTTGCGTAAAATCATGTGACAATTTCGAGTTCCCTACCTATCAAGGGCTCTTAATGAAATAACTTTATTTATAAATATAAGCCAAAACTTTATATGCAAAAATATTCATGGGTATAAAAAAATAGTATGTTATCACATATAAATAAAATTTAAGTTGTATTTATTCTATAAACTGAATTTATTTATTTCCTAATTCAAAAACAGAGCGAATAAGGTCTCACATCCGGTTACTAGGCACGCCGTGGGCCTTCTGAATCTTAAAATTTGTGAAACTCGCTATATTCTTGATTAGAGGGTTACTCCCGGGAATTCCCGCCCGGGAATTCCCGCCCGGGAATTCCCGGGAAAACCCTCTAATTTTTATTTCCCGTTTCCCGGGAAAAAAACGAATCCTTTCCCGGGAAAAAATACAAATTATTAGTCATGCAGATTGCCATACCGATACCGAAATCTTTGTTTAGTTAACTGTAATAGTCGTGATAAACTTGTAGAAGCTGACGAATATTTTGATATGAAAATATGAAAAATAATATTAATTACCAATATAAGTGTTTACTTTAAAAAAAAAACTGAATTATAGCTTCAATGTATTCGTTTGAAAGAAGCATAATTATTCTAAATATAATTCGAAATCGGAGGTGTGTTTGGCCGACAATGTATAAGAATCCTACAATTTTTCATGTTTTTTTTTTTCATATTTCGAAAAGTTAGATAGTTCTTAAAAATATTAGTGCAGCCAACTGTCATTTTTTTTGTTTTATTCATGGATATTAACCGATATAATAATCTTTTTTTGTCGAAATTTCTCATTTTGTAAGTCAAAAATCTTTAAAAAGCTTTGCCAAAATCCATAACATTTTTTTGCTTGATTCTTCTTCTTCTTCTTAGATAGGATGATCAAAAATTAAAAGTTTATATATTTTGTAAACAATTTTTATTTTGATAAAACATACATAGAGTACCTAAATAAATCTCGTCAGTCAGCTATTTAGTTTTTTTAAGCAAATTACTTATATTGGTAACAAAAATTTGATTTTATTTTTATCAAATCAAAATGTTTGCAAGGGTCAACAAGTTATGAGAGTTTTTATACCAAATTTGTTGAAAATTGAATATTTATAAATATAATAATGAATTCCCGGGATTCCCGACTATATTATCACAAACAACTTGAAATACTGTAAAGATGTAACAGTAATAAATCAATTAGACACGGGAAGCGATCACAGATTGGTAAGAGCTTCTTTCAAAATAAACACAAAGGCTGAAAGATATAACATGGTCCACAAAAAAACCAAGAAAGTACCCACAACCGAAATAATCACCGCACATCAACCAGAATTTGAAAACACTCTAAAACGCAAGCTGGGAGCCACTATAGACCTTCAGAACATGGAAATTAACGATCTTACAGAGAAAATTACAACGAGTGTTCAAACAGCTGTGAAGACAATAAATATCCTTCAGACAGAAAGGAAAAAATCAAAAGTTATCCTCAAGTACACTAAAACTTATAGAAGAGAAGAGACAAATTGACAGAGATTCAAATGAATATAAAACTCTTAATAAAACTATAAGAAAAGAAGTGAGGAAAGATATTAGAAGATACAACACAAACCTTATCATGAACACAATAGAATCAAATAAAAATATGAAAGTACTTAGATCAAACAATTATTATTCTGGCAAATCAAATATAATTAAATTAAAAAATAGAAATGGAGATACAATAAATGATAAAGATATGATAGTGAATGCGGTACAAGAGTTTTATTCAGAATTATATAAATCAATTGCACAAAACAGAGAAAATGATGAAACTGTCTTAAATGCTGGATCCGAAGAGATGCCGGATATAGAATCCAATGAAATAAAAAATGCACTTAAATATATGAAGAATAACAAAAGTGCAGGAGAAGATCAAGTGAGAAGCGATATGTTAAAGTTGGGGGGAGAAGAAATCATTGAGGCAATAAAAATACTCCTTAACAAGTGCCTAGAACAGGAGGTCATACCCGAAAAGTGGAGAAACGCTGAAGTTATATTATTGCATAAAAAAGGGGACCCAGAGAACCTAGAAAACTACCGACCAATAAGTCTGTTATCCCACCTATACAAACTTCTTACTAAAATTATGACGAACCGTTTAACACCTAAACTAGATTTTTACCAACCAATAGAACAAGCTGGTTTTAGAAAAGGGTTTGGAACCACAGACCACATCCAAACTCTACGATTGCTAATTGAGAAAGTCACAGAATATAATATAAAAATTCATCTTGCATTCATTGACTACAAAAAAGCCTTCGACTCTGTAGAACAATGGGGAATAATAAATGCGCTAAATGAAGCAAGAATTGACTCCAGATACTCAAGGCTGATCAAATTTATCTATGACCACACTACAATGGATGTAAGGATTGACGTGGACACAAAAACGGGGAAAATCAATATCAAGAGAGGTGTAAGACAAGGCGATACCATCTCACCTAAACTTTTTACGTTAGTTCTAGAAAGTATTTTTAAAACACTAAACTGGGAACATAAAGGGATTAAAATTAACGGAACATATCTGAGTCACCTCCGCTTCGCAGATGACATAGTACTCATCAGTGATGATCTGGAAGAACTTCATACCATGATAAAAGAGCTCCACGATGCCTCCCTGAAAGTTGGTCTACAGATGAACATAAATAAAACCAAAAATTTGATTTTATTTTTATCAAATCAAAATGTTTGCAAGGGTCAACAAGTTATGAGAGTTTTTATACCAAATTTGTTGAAAATTGAATATTTATAAATATAATAATGAATTTCCGGGATTCCCGGGAATCCCGGGAAATTCATTTTAAAATTTCCCGTTTCCCGGGAACAAAAATAATCCGGGAAAAGATACCCTCTATTCTTGATTATTGCACATAATAACGTTATATATGTAGTATGCACGGTAAACAACATACCATATTATTATATAAATAAAACAAATGGTTGAATTATAAACATTTTCTATGATTTTTTTTATAATGAAATTTATATTTGATGTGTATGCAGTTTGTCATAATAATTAAGAAAATCCAAGGGTTGCAAATAAATAACTCAAGATGTATTATAAAAAAATTCATGATATTTTAAGATTAATCTTGGTTTTAAAATTTTATTAACACTCTTGTATTATTAAGGATAATTTATTTAAAATAGCACCACTCAACGTATCATCATTGCGACGGTAATCTTCAAAAATTATTTTCACTATATTCCTTGCAGCAAAATAAAACTAAAATGATAAAATCGCATTTATAAATGTTCAAAATATTATATTAATATAAAAAATAACATACATGTGATCCAGAATTTATAATATTTAAAAAATAAAATGGTTGTAATTTTGCTAATTCGTTTGCATGAAATCACAAAGAAGGGGTGTAGAGCCCTCTTAAAGTAATTCAATTGGGTCTCAATTCAGCTGTGATTACTTAATAAATATAATAACGTAGGTATACAGTAGGTATTATTAAATTATGCTCGTACATTATATTTATAGAAATTCTCTGGCAATGCGTAGAGCCAAAGAAGTAATAAGTCATGATGGTGTTGTATTATTAATTTAGGGCAGTTGAAGTATTCGTGTTTATACATAAACTTCCCTAACTCCGATTTTGGATGACGCTGCAATGTCTCGCAATAGAGTTCTTCGTGGATTTTTTTCTATTATTTTGTCTGTGCACTATGCAGGTACCAAGACATGTTACAAAGGTTTGTTTAGAGGACTAGACTCGTAACACAGAGGTGCTGGGTTTGATTTTTAGTAGGTGCGGTTGGCTGGATGAAGTGAAATGAAGTTACTATACAGCGATGAGTGCAGTTACCCACTCTGAAAAGATTGATAATGAAATAAGCATAAGAGAGACTGGTGAAATTGGTGAACTTTTTCATGGTATAAAGCGTTTCACTCACTTCATCTTAATATATCTACCCCCCTCCCTCTTCCCTCCGACGCCGAATATTACTCGAAATATCTTTTTCAAAAAAGTACCGGGTACTTGTACCGACTATTATAAAAAATATGTGCGTATGCTTCACGGGTCACAAGTAGACACCCATGGGGCCGTATGCGGGCCGCAGGTTGGCCAGCCGTGGTCTAGTGCGTCCTCTTGTAACTCTCTCATCGTTATCAGGTGCCGGAGCATTGTTGTTGTTAGAAGTAAATCTTGTTTATTAAGTGGTGATAAACCTTGGGTAGCTTATTCAATTTATCACCTTGATTCAATACATGTTTTTTTTGCTATAGGTATGTATGGGTTCGTTTAGAATTCTGTGAGATTCGATGTTGCTTTTTTGGATTGTTTATGCGTTCTCTAAGTCTATTTTATGCCCTTTCGTAAGAGTATGCATCGTTAGCGTGCATGTATGTTTCTCGTTTCTTCAATCCACTTGGTGTTCTATTATACGATGTGTGATTTGTCGGTTAGTTCTGCTTTTGCTTATTAGTATATCTGCAAGGTGATAATATGTGTTTGAATAAAATTTTATTGAGGCACCGTGTGAATATTCGAACGCATTATTGATAGCACAAAAAAAGTTTTTGTGGCAATGTTTTAGCTGGGTATGCATGCGTATTTCTTTGTTTGGCTTTCAAAAACTCCATTAAGTTAGAAAACTTTGGTTCAAACAATAAAACTATGACTTACGTAATACCTACCACTTCAGTTTTCCTACTACGATTTGATGACGTTGTTCAAGGCTTTCAGCTTTTGTAAACATAGAAATTTGTAACAATGGATATAAAAAAAAATTGATGGGTGTATATTTTTTGTACCCGGAGTTTATTTTTAAATTAATGGTGTGATTCCTTTTTACTGTTCCTGATTATGCATTAAACTAGTTTATGCAAGAATAAATTGTATGTTATGTTCATTCGTTATTTAGTTTACGCTCATTGTTTGTATTTGGATAATTTTCAATAATTGTATAAGAATAACTTTAAATAAATATACTTAGATGTAAGTATGTATTAGGTATCTATTATATTCATATCATTGTCATAGTCACACTCGTATCACACAAGTTACGTTTCACTTTTGTATTAGGTATCTATTATATTCATATCGTTGTCATAGTCACACTCGTATCACACAAGTTACGTTTCACTTTTGTATTAGGTATCTATTATATTCATATCATTGTCATAGTCACACTCGTATCACACAAGTTACGTTTAACTTTTGTATTAGGTATCTATTATATTCATATCATTGTCATAGTCACACTCGTATCACACAAGTTACGTTTCACTTTTGTATTAGGTATCTATTATATTCATATCATTGTCATAGTCACACTCGTATCACACAAGTTACGTTTCACTTTTGACATTGAAAGAAACAGGTCATATTGTATGAGAGACTAATCGCGATAAATTCATTCTCACAAAGCACTATTTATCTTATTTTTAATATAATTCAAAGTTCCTGTCATGCCGTCCAGTGCAGGAATGTCTTTCAGTGACTTGTTTGTTTGATATAACGACGCTTTTCTATTTCATATTTTATAGTTATGCTTCGAGGTTTTTGGACCGTGATTTGTCATTCATTATATATAATGAGTTACAATCCATTGGATTGGTCTGCAACGAGTTTGGTTTTTCTTCTCCATTCGTTTCTTTTCTCAGCCAGTCTTTTCAGCTCTACGTATGAGCCACAGTTCATGTCCCTCTTCAGTTGGTCCATATACGCGTCTCTTGGTCGGCCTCTGCCATTTGTCCCCTCGTTCTTACCCTCCGCGATGGCGATGAGTAGTCCTGGGTGCCTGATGTTGTGACCAATCCAGTTAGCTCGTTGTTGGCCGATTCTCTTAAGAAGTTGCCTTTTTTCGCCTACCCTGGTTAATACTTCTTCGTTCCTGGTTAATACCACATCTCAAAGGCCGCCAACCGTCCGCTTTCACTCTTGCTGATGGTCCACGTCTCACAGCCATAAAGCAGAATGCTCCATACAAAGGCTTTAGTAAGGTTCTTCCTTACGCTTAAATCAATATTTGGGGATTCCAATATCTTCGATTTTTTGTTAAAGGCAATCCTTGCCTGGTTTATTCTGCTCACAATTTCCGATTTGGAGCGTCCATCCTGGTTTATTCTGCTGCCCGAATTCTCTTACTTGTTTGATGCTCACTCCATTTATGGCAATGTTCGCAGTCGCTTCCTCTCTTCCTACGACCATACATTTTGTTTTTTCTTTATTTATTTTCATGTTGTACTTTGACAACAGTATACTTTCCATTTTCCCTAAGGCTTCGTTCAGCTCCATCTCGGAGTCTGCGAGCAGTGCTATGTCGTCAGCATATCTAATGCTTCGAGGTTATGCAGCATATCTATGCTTCGAGGTTTTTGGACCGTGATTTGTCACTCATTATTCATTATGAAATATTCTCTTTTATTTGTCCTCGTCTAGTTTCTCGTAAGCGCATCTTTCATATGTATTTATGTATGTATATGTAACTAGCCCTCTGAATATTGATTTTATTTCATTTTGAATGTATTTCTCTATGAAATTGTTTGCAATCAAGACAGCACAGATATATCCACGGAAAAAGTTATTGAGAAATTACAAATAAAATATCCGATCGCGTCTAGTATTATAATTCAATGTACTATAGAATGTCTAAGACTCCTTCCGCGAAATGAATCACTCACACAGAAAATGTCATCCAGCTAAACAGTATTTTGTATCTCCTGTAAAGTGTTGATAAATGCACATACGAGGTTTCATGAATCCACCGACGAGATTTAGGTATAGGGTATAGGGCCACCTCAAACACACGCTGTAATTACAATATCTTGAGGATTATCTCTTATTATTTATTTATTACAAGTTATTTTGATATATTTCTACTGTTTAATGTTTTTGAATCATTTTCATATCACATAAGCATACCCATCAAGTATGTACACTGATGTAATTTTATTTTTAGACTAGCGGTCCCCCCCGGCTTCGCACGGGTAGATTGGAGTATTAGTAAGGATCCCTCACTTTTTTGTAAATATAATATAGCCTATATCACCCGGGTATAGTGAAGCTTCCCAACAGTGAAAGAATTTTTCAAATCGGTTCAGTAGTTTTGGAGCCTATTCAATGCAAACAATCAAATCTTTCCTCTTTATAATATTAGTATATATATTATCTTTGTAATTAGTACCTGCCTCTTGTAAATGTTATGTCAAGTTGTGGAATTCAAACATAAAAAATGAAAATGTACCATAGTGATGTTAGTTTGTACATGTACATACACACAGATATAGGTTAGTGTGCTGGGTACGAAACCTATACTTCCACGTTAGGTGTAGGTAATAATATGAAGAGCTAAACCAGATAGTGTTATGTGGTACTGGGTATGGTGTAGGGACGCTCCATGGCCCAGCTTGTAATAATTCTTCTGTCTGGAGGGCATCGTTTCATTATCGTCGACTACAGCGTAGTCCAGTTTTATTGTGAACCATATATAAATTAATTGTGTCATCTCTTCCTTGCATAACGATGAATCCTTGCTTACTTACGATATGTATTTTTAGTATTTTATTTATTTCTTTAAATCGTCTATGTCAAATGAAAATTGACATAGACATAGCTTCTTGAAAATCATTGAAATATTTATTTCTATCATTAACGGCTTATATATAGCCTTTTACATAAATAAGTCTTAAACATATTTTTACAACAATCAATCAATATATAGAAAGCAAACAAAAAATAAAACCTGAATTAAACAATAAAACATTAAAGCTATTGGCGCAATATGAAGAATAAAATATTATTTTCTAAAAAGTCGCATAATCTAAATCAACCAATATAATTTTGTTTAACTAAATTAGTAAGTAATTTAATTTTTGCATATTTTAGTAACCATAGAAATATTTTTCATAAATGTATAATGTATCGTAATGCCAACACGACATCTCCTATGAGTGTGGTGAGCGAATTAATTGTAAACATACGGAAAGTTCTATCTGTGCTATTAAAAAATAACACGATCAAAACATTATGTCTTATGTGAATGTAAGATTTCTAAATATTGACTGCTCTTTAGTAAACCATTTACATTGATATATCAGTATTTCTGTGAAATTTATCGTATTAACACACCTATAGCCCCCGTCTGTGTGAATTGTTAAAGTGTAACTACGTCCATGTCTATGTAACGACATTGGGCGTTAAGATAGGACAACATTGTGCCGTGCGTTGTGGTGCAAGTCAGATTAAGATTTATCGTATTAACACTCCTATAGCCCCCGTCTGTGTGAATTGTTAAAGTGTAACTACGTCCATGTCTATGTAACGACATTGGGCGTTAAGATAGGACAACATTGTGCCGTGCGTTGTGGTGCAAGTCAGAGTAAGATGTTGGACGGGCTCTCGGACTGCTAGGTAAACTGGTTTAGGATGCCCGGACTCACGATGGAAACTGGCTCACCTCCTCACGACCCTTACAGTACGCAGTACGCCTAAACATGCAACACAACGCACTAACGAGTGTGATGATGTGTAGTCGAGTATTTTTGTTGTTGTTGAAGAGGTGATTTTTTTAGGATCCTTGATGTATTCATGTTTGCTTTGCCGAGTTTCTTTAGAATGGCTATCGTGTCGTATTCACACTCGGCATATTTCATGAAGAGATATCAAAGGAAATGTAAAATGCTCATGAATAATGTGAAACGACTTTCATACACAGATAACACCGATTTATATTTGTTATTCTTTTTAGACTTTACTCAGCTATGAATTGGTGAAAATGTCGCTTACATATATAATTATGCACACACACAAACACACACACACACATTTATGAGATTTCAACAGACATGCTATATAATAACCTTTTAACAATAAATGCTGACCAAACAAAATATATGGTATTAAAGAAAAGAAACAAGTAATAAATCTGAATATCACTGTAAATAAGACTGAAATGCAGAAAACTACTTATTGTTAAGTATCTAGGATTACTATTGAAAAGAGGTGAATGGTTTGACACTGGAACGAAAGAAAACATGTACCTACAACGCATTTATATCCCAGGTGCCGGCAAACTCCCCTTTCACGACACAAACTTTTAGCTTAGTGTGAAAGGTGTATAAGGTTGTATTTGGGTTTATAACAAAACACAGATACCTATATCTTTTTTTTTTAAATATATATATAATGAGCTACAATCCATTGGATTGGTCTGCAACGAGATTGGATTTTCTTCTTTATTCCTCCCTATTCTCAACCAGTCTTTTCAGCTCTACGTATGAGCCACAGTTCATGTCCCTCTTCAGTTGGTCCATATACGCATATCTTGGCCGGCCTCTACCATTTGTGCCCTCGGTCTTACTCCGCAATGGCGATGATCAGTCCTGGGTGCCTGATGTTGTGGCCAATCCAGTTAGCTCGTTGTTGGCTGATTCTCTTAAGGAGTTGCCTTTTTTCGCCTACCCTGGTTAATACTTCTTCGTTTTCGACGTGTTCCGACCAATGGATCTTCAGCATGCGTCTGTAGCACCACATCTCAAAGGCCGCCAACCGTCCGCTTTCACTCTTGCTGATGGTCCTCGTCTCACAACCATAAAGCAGAATGCTCCACTACTGTGAATCTCCTGCGGATTGATTATAATGTGGTCACACAGTTGTATAATCATTTCAGAGTGGAGTGACTGCACTTATCGCTGTATAGAGACTTCGTTCTGCTAACCGCACCTACTAGGAATCGAACCCAGCACCTCTGTATTAACTAAGCCACAGAGGTGTGTAGGTAACCTCCGAGTACTGTCATTATAAGATGTAAAAAAACGCAGGAAAATAACTGGTAAAAATGCAACGACGACATATGAATTGTGATCTGCAAAAACCGCACATGTCGCGTTTTTTTTTATTTTTCCATTTTATTGCAAAAAATGTTCCTAATGTGCGGTAGGTATCTATGTTATTCTGTAAAAAAACATACATCTTCCGAAGTTCCTTACATTAAATGCGTGATATTCGTGTGGTATGTAAAAACTACTCATGTGCTGAACGTGTGTTGTTTTTACAGACCACGCGAAAATCACGTATTTATTGATAATGGAAGGAACTATGGTAGATGTGTGGTTTTTACGTTTTGGTCGCCCCCAAATAGATGTTTGCAGTAAATGCGAAGAATTTGGCTGCTAAATCACCTTGCCCCTAGACAAACCGTACTTGGCGATCGACTACAAACGAATTTTCGAGTGTAACAATAACGCATAATTACACGGTACATGTAGGTAGATTGTCGAAAAGTTCGCCAGTAGTCGATCGCTAAGTACGGTTTGTTGACGGCCCCTGTACTGAATGAAAATTCTAAAAATATCATTTGCATACCATTATTTTCAATAATAAACTTGTAAGTCCAAAATATTGTTGGATTTTTTTTGAAGTAAGTGATGGTCAGCAAAAACCACACGTGATTTTTTTTAAAAGCGAATAAAAAATAATAATAAATACGGTTGCAACCAGGACCATTGAAGCTTTCAAAATACAACAAAACCCGTAGCGATTTGCTTTAAGTTAAAAAAAAAAGGTTTTTTCTTTTTATTTCTGGAGAACATTGATTTTGTAACATGTGTGTGTGGTTTTTGCAGATTTATTTATTTATTTCAATATACGGCATTAGCCCTTAACATGTATAAAATATAAAACTTAATTATAAATTAATTAATATAAGTATAATAAAATCAAGTAGAAGCATTAAAAATATATTATAATTTGAAATTTCGATATACAATTACTCATAAATATACATATACACTTCTCAACATTCTCAACAATAATAATTGTTTCAGAAGAACTCAGCAAAATCAATGAATAATGAAATTAAGACAATAATAACAAAATTTAAATAATATAAAACAGAAATAATGTAACAAACCATACATAATAAACAAGTAGTCAGCGCAGATAGATAAATAGATAGAATATATCAGATAAAAAATTTCATAGAAGCAATTCAATAATTTAAAATAAAAATAAAAAAAAACTGGAAAATATTAATAAGAAAACAATTACAGATCAAGAGTCATTTACAGTTGTATAGCAAGTTGAAAGGTTACGAGGTCGTATCCTGTGATGAACAATATCTAAGAAGTTGCAAAACAATATCCGTAGTTGGCGGTAGGTTCGCGGTAGATAAAAAAAATGCAGCTTGTAATGTAGATGTTTTAAATAGCTACTTACTTCACACTTCTTGTTTCAATTAATTATTCCTTACTATTTACCATAAATAGAATACTTAATTTACGTATATTCATTTGACAAAGGCTTGATTTATTGTCGCCATATTTTTGAGGCCTTGTTGATTTTTCTCGATTATCCACATATTGATATCGACTCTGTATTCTCTCTTCGTATATACCTCATGACAGATATCAGTAATACCATTCCAATTATAGCAACAGTAACAACATTTCCACACTGCAATGGTATTGTATTTTTTTTTTTGAGGGGAAATCCTAGTCATGGACACCCGGCCTTTCTGGCCAGGTAGTGCCGGACTCCAACCGGCTAAAACCCCTCATCTTCTACCACGTCTCGGTTCCTGCCTTTCGGCCTACCCAGAGACGTGGCGTTGTCTTATTATCATCTTCTTTCCTGGTTCTCATCATGCTCTTTTTTCCTCATTATGTTTTCTATGTATTCTTGAATGAGCCTCCAGTATTTTACCGAAACTATCATTGTTCGAATGATGGTTTCTGGTGACAAGGTTTCGCATATTTTTCTTTCTAGTCTTATTCTGTCCTCGTGCCATTTGGAGCATTTGAAGAATGTATGCTCCGAGTCATCTATACCCTCCCTGCAGTATGTGCACTCATCTGAGTTGAGCTTTCCAATCCTCTTCAGGTACGAGCCGAAGACACCGTGTCCTGTTAGGAACTGGGTCATGTGGAACGTTACCTCTCCATGTGGCCTTTGAATCCAGTGTTTGATGTCTTTGATGACTCTGTGAGTCCATCTTCCCCTTGTGGATGCGTCCCACGACTCTTGCCAGGCGTGTAGCGTCCTCTCTCTTTCTATCTTTTTTGTGTCTTCGTCAATAGGCCTGTTGGTTCTGTAGAGCCTGCTTCTCTCCTTCGCCAATAGATTAATTGGGACCATCCCCGCAATTACCAGGGCCGCGTCCGTTGACGTGGTCCTGTATGCACAGCATGTTCTGAGTGCCAGCACTCTTTGGCCGTTGAGAACCATGTTTTCATAGTGTCTGTATTTTAAGGCGCACGTCCACACCGGTGCAGCGTCAAGGATAATGGACTGCACCACCATTGCCAGAGTCTGTCGTTTTTTTTTGTCTCGGGCCTTTTATGTTTGGGAGGATTGCACAACGTGCCCTTGAAGACCTCTGCGCTTTCTCGCAGACATGTTTAATATGTCTCCCAAAGTTTAGTTCTGGGTCTAATTTGACCCCTAAGTATGTCGCTTCACTTGCTAGGGGAATTGTGACCTCCTCGAATTCAAAGACAATATCTTTAGCTCTCCTATTTCCGCTCAGCATGATTGCCACCGTCTTTTCTGGGGCAATAGCTAATTGGTTTTCGTGCATCCATATACTTATGCTGTGCAGGGCGGTCTCCGTCTTTACTACTATTTCGGCTTGGGTTTTCGCGACCACCGAAACCGCTAGGTCATCCGCGTAGCATACAAGGTTCACGCCATTTGGTACTTCTAAGGTCATGACGCTGTCGTACAGGACATTCCACAGTGTCGGTCCCAGTACTGAGCCCTGCGGCACCCCACCACAAGTTTCCATGTCCAGAGCTTGTTGGATCCTGGTTTTGCGATCTGTTAGGTAGTCTATTAATATATTTGTCAGATAAAGGTTTACATTTTTTTCCCTTAACTTGTCTATGATAATTGGCCACGACGCCGTGTTAAAGGCATTTTTGACGTCAACAAGCACTAATACGTTAAACAGTTTTTTTTCTTTTGCTTCTTTTGCCAAAGCCACTACCTTGTTGACTGCGTCCACCGTTGATCTGCCCTTTCTGAACCCAAACTGATTTTCGCTTATGGCATTTTTTTCTTCCAGTTCCCTTGTGAGTCTGTCATTGATTATAGTTTCAAATAATTTGGCCACAACGTTAAGTAGGCATATAGGCCTGTATTTTTTCTGATCACTTGGGTTTTTTCTCGATTTTTCAATGAGAACGAGTTTTGCGCACTTCCACCTGTTCGGAAATTGGCCTCTCTTAATGAGGTCCCCGAAAAGGGTCTCGAAGTATTCTGTGTTTTGCGAGACCAATTTTTTTACTGCTTCCGGTGGGATTCCGTCAGGGCCAGGGGACTTTCGTGGTTTTATTCTTTTGAGAGCCCTTGTTAGTTCGGCAGTGCTGACATTTTCCCACTCGCTTTGTGTTTCTGGTCCTTGTTCTTTTTTCATTTCTCTGTCTTTTTTTGTGATAAATAGTTCTTCAAAGACCTTAGTTTTTTTTCTAAGAGAAGTTCGCATCTTGGGCTAGATATTTGGAGTTGGTTCCTTATAATTTGGTATGCGTCTCCATATATATCTTCATTGAGGTTATTGCACAGTGAGTCCCATGATTTCCTCTTTGATGTTGCAATCTGTTTTTTCAAGTCTAGTTTTGAATCTTTGTATATTTGGAGCCTGGTTGCTCTGGTGTCATCTGTTCTGCTTTTTGGTACATTTTTCTCAGGCGGTTTGTTTGTGCTATTTTTGCTTGTATTTCTAGGGTCCACCAGAATGGCATTTTGTTTTCTGAGGTTGCCCTTATCCTCGGTGTACTTTTTCTATATGCGTCTTTCATGGCTATCTCACATGTCTCGGCATTCACGTTTTTGTCCCTGATGGCTTCTCTGAAGTAGCGCACCATTTTTTCAGGGTCTGTTATGCCCTGTATGTATTGTATTGGCAATAAGATCAATAAAGTATATTGGACATTTATATTAAGTGTAAGTAGGTAATTAATTATCTATGTTTGTCTATTGCAGGTCTGAAGTATTTACATTCAGCGCGGATCCTCCACAGAGATATTAAGCCTGGAAATCTTTTAGTGAATAGTAATTGTGTGTTGAAGATCTGTGATTTTGGTCTGGCGCGAGTTGAAGAACCTGACCATACAAAGAATATGACCCAAGAAGTAGTCACACAATATTACAGGTCTGTAAAAACATTTTTAAATACATTAGGTGCTAAATCTATGCGAATTGAATTTCTGAACATGCACTTAGAAACATAGAACATGAACATAGTGTTACCAACTATTTAATGCATAACATAATAGGTATTGTTTAGATAAAGTGATAATTTATTTAATGTATTGCTCTGTCTGTATAAGGACAAATAACAAATAACCTACCTCTGGCTACCTGGGCAGGATCCTTTGTTATGTTGATGTACAGTTGGCTGTTCCATTTATAGGAAATAGTTGTGCAAATGTTATTAAATGTGATAAAAACCTAAGTTTAGTGTATTTATGGAGTCTTCTCCACTTCCTGTTGTGAATCATTTATTGAAAATCATTATACTCATGCAAATAATATGGTGGAAAAGCTCAGGATTTGCCTGATGAATCCCTGTTCAATCTTATTTCACAATTTATTTACCTAGCAAATATGGTTGGTTATGTGGTGAATAATATGCATTATGTGAATATATTCCTACCAAAGCTACTCTTCCAAGAAATGGACACACATAATAATAATACTCTTAATTTTTGTAATAATACACATGTACACACCTGTTTATAGGTACATATGTAAGTGTGACATTATTTCACAGGAATGGAGAAACAAAAATTAAAAATATATACATACAGTAGTGACCATAAAAATGGAAACGGTTAGAATTTTGTTATTCCTAGAAAAGTTAAGTTTTTAATGCACTTATTCATAAAAATATTTTTTTTATGGTTGAAATGTGTCACTAGCATTATTCTTTTTATAATTCTTATATTTTTTGGATGAGTCATCGGTTTTTTACCATTTAATGGTGGTTTTATTTCAACCACCAACATTCATGAGTTTTAACAGCCATTTATGAGATGCCCCTTAACGATTGAAATTCTCTTTTTTTTGTTTTGTTTTGTAAATATTGAAGTAATTTTAATATTTATTTATTCTTTTGTTGCCCTCACAAAAAGAAAAAAATACCTGAATTTGATAATTTTTATACATTTTGTTAAGCGTTTCCACACTTATGGCCACTACTGTATATCTAGGTAATATAAACAATACATAAATTAAAATAAATGCTAGTATAATATCCGTTTACACTCATCTATTATTCTTATAAGTAGGAATTTTGGATAGAGACTGGGTTATTAATGAAATAAATGCCTTTGGGATTTTATTTTAATGAAACATTTTTTATTTCCTTGATGTGATTCCAGAGCACCTGAGATATTGATGGGAGCCAAGCACTACACGGCTGCTGTGGATGTCTGGTCAGTGGGATGTATATTTGGAGAGTTGCTCAGTCGGCGTATATTATTTCAAGCACAGAGTCCCGTTCAACAGGTGATTATATTTACATCTTCTATTTACTTGATAGTTTTGCTGTTTACACCGTGGAAACCCATTCTTAATTCAATTAATAAATTTAAAACATACATAATTCAATAACACAGTTATATTTCCATTAAGTTACATTTTTGAAATCTGAACGTTTTCGCATCTATACTTGTTGACATCTTTAGGGATACTCAACTGTAGTGATGTCGGTCCAGTCATATTTGTTATTACTTTTTCGTTTCTTTTTGTTTTACTTACACCAAACAGATAATGATCTAGTCAATATTAATCACTATACTGGCCAACACTGATCAGAAGACAGGTAGATTTACCGAGATGCATTCTGTACTATCATTTCCTGTTTGTACCAAGATGCATCCATTATTACTTTCTATGGATCGGTACTATGTACTTACCGAATCACAAATATCTTTGTAATACCAGCCGGCCTTAAATTCTTCAGTAATAGTTGTATATATACATACTGTGGAAGTATTGGTGTACCTACATTTAATTTGAATAATATTCTTGGTATGCATAGAGAGTATGGTACGAAGGGAAATTTTTTAAACCAGCTTATGCATATATACTGAGATATTTTCTTTTCTGACTTACTGAGGAAGTGGCTCGATAGCTTAATTGAATAAAGCATATACTTCACGACTTACTGAGGATTTTCTATGAAATTATTATTCAATTTTATTTAGGTAGTGTATAGATCGATCACAGTCACACATTTTCAAGGGATAATAAAATGCCATTTGTGAAAGCAGATGGTTGGCGGTCTTTGAGATGTGACGCATGCTGAAGATCCATTGGTCGGAACACGTTGCAAATGAAGAAGTGTTAACCAGGGTAGGCGAAAAAAGCAACTCCTTAAAAGAATTAGCCAACAACGAGCTAACCGGATTGGACACAAAATCAGGCACCCAGAACTGCTCATCGCCATTGCGGTGTGTAGGACCGAAGTAGGGTTGCCACCTTTTTTTATTGAAAATAAAGTACATTGATCATTATAAGTAAGAAAAAAAAAGTACGTAGTATCAGAATAAAGAACAATTTATTTTTCTTTATTATTATGTTTAAAAACATATTTTTTATTGCTTTTTGCAGTTTGTATCAAATTAGTATCTCTACTAAACAATTGCACAACATCGTAATTGATTTTTTAAACATTTTTTCGGTGTAACACATTCACTATCTATTTGATATGTTTCACTATCAAAATTACGTTTTCTATAAAACTTAAAATCGTATTCTTAAGAAGGCCCTTAAGCTAAAACTGTGAAATATAAAATTTTCAACAAGTTTGCCAGAAAAACTTTCAAAACTTGTTGACGCTGCAAACATTTTGATGTGATAAAATATGAAAACAAATATGTATTATCAACATTAGTTTTTTACTTAACAAAAAAAAAATTATTATAGCTTCATGGTATTCGTTTATAAAAAAGCATATTTCTAAAAATCGAAATCGGTGGTGTGTTTGGCAGACAATGCACGAGAATCCTACGATTTTTCATAAACATTTTTTTACTATAACTAAAAGTAAGATAGTTATTAAAAATATTAGTGTAATAGACTGTATTTTTTTTTTGTATTTTTTCATGGATATTGACCAATTCAAAAACTATTTTTCTTGATAAAATTTCTCATATTTTGAAACCAAAAATCACAAATTTTGAGAGTTTTTCCACCAAATTTGTATAAAATTGATTATTACAACGTTTTTGCCAGAGAGCGCTCGTAATGCACTCAAACCGCTTTGCACAAAACAAACAAGAAATTGTGACAATGGCACTGACATTGTTGACATTTGAGGTTAGGTTGCGTTCAGAAATTGATTAAAACAAGTGCTTTAAGTGATGTGGCGCTGGCGTGTGACGACACCGATTCAGCACCAATTGATAAATTTCTTTAACGAAGAAATACTTACGACTAAACTTTTCAAAATCCCAAAGAAATCAATTCATGCGAAATAAAGTCTTTTCGCGTACTTTATTTTTCTCATAAAGTATAAAGTACGATTACCTGAAATAACATACAATACTTTATTATAAAGTACGGGTGGCAACCCTAGACCGAAGGCACAAATGGCAGAGGCCGACCAAGAGATGCTCATATGTAGAGCTGAAGAGACTGGCTAATGATAGGGAGGAATGGAGAAGAAAATCCAAACTCGTTGCAGACCAATCCTATACCATCACGGCACATCCCACAAGTGGGGTAGCCAGCAGACCAGCTGCCTGTAAGAAACATGCAAGCTGTTCTCTGCAGACCAATCCAATGGATTGTTACCTATTATACTATATGCTTCAATACAAGTTACTTATCATAATTGTATTTTTTTGTTTACAGTTGGAGTTAATAATAGACTTACTTGGTACTCCATCGTTAGAGGATATGCGGCGGGCTTGTGATGGAGCACGAGCACATCTTCTTAGAAGACAACCTAGACCCAGAGCTTTGCACGCTCTCTACTCTCTCTCATCCACTCAGGCAACTCATGAAGCTGTACATCTACTCTGTCAGATGCTCGTCTTTAATCCTGTGAGTTTTATCTTCATACTACTTAATGGAATAATATAATAGGTATTTGTTTAATTGAATTTAATGGTGTGAAACAAAATGAATTTAACTTGTGAAACAAATGAATTGATACTTTCTATAATGTGGACTTGTACTTTATTGACTATCAAGGTGCATTATTCAACAACTTTCTTTATTTCACATTTCTGTTCAGGATAAACGAATAACAGTGGTGGATGCATTGGCACATCCTTACTTAGACGAGGGGAGATTGCGATACCATTCTTGTATGTGCAAATGCTGTTACTATTCCACGGGGAATTCAGGGGCTGGGGGAAGTGCAGCAGCAGGTGGAGGGGCAGCGGCAGGAGTAGGAGGGGGACCAGCCATGAGGCATTACACCATGGAGTTTGAACCTGTCACAACCACACCTTTCACGGATGCGTGGGAGAAGAAGCTTACATCCGTACATCAGGTCAAAGGTAAACATTGTCAAAAAATTAACTATCTATTAATTGTCTATTAGATATTATTTGTAATTGTTGGCTATCACAGATTGCAAAGGATAAACAAATTTAGGAACTGCATAAATATATTCAACATTTCTTTATACAAAGTTTTTAATATTTAAATATCAACAAAAAAAATTATTACCACCAATGTTCCCATATTTTTTCTTGTGATTTACAGAGGAAATGCACAAATTCATAGCGGAGCAGTTACAGACCAGCAGGGTACCTTTGTGTATCAATCCGCAGTCAGCGGCTTTCAAGAGCTTCGCAAGGTAAGCGCAGGTCAAGCAACCAACCAACCAACCAGCCACCACTACTTGAACCATCACCGGCCAACACCAACACCGCAATAGGTGAATAATCCCTTAACAAGAGAATCAACACAATATATATATATATTAATTATAATATCACTGTCTATCAATCAGACTTGTTGCTCTCCCCACGCATCTTTTTGCTTGTACGCTAGTTTATTACTACATATACTACCTCTTTATCTATCTGTCTGTGTTTATATCCGCATCCACAACACACGTCCGCCTGGTGTGTCCTAGCTCTCTGGTAGGACTAGAACAATGATACAAGCATAGCGTACTATTATTTGAATACTTGTTTGTGATTCAGAGATGCGTTTGGGGGTAAGCTTCATGTTTGTGAATTAATAATAATGATATAGTAATTTACTAGTTAATCGCTAATGCTAATGATGGAATTTCACAGATATCTTGGGTGGTATATTGTTATGTTGATCATATTCAAGTGGACACATGCGCATTTGTTATTTGGCTATGCAGTGAAGCGTTGAGCAGTTCCGTTTGCTTGTGACTGTTTGCTATGTTCATGTGTTTCTGTATCCATCCAGTGGTGGACACGTTGCCTTCAGCATCTTGTCTCCCGGTTACACACTCATCCAGTGGGTTGTCTATATGTTTCTCTCTCTCTCTTGTTTCTCTTCTTTGTTTTGAGTTGTGTCTTTGTGTCTTGCATAGTAAGGAGGTTACATACTTACTGTTAGATAAACGTTATTTTCAACACAACTTAGTTTGATGACGTACATTGTTATTGTATTATTATGAATGTCCAAAAGTTGGTTCTCTGATCCCAAAGCAGTTAGGTTCATCCCTTCCATCCCTCCCTCCTCACCTCGCCCCCATCCTCACCCAGTATTTAGTTGTATCCACTCTAGTCTATGTATAGTGGATTGTACACTTGCGCGTACATGTATGTACTGTCCACTGTGTGCTGTGTACATACACGTGGGCGACAGTGTGCTTGTACAGTTGTAGTGGCGTAGTTGCATAGTAGATTTACACACATTTATATGTATTGTTTTAAGTGTATTACTACTACTACTACTACTATTATTTTCATACCACATTCAGTTTACATTGCACATTCTACATCAACAGGTGAGATACATATAAACCTTTGCATGGAATTTGTTCTTCTCGCTTATTAAGTTTACCTTTACTACTATGTTATTTTATATAAGTATCTACTACACATATTATCAATTGTCCAATTTGTTCTAATCAAGTACACTACCTACACATACCTACGTATAATGTAACTACTATACTTATATATTATCACTGTGTATGTGTATGTATGTATGTATGTATGTAACATGAAGGGAGTATATTGCTGTGGCTAGATCAACCCTGATGAATTTTGTTTGGTGGTAGTGTGTCACGTCGTCTGTGGCGTGTGCAGGTTCCTCTAGATGCAGCTCTGTATACATGTCACGAGACTACTGTCCCGCATATTGTAGTGTAGTGTAGTGTAGCTTATGTATAGTAGCTAATGCATTGTGTATGTATTGCGTGTTGTATGTACTACATGTAGATTTTGTGTCCATTGGCCAGTTTCAGAGCACACCCGAAACCAAAAGTATGTTCCCCATTCAAGACAGCGGCAAAAGTTCTGTTTTCCCCTGTGATCTTTCTGTGCGCCGCGTGACAGGTTAGTTGCAACACTCCTCTCTTCATACTTACAAGCTCCCTCTGGTATGCACTATGTTGTATCTCCTCTCTTGACTTGACTTGATATATACATATATATATATAGTACGGCTGCTAGTGGTGCTGTTATAGTTGATTGTATGACCTATGCATAGAATAGTATAAATATCATTTACTTATATCATGTAGTACTTACTATTCTACTATACTATACTATACTCTATATGTATTTCATTACTACATTGCATTGCATCGCTACCTTTAAGTATTCACACACACACACACACACACACACACATGTTATCTAATGTTCTAAATTAAAAAAGGGTTGATTATACTAATCTTAAAAAGTAGCTCCCAGCTTCCTGCTCGTTGTCTTCTCACACGTCCGTATATATATAAATTATACCTATTGCAGTCTTCTAAGGTCTCCTACATACCCAATACTGTATCATATATATATATATATATATATATATATATATGGTACTCATGCATGCCTACACATGTACGGTGTTATATAGATATACTCAGTTGGCGTAGTGCATTTTGTAGGTTGTATGTATGGATTTCAATATATTGTTTTATTTATCTTTTTATTTGGTCTTGCAGTTTTTTATTATTATTATTATTAATTTATTTATTGGTTGTCGTCCTTGCATTTATCATTGGATTGAATTGATATTATTTTTCTTCTAGGATTTAGTACTGAAGTGGTGCAGATATTGAATTTATTATTACATAAGTCCATAGAACATGTTATTGGATTAATAATATTATTATCATCATATAGTTCCTCATTATTTTATGTCTGTCTGATTTGTACACTACATCTTTTCCACATTTTTTTTTTTGTATAAGCCACAAGAATCATCGATTATCATTGCCTTTTACAATTAAATTTACGATGCTTTCATGAAATATATTTTTGTTCATTTGCGCGCAGTCATTATATAGTTGGGAACTATTGTATGATTATTTTTTAATAAATTTCTCATTTTATATTTTTATGTTGCATAAATAAAACTGATGAGACAAATATAAATATTGTTGATCTTATACAGAAATAATGAATCACATAAGTTTATTAGTCATCACATTTCAATTAATTCCTGAGACTTAGATTGTCATCAGTATTGTTAATGCAATTAATTCCTGAGACTTAGATTGTCATCAGTATTGTTAATGCAATTAATTCCTGAGACTTAGATTGTCATCAGTATTGTTAATGCAAATTTGAATTTTTGTTTGAATTGATTTTTTTATTCTTTAACAAAAACAGTGTAGATGTTTTAGTAGATATACTGGAGAAAAAAATTTCATAATGAAGGTAGAGGTGAATTTAAAATACTATTTTGATATAAATATGACATCTAAATTATTAACACATCTACCCACTCTGTTTAATATTATTTAATAGAAAGGTCTTTTGCAGGTTTTTACTTTTTAATTCTTTCATTATAATACATTTCATGATCAATTGCATGTGCTTTCAGTGCTGGTAAAATAAATTGCACTATTAAAATTTTTTGTATCAATATGGAGGTATTAAAGAACATCTCTTCCATTTTTTGACTAATTTTAGGAAGCTCCAGGGCAACTTGTTGGAATCTATGGAAATTTCCACAAAATAACTTATTTTCATTGTCAAATAGGTAATTAAAATTAACAGTAGGATTACTCTTGACACTATCTAAATACAATCTTAATCTTATCCCTACAATGCGTGAAGTGGCTATATTCAAAAACTTGTGCATGCCATCCCGTAGAAGTTGAGGATAGTTGTTTTCAAATATTACATGAGTATTATTATTATTATAAAAATGTCCTATACCTATACCCTCACGCCGTGTCCCAGGTGGGGTAGGCAGAGAGAACGGAACGCTATGTCGCTCTATCCTTACATACTTCTTTCGCTTCCTCTACATTCATCCAGTTTCTCATACATGCACGCCGATTCCTCTTACTTAACACGCGACCTTCCTTGAGAATTTGATCCACGTGGTTAAGCCACGTGGTTCTCGGACGCCCGCGCTTCCTCACACCCTCTCTTTCAGATAAATACACCCTCTTCGTCAATCTTACACCATCCATTCGCTCCACATGACCAAACCATCTCAATTTACTTACACGCATTCTATCCACAACACTCCTCGTGCATCCACTCATTCTTCTAATATCCTATATTTCTTACTCTATCACGCAATGTTTTACCTACCATTCTTCTCAGTGATCGCATCTCCACTGCATTTATTCCACTCTCGTCCTTCTTCAGCCATGTCCAAGTCTCGCTTGCATACATCAGTGTCGGTACGAGGATGGCATTGTGCACCAGCATTTTAGCCATGTTCGAGACATTGCTATTGCTAACAATAGATCGAAGTGCACCGTTCACTCTCGCACCAGCCACTTTTCTTTTTTCAGTGTCCCTTTCGTACCTACCATCCCTTACAAACATACTTCCTAAATAAACATATTCGTCCACTTGCTCCAAACATTCATTTCCAACCTTTATTTCACACATTGTTCTTTCAATCTCTCTTTCAAACACCAGCACTTTCGTCTTTGTCACATTCATTTTCATCCCATTCATACTGCAACTTTCATATACAACTGACACAATCTTTTGTAAATCACTTTCACTCTCAGCCATTAATACCAAATCATCTGCATACATCAACGTATAGGATAGGATAGGAAAAATGTCACCTTGCACTGAGACCATAATAGCTTTTGGCCGCTGAGATCACCTTGGTATGTTATATAACCCCAAGAATGTATTAGACATAGGTATACCTTTATGAAATATATCAGACATCTGAAAAAAAATTAGGAAAATAGAAGATATATTCTTTAAACATTTATAAATGTCGCAATAATATTAATGTATACATTAATAACTGGTACTCATGTATATGTTCATCAGAATTGACATGCATATATTTTTGACTAAAGTCAATCGCTCATCATACGGTTGAGATCAAGACAAGATTAAGATTCTATTTTGATTGTGTCAAGAGAAATGTTGCAGATTCTGTTGCACAAGAGTTGGTTACTACATAATTGTTTTAGCAGCACTGAATGGAGAACAATAAAATCAATATCACATTTCCAGTATACTTAGTTATTGTCTTGGTATACGTATTTATATATTGTGTTGGTGTGTGGTGGAGGTATGGAAATGTGATTTTCATCAGTATTAATTTGTTTCTGTTTATGGTTTTCAGTTCCACAGTGGCCCACCCTTCGGAGCTGCCTCCGTCACCTCACCAATGGGACTGACATGATCATTGCGCTCTCACCAATAATTACACCACCGCCAAATCTTGTGACTGTGTTTTTGCATTGTAACACATTCACATTGCTGGAGTCGAGTACTGGCTGACATCATCACAGATTACATTTTCCATCTCTCGGAAATACCACCAGTAACACTAAAAGTGAAT
Organism: Athripsodes cinereus; assembly: GCA_947579605.1. Taxonomy (NCBI): domain Eukaryota; kingdom Metazoa; phylum Arthropoda; class Insecta; order Trichoptera; family Leptoceridae; genus Athripsodes; species Athripsodes cinereus. The sequence continues at coordinate 14,109,825 of OX388313.1, read as the reverse complement.
CTTCTTACCATTTTGAAACATCGGCGATGTGTTTCTAATCTGCCCTCAACGAAGGCCCTTCAATCTGTTGAAGTATTATTTTAATTAGTATCTAAAAACAATACAATAACAAGGTACTCTCATGTTTTCACGGTTACTATTCAGTTTCTGTTATCTGTTAGACACGTGTGAAGTGTAATAATGTGGAAAGTGTTAGACATACAAAACATTGTCATTAGTTTTTTTTTTTATATTCTTGGAATAAATTCTCAATGGAATATATAATATTTTATTTGTGTTCATTACAAAATGTTATTAAAATAACCACACCATACCTCATCAGAACATTTAGATTTAGAGATGAATATTTTGCGCTTACTAATTGTAACAATATTCTAGATGTTGTATTCATAAAGTGAATATTTAAATAAATTTGTAAATAAATATTATTATAGTGTAGGTTAGATTAGGTTAGGTAAGGTTTGTGGTTGTAGAAGTCATTACTTGTGTTTCTGTCCGTTTTCAAATTAATATTGAAATCTTACATCTCGAGGGTATATTTTTTTGCTATGGAAATACATGGAAGAATGCAATATAAAATGTTTTTAAGAAAATTGGCGCAACGGCGCAATGCACAGCTGGAGCAATATTTTCATCAATCAAAGAAGCAAATTTTTCATTCATAAATTCATATTTCCATTAGTGTGTAAGAAATTAAACCTTTATTTTAAGTATCTTTGTTTATAATATTCCTTATAACTTTGTTTTTAATTGTATATACATTGTCCTTTTTTATAGAAAAGAATTGGTAATTTTTTAGGCAAATGATTTAGTCAATAATATGTATAAAAGTGTATTTTTTTTCTTCATAATTAATTTTTAAACTAGCCAAAATTGTTTTTGTGAATATCTGCTCGGCCATGTCTGCTGTCTGAATCGGGATTGTGTATTATTTCACAATATTTAGTTTAATTATGAATCTGTCCATAGAACCTTTCAACTGTGTATATTATTTCTATTCCTTCTGTTGATCTACTTATCCAGATATGATACACACACACACACACACTCGCAGTAACTCAATGAGATGTGTCTATGTATGTACCTGCCAAATATTATATTCAACTAATAATTGCATCACCAATTTTTGCACAAAATTTTTAAAATTACGAGTACCTGTAGTTATGAAAAATAATTTTTATACTTAATTATTATATAGTTATATTTACATGATTGTTTATAATTATAGTCTTGGGATGTAGACAACAAACAAATTAAGTGGTATTATTAAAAGTTTGTTTTTTGATAGGGGAAGATCCTAATATATATGTATTGTAAACCCTCATATATATTTTGTGTAGAGATGTGAGACCCATATGTGAGAATAATACACCATCTTGTATATATGTTTATGATATGTAATGCAAGTGCTTTGTATTAAGAGTCATCACATGTAGTGAGTGCAGTGCAGTGCTATAATGTTGATAGTTTGAACAATTGGTTTGCCTTTAGACGGCTGAGTGAATGCTTTTAGGCAAGGCTATCTTATGTTTGACTGGTATATTTAGCAATAACTTCACCAACTGTACCTCAAAATTTTGTACAGAAAATGTAGAGAAAGTAGGAAGTAGGTAGCTTTAGAATATTTGGTTTTTATTAATTGGTTAGCATATTCTGTATTTTTTTATTTGACCAATAGACTGATGGAAGATGCGTAAGAAGTAGAGTAATTAATTGTAAATAAATGTAATATTACATATATAGCAGATATAGGGTAACTATAGTCATATATATAAAGAATGTGTTAGAGGAATGTTTGTGTATGTGTGATTCATATGTTAATGTATGCATCTCACAATATCACTTCACTTAAAAGTGCATTTTACTACTTTACTATTTCCCTTCATTACACATTGATTATACTGTATCACAGTCTCCCTTGGAGGGAATGCTATTTAAGTCACATTACCTCTGTGACAAGTATATGTTTGCCTTATTATGACTTTCTTTTAGCGAATATATTTGTGCTATGTCAAATCACAAATTGGTACAAAATCATATGATGCGGCAATATTACACTATTCATTGTGCTAGCGATATACCTAAATAAATAAACTATTTTAATTGTTTTAAACAATGAATAAGATTTAGGGGCCAGACTTGTCCAAAATGGACCCTGTATATGAATCATTTATTACTTATAAAAATTAAAAATACATACATTTGTGTATTAATTGTTAATGTGATTGTACGAATAATTCTAAATGTAAAAAAATGATACTAGCCAGTAGGTGAGCATATAATAGAGAATGGCAGGTGGTGTGTATCTAGTTTGACAGCAAGTGCCACCCCCCACCCCTATGATTGTATTTGTAAATGTATATGTGTGTGTTCAAATTTGTATATTTAGGCTGTGCTCTATGACAAGATTTAGTTACGTTTATTATAATATTATCTGTCTAATGCAACCTAGTACAATGCTTTGCAGAAATATAATCTTTTCACTTAACACATACTTATTTATATCATATGTCCACCTTTTAACAAATTAAGATTTGTTGTTTCTATTAAATCAATAGATAAATAACTGTTTTAGGCATGTTTTGAAATTGTTATAGCACATAGAGATCAGTGGTTGCATAGACGGATAGTATAAAGTTCTGAAATTGAGCACTCATATATTGTATTATATTACACTGTGCTCAATATATACAACAAAAAAACAACTTTTTATTGAAAAGACTAAAAAAATATTAATTCAGTTGTAATTGATAAGTTATGACGAATCAATTGTAGTTTTATTAATTCTATGATAAAATTATTGTAATGAATTTAATCAACATAATATTGTGTGTAATTGTAAATATAATAAATAAATAATATTATTGTGATTTGTCAATGTGAAGTTAGGATGTTTCTAATATCTATTATTGGTTCAGTAATCTCTAATGATGTGTGGATTATCTTTACATTACTGTTTCATCAGTGTGAATTATATAGCATGCTGTCTTTGTCCTCTTTGTACAGTTTTTTTATCGTTTTTGTATTAAATTTTGATTCAAATGTTTTATACAAAATGCAAATGCGTATGAAATTTCTCTTCTTTTTGATTTTGCTTTTTCTCTTGCATTTCAGAATATAAAAAAAAAATTCAAACCCTATAAATATACAGTTACTTGGGAGTGATGGAATTGTTTTCAAATGCCTTATAGGGACACTGTTTCTGAGAATGAATTGACTATAATTGAATCGTGTATTTCAGAAAGCCCAAAACTCCATAGAATCAATTTATTGGGAAATCGAAAAAAAGTGAATACTGCAATTTTTTTGTGGGAAACGTATTTTTGTGTATGAGAGAGAAATATAGTTTTAATGCTAACGGATACGATAAGAGTAAAAAATGAAACACATTTAAGTTTCTTTATTTATTTTTTAAGTTTTGAAATTGTTGGATTTTTGGTGTTTCTGCAATACACGTATTTATGGGTGAACATAAAAGTAAAAAAAATCTGTTTTTATATAAAAAAAATTTCAAATTAAAATAACAATAATAAAAATTAATCTTCATCTGGGCTAGCATCTTTATTGGGGTCACATGTCAGCCAATTAAAAAATTCTGTGTAAAATGCTGAAATTCCCTCCTCATCGGGAATATACTTTTCAAGTTTTTTTATGTCCTGCATTTTCAACGTATTTATTGGTATACAGCCTTGTGTGTACACTTGGAAAAATACTAAACGAATCATTAGTACGGTACTATCAGATTTGGACCAGATATCATACATACGATTCATTGGTATAAATCTATAATATTCACTCTTCGCAAACAAATCATTGGTAAATTTACCAACAACTTGTTTGCGAAGAGTTTATATTATAGATTCGTACTAATGAATCGTTTGTACGATCTCTGGTCCTAATCTGATAGTACGTACCTACCAATGATTCGTTGTGAAATTTCGTTAGTATTTTTCTCAGTGTATGCTGTTTTTGAGGGAAAACGAATAATATCTCTATTACTATTGCGTAGCCTAAAAGAGTGATCTTGGAAACCATCAATAAAGTTTTTTTTTATGACAACACCTTCATGTTCCCAAGAATGGATAAAGTGGCGAAACTGAGATATTTGAAAGCTAAGCTTTTGATCTCTTGAAATATTTTTTTTTCCATTGATTTTCCCAGTGTTTCACTATCGTATATTCAGAGTGTATTGCAGAAACACCACAACTCCCGGATTTTTGGTGTTTCTGCAATACATGAAATTTTTGGCGGTTTATTTGTTGTATTGAATTGATGAATTTTTGATGTTTCTCTTCACTATAACATGTGTCTACCCATTAACAATTAAATTCTGCAAAAAAGTGAAATTCGAAAAAATGGGAGTTTTGGGGTTTCTGAAATACACGATTCAATTGTAAAAATAACAAAAAGTACAAAGAATTAATTTTATTTCATAAAAATTAATAAATTCTCAATGAAATTATGTGCCTACAAAAAAAATATATATGTAATTTAATTCCTGTAGAATGGAATTGGCTTTGTGAGATTGATGTTTGTCAAGTTATGGCATTCCTCACACAAATCAAATGTATATACTCAGTCTTGTCCAGGTTATGTCAAAGTATTCTTGTGAGACTCAGTAGTCCAAACAATAATATGTGATTGAAATAAATGTCATGCAATTGATAAAGAATTAAACCAACAAGTAATGAAATGCAAATATATCCACCCTGTAAGTATTAAGTATAAAACTATGTCACTCCAGTAAGAGATAAACAATTAGGCTTAATTTGGGAGGCAAAATCTATAAAACAAACTGTACATATACATAAAATGGAAATAATAATTATACTTATAAGTTCCAAGATATTAAGTAAATCAATTACCCAATTGATTTATAAAATTAAATCTCACTTATTATGAGAACATTTGTCGGTATTTCAGTGTGAGGCGCAGGCAAAACAATTAATGTTCTCAAGAGAAAAAAAAATCTTCTATTCGTGAGTTTGTTTTAGTCATAGTCATATCGGAAGTAAAGAGTTTTTAGATTCTTGGCTTTGGTATTCTACTTCAATTGAATATACTTTTGTTAATATTTTTTTTTTTGCTGAATATCAAGTTACAATAAATATTTTAATTTTATGATCGGATCTTTGTGTAGCTGGAAAATTGCATAATTTCTGTTTAGTAAGAGTTGTCGAGTTCCTACTATCTACTGTCTCATAGAATATTTTTGTAAGTTGTCTGTGCGGAGATAGTGAGTAATATTAATTGAGAAATGATTCCTTATAACTTCCAGAGATCTCGTTAAAGTTTATGAAGTATGATTTAAGTAATAACTCGTCTCTTATTGTGTAATATTTCAAACCCATAAATTTTGTGTGAAATTTGATGTATTGTATATAATAATTTGTTGTGTATAATCTTCCCATTTGAGATATGTATTGTAACAAGTGATACACAAAATGTCCATTATATAAAATTATCTTTTCATTGTGAACCTACATATATATTCTATTAGGTGATTTTTTATTTTTATTTATTTTAATAGATACAACAGCTTTTACAATGTATAATATAAATACAGATCATTATTTACATCGCCAATTTATGTAATGTATTTACATAAATGTTATATTTACCCACTAGGTACCCACTCTTGTATTGCAATTTTGTAATTAGAAGGAATCCCCTGTGTTAGTAATGTCGTTTCCAGTTGTTTGTCGGCCGGTGTGGCGCGAAGGTAATGCTCTTGCCTTTGAGTCACGAGGTCCCGGGTTCGATTCCCGGCCAAGGCAAATTGAAGAATAACCTTTTTCAAATTGTCGTGGGTCTGGGTGTTACATGTATATGTGTGTAGTGCATTGTATATGTGTGTATCGTCGCGTTAGTACCCATAATACAAGATTCATCTTAGTTTGGGACTAGCTCGATCTGTGTGAATTGTCTATGTATGTTATGTTATGTTTAGTGTATCACTTGTTAAGTATATCTTGAATATTGGTTTAGCTGTAGATAATATTTATCTTGTTCCAAAGCTGAGATTGTTGCAAGACAGGGAGTGTCTACATTACCACTACAATCCTGCTGTCGAGAATTATTCAATTTCAACATTCGCAAATTATTATTATTGTTTAAAAAAACAATATGATGTTCAACAATAATAGTTTGATAAACCTTTTTGTATGTAGTTTTGTATAATTATCATTAGGCTTGTGATATGTAATATTGTCCTCTCCCTTCCGATCCCCCCCTGTCAGTTTCAATGAGCAGGGAGGTGGGCAATTGTATTCACACCCTACAAAACTTATTATATAATCATAAATATATGGATCACAAACTTTATTTGTCTTTATTTTATTAATTCTTTGTCAGCCATACAATATCCTTACAACCTTTAACTAACACAGTGAACACAGGAATATTTACAACCCCATAACTAACAGTGAAAACTAGAAATAATATATAATGCTTTACAATGGATTCTCAAATCGAATACAAAATAATTAAATACTTCAGGGCTTGGGAGTGACTGACATCAATAATAGAATGACAAAGTAAATGTTTATGGGTGGGGCAAATTGCTACATTCAGACATCAAGGTGGATAAAAAGTGTTGTGGAGTGGCGATCTTGTGAATTTGTGGGAAACAATACATGATGGTTTGATGACACATAAACATTGCTGGTGATTGGTTGCAAAAGATCCAGTTTATAAAGTAATCCAATGTGCGCAGTGGTGGATGGAGTTGGCAGTTAAAGTAATATTGTATTAGTTGTGACTCTGCATCTAATAGTACTATATTACAATTATAACACTTATTTCAGATACATTCTTGGATTTATACTTGTGTATACTAAGTAACAGGTAGGTACCTAATGTAAAGCATTAGCTATTTTTATAAAAGGAAAAATGTTTTAAAATATTTATTGGTGTTCTTCAAAGAGCAAATAATTTATTATTTACTTTATGGTGTTCTCTATATCATTAAGTTTATTTAGTTTGCCTTTTCACATTATGTCTAGTGTTGTGGAATTCTCAAGAAATAATTTACCTTCTCTTCTTTTATTTATTTAACAGTATAATAATAATAATAAATACTTTATTCAATCAATCAATAACAATGTACAAATGTTGAGACAATTTTTCACCAATATGGCTTCAATTAATTGTGGTGTATTTTGAGGCAAATATATTTTTTATTGATCATTTTTACATTGTTCAAAAAAAAATGTAATCAATATCAATAAAAAATGGTAATGTGTAAAAAGAATATACTTAGAAGAATAGTTTTTAAAAGGAACAAATATAACATAGGAAATGATTTTTTTGATGTTTATCAAATTTACTTAAGGTTCATTGTTTACTTATTAACTAGTTTTTTTTAACCCGGCATCGCTTGGGTTTAAATAAACAGATAACAGCAAACACATGAGTTATTGAAAAAAAATGGAGTAAGCGCTTACGTAAATAAAAGTAATAAAAACCTCTTCCCAATAAAAAAAACTCGAAGTTTGACACCTCACATGCCCATATTTAATTAACAAAAATGTTAGGTACCTACATAGAAAAAAGTGCTAATAACTGATGAAAAATCTTGATGCTTGACACCCCACATGCCCATATTTAAGTTAAAAAAAATGCAGGTACCTACATGGAAAAAGTGTTATTAACCTCTGATTTGGGCCTTAATCAGCCCCACAAATTTTTGTATCAATCAGGTTGGCTGCGAAGTGTACTGGGCGAAAGGTCATTACACCACTAAGAAAAATTATAGAGAGAAATTTCTCTTCCATCAGAGGAGGATTTTCTCGTTCTCGAGAAATTTCTTTGGAGAATTAGTCATGTCTAAATGGAACTAAACTCATAATCATCCATTCCCTCACATTGCATCCTTTGTAGGAGAGATTTAGAGGACGGAACATCAATTTATTTTATCCTAACACACCTCTATCGCTTCCTCCATTACATACCTATTCATACAGTTTCTGGCGCATGCACGCCGATTCATCTTACTCAACATGTAGCTTCCTTAAGAATATGATTTACGTGGTAAGATCACGACATCTGGAGAAATTTCTTTGGAGAATTTTCTCTTTTCACATCACTACACGCAATAGGTACATATTATACCTGCTAATAGATATAAAATATAGTAGGTATTGATAAAGTTTAATTTATCGACCGACGGTTCTTGGTGGAAGTTCATATTAATAATTTTTAAAATGAAACACAATATATAGTTATTCCACTATTGACTTTATTTATTTTTGCGTTGGTTGTCACATACTTAACTTGTAATGAAGCTTCACTTTATTTTGCCTGACGATGAGAGCGGAAGCTCTTGAAAGCCGGCTCGCAAAAATAAATAAAGTCAATAGTGGAATAACTATATATTGTGTTTCATTTTAAAAATTATAGTAGGTTTTATTTACCATTCATTGTGGCCCTGTTTATGTAGTAGAATTCCATAATTAATTTAAAAACCAAATACATTTTCCTATTATGTGTATGGACTTGAATATGACAATGTCCTTGAAAGACGAAAGAGGTCTCTCTCAATTAAAATCTATATAGTGGAAAAAGACAGTTTTTTTAACTTTGTTATTTACCAGGTTATTTTTTTTTAAATATTGGCGATGCACCTTTGTTTGGATGATTTGGATTTATTAAATTCATCTTATATCTATAGATAATTACCAGGTTATTCATATGTAGAGTAAATTAAAAATATTAGTAGTAGGCTATTCCAAATCCATAGAGGTGTAGGTTATTTAAATTTAGTTAATACCAACAATAGGAAAAATCATATTGGTAATATCCCGATATTCAGATAATCCAAGGGAATTTCCAATTTTGTGAAAAAACTACAAAGTTGATATTTTTTAACCGACGGTTCTTGGTGGAAATTCATGTTGAATTAATAATAAATAAAACTGTGACAGTGGATATACTATAAATAAGTGTTTTATTTATAATTAAAAAAAAAAACTACGAAATTCAATTTTTAAATTTATGAAAAAGCGTCGTTTTATAAGGTAGATACATAACTTACTATGTTGCTAATAAAGTTGGTCATGATATTTTAATTATTTAGGTGTTTTATAGCAAGTTTTATTTTATGGACTGTAATAGATAATGATATTCCGCAATACGAAATGATTAATGCGGAATAATTATGTACTAAGATCCGTTTTACATATGAAAATCTAGTCAGCCGACTTCACTCTTATCAAAACATGGATAAAAAAGCTGGCAAAAATGTAATTCCTAAGTGAACCAAGGCTTCGTAAGGTTGTAATGTTAATAAGTATTCAAACCGGAAACCGTCTGGTCGTCTATATGAGATGCACCCACGTAGGTACTATACGCCTACTCTTGATCACAACACAACCGAGCAGCAGGCATCATGGTTACTAGAATGTTTGCATCATGATATTATGTTAGTCACTTGCAAATATCTTAACTCGTAGGTTCAATACGCAATGCTCTACATAAGGTCGCCTTCTATCGCTTTCCAACTGTCCTCTACATCTACTGGTGAAAGTGTCCATATCGTATTCTATACTCGTGCCGAGATAACTTCTTGTGGATAGTTAACACTAACATGTCACACTTACGAGGTTCAGTTTGTTGCGCACTAACAGGTCAATTAAGCAGGTTTCAATTAATGTTCCGAGTTATTATTTGTTAAAGTTTTTCCAATATAAGATTGTTATAATGGCGCCAGAGAAGGGCGAGTTTCTCCATGGATCGTTTCAGTGTCCTCGTCATGTGATACGCTTTGGATCTGATATTGTTAATACTCGTATGTGTAACTTGAGAATAATAATACAATATGTGCATTATTAAATACTTATCGGATATCTAATTACATATTTAAAGCAGTAAAACTTATTGATTGATTTGATTTTGAGTCAGTTTCCATGAGATTCTGTAAACAGTTATTACAGTATGTCAAGCTAGGATTGATTAGTGATTGTGTATACCTACCTTAGCAAATACATATTCATTTCAGTATTACCTATATTATTTTGTGAAATTATATAAATTATTTGTGATCACTAATCATCGAGTTGTATTCTCTAGAGTTTTAATTTAAAATACGCCATTGCGATCTTTTATTTATTTTGTCCATCTCCCTATTCGATAGCAACATATTAGTTGTGAATGTATTTAAAAGGCTACGGATACTCTTTATCAATTAAATAGGGATTAAAATTTGTTTTAAAGAATATTCAAAATTAAGTACTACCATATGAAAACTCATCGTTGCACGATGAAAAAACGAAGTATAGATTCTCCGAAAACCACCAAGAAACAGTGGACAAGAAGTAAGGCAAGCAGACCTACCCAAGAAACATTAAGAAGCATTTCTGCTCCGCAGGCAGTAAGGACTCCTCCAGCTCCGGCTAGAGTAAGAACTCCCGTGAGAAGCTTATCAGCTGTAGAACAACCAAATTTCAGAAACAATGCCGATGCTAGACCTTTGGATGACAAATATGACTTTGCTTACTTGGATGTTACTTCTCCAAGCGAAGACGAAGAAGACAAACATAATAGTAAATCCGTTTACGAAGAGGTGGAACATGGGAAATTGTATGTTGGCCCACCTAAGAAAGTAGTTACGTCTCTATTGCCTGGAAGTGGTTTGCAGAGAGCTCAAGTCAGACCGGCAGTGAAGAGTTTTAATACTCGAGTCAGAGACCTAGCGTCTGTACTTCCGCATGATACAAACACAAACTCGTCTCCTCCTCCGACCCGTCCAGTCAGAACCAAAGCAACCAAATGCTGGTTAGAAGATGAATTTAAAGGTATGTTTGTATTATAAAAATATAAAACTTTATATTGTTTTTATCTTATAGTATCATTGCTCAGTACTTCGGAAGTTGTTCCCTCTTGTGACACTGAGGACCAGCTGTCCTCCCATCTTTTTGATAGGATAGTCTTCCTCGTGATCGTGAGCTAGCTGGCGTGTCCTTTTCAGCAATGTGGGCGAACCTGTTTTCAGCCATCCTGTCTACATAGTCCCTTCAGAATCGTTTGCTCTTAGTACTCCATCTCACTATGTCCTCAGTGTTTCTGATTATATCTCTGAAAGTATTACCTGCGAAAGCATGAAGGCTTTCATCTCAGATGTTCTGAGTCTTGCTATATTTGCTCTTGTTTCGGTGCCGTTAATTATTAATGGCCTAGTGCAGGTTTTGTATATTTGGACTTTGCTCTTTACAAGCATGTATTTGTTCCTCCATATGGCGCTCTTCAAACATCCAGCTGCGACTGAGGCTTTATTAGTTTGCTCCCTCACTTTATTGTGCAAATCGCTAGTGCCAGATATTTCTTCGCCGAGGTATTTAAATGTTTCCATTCTGTGGTTTACTTCATTGATTGCCTTTGAACTATACTATACTATACTCTTACGCCGTGTCCCAAGTGGGGTAGGCAGAGAGAACGGAACGCCAAACAGATCTATCTTTACACACTTCCTTCGCTTCCTCCACATTCATACAGTTCCTCATACACGCACGTCGGTTCCTCTTACTCAACACGCGGCCGTCCTTGAGAATTTGATCCACGTGATCAAGCCACGTGGTTCTCGGACGCCCGCGTTTCTTCATTTTTTTTCATTCTCTCTTTCAAAAACAAGAACTTTCGTCTTCATAACATTCATTTTCAAACCATTCAAATTGCAACTATCATACACACACGTAACAATTTCTTGTAAGTCCCTTTCACTCTCAGCCATTAACACCAAATCATCTGCGTACATCAATGCATTCACCCGAAACCCATTCAGCTCGACACCAACATCCATCTCTTTCACAGGTCGCATACAGTAGTCGAAGAATAGGTTGAACAGCCACGGAGACATGACACAACCTTGCTTCACTCCTTTGGTGAGGACAAACCACTCCGAGAGATTGTTATTTACCCTCACGCAAGCGGAGCTTCCCACGTAAAGTGAAGATATTGCGCGGATCAACCGGCTGCTCATCCCACACTCCGACAACACGCGCCACAACCTTTCCCCGTCCACTCGATCATATGCTTTCTCCAGATCCACGAACGAACAAAAAAGCCTCTGGTGTTTACCCAGAAACTTTTCTATAACCATTCGCAGGGAGAAGATCTGATCGGTGCACCCTCTGCCATTCAAAAAAGCTCCTTGCGCATCTCATATCTTACACTCAGTTATCTTTCGTACTCTCTCAATCAAAATTCTACCATACAGTTTCCCTATTGAGCTCAGCAAGCTAATAGCCCGATAACTCCCGCATTCAAGTCTAGAGCCTTTCCCTTTGTACAGGGGGCAGATGATAGCCCTCCTCCAATCCTCTGGTGTAACACCTTCTCTCCAACAATCGTTGAAAAGCTCCAAACACCACGCGAGAGCCCCCGGTCCACCAGACTTGATGAGCTCAACGGCAACACAATCATACCCTACAGCTTTACCGCACTTCGCTTTTTTTAATGCGTTCATAATCTCATTCATGTCTATCATATCGTTTTCATTCACACTGCTTTCACTGTCGTCATACTCATTTGCATTTGTACCATCACATTCAAACAGATCTTCGAAATATTCCTTCCATCTCCGTAACACACATTCATCATTCACTAATACACATCCATCCTTGTCTTTTATCCCTTTCATACTGTTCACACTTGAACCCGTCCTCTTTCGTTTCACTTCCTTCCAAAAAATCTTCATAGCCTTTGAAACGTCTACATATTTGGCGTCTACCTTTGGATCGTTGCCCATTGACTTTAAAATTAAATCTGTGAATTGAATAAGATAATATTCAACAGATCTTCCTGGAAAAAACCAAGTTGATTGGGCATTACAAAAAAAATGGTCACCATTATGATTTGCTCTACTACAATCTTTTCTAAATCTTTGAGAATTTCGAAATCGGTCAGTAGCTGGTAAAAGTTGTATAGGGTTGAATTTGGGTTTATAATAAAAACCAGGTTGATACACATTTTTTTAATGAGAAAAAAATAAAGATAAAGTTAATCGATATTTGATCACCTGATTTGAAATCTGGATCTTTTCGATTTCACATGAAATACCCCTTCTTTGAACGAATTTTCAAACAGAAGGCTTAGAATCAATGATAGCTCTCTAGAACATTTTGCTTTCAACAATGGAAGTATTCCATCAAAATCAATAAATTGGTATAGATGCGTAAGTCACAGTTAAAATTACATAGCACATTTCAAAATGTTGTTCCGTAGTAGTTTAGATAATAATTATAATAAAACGGGTAAAATCTAACGAACTGACACAGAAACGGGTGAAATTTATTTTAAATAACACAGATAAATTGACGAACTGTCACAGAAATGGATGACTCTGACACAGAAACAGGTTACACTTGGCACATGTGCCCGTGTAATTTAGGATACCGGAAGAAAATACATAATTACAAAGTTATAAAACAATGTGGTACAAATAAATGATATTGTGCAAGGGGCGAGTTTATCTCAGAAGCGATATCTTCCAACTGACCCATTAGATAAGATAGTCATTAGATTCTTTTTTAATGAGCATTGGAGGAGACTTTACATTTTTTAGACATAAAAATTGCAATGCCTTATTAATCTTTTGAAACGTGTCATCTCCCATACCCTGGCAGCGTATTTTGAAAGTATACATAGTGTATAGTGTTCTTGTACTGTATGTTTTCAAAATGTTTAGCAAAATATAGTATCTATTAGAAAATATACACGATTTCTGCGTAATTTCATGTTTTGAAATGATATAGAGCATGGTTTTTCAACTTTTTCAGCGGCCGGGCCAAATTTCAGAATGAGATTTCCTACCGGGCCGCACAACAATATAACCCATATTGATAATTTTACTTCACCTTAAAATTTCTACTCCCCCCCCCCCCGTCGGCAAATTTTCAAAATGGTATAGGAATTTGAAATGTTTCAAAACTCCTCGGATTTCTTTAAGAATATTTTCTCAAACTATCAAACTACCTCTTTTAAAAAATGTAGCGGGTAGGTACTTGTACCGACGATAATTAAAAAAAAAGTGTGCATATGCTTCGCAGGCCGCACGTAGACACCCAACGGGCCGCGGGTTGGCCACCCTTGATATAGAGCTTGTGCATTCACAGTGTTTTGTTAATATCAAATATGTTTAACATGTTTTGACATTGGATAGATTTAGGATATAAACTTGTAACAAGTATTTGTGAAGTATACAAGCTCAGAAAAAAAGATAATGTCATAATGTAAAAAAAAATATAAAAAGCAATTAGTAATCAACTAATCATGTAGTTATTACTTTAACTAGTAATTTAAAGATACCTATTAAAATAATTTATTCCTTCGTTAGAGACAAAAATATTTTTATCATTTAAAAGAAACACAAATGTTAAGTACTTGAGTGCTACTATAGAAAGGCGCCAGTCAAATAATAATAAAAATATTTATTTATTTAAATATATTGCATGTTGACAAATTTAAGAAATTATAACAACAAGTAAATCCAAAATAACAAAAATAATTATAAAAGCAAAAAAACTAGTAATAAAAACAAGACGTAAATAATAAGAATAACAATTATACATGAAAAAAAGAGAAAGCAATAAATCAAAATGGCTACTTCGAAACTTTTCGCGTGTAGATTCTAAGAACGTTGCCTTGTGTAGCGATTAAAAAATGTACACGATTAGTTCGCAATGGAAACTAGTGCAGTATGTTTTTTGCACAAATTTTAGTGTACGTTATTGGAAAATATACACGATAAGAGCGTAATGTATAGTTTCTAAAAATATTTATGCTTATTACTACTTGAAACTATACGCGAGCAGTCCCAACCTGTGCGTAATGGCATTGTATACTTTCAAAATACGCATCCTGGTAACCATGATGAAAATCCCCACAACACCGAACATACAATTTTATCATCATCTCCTTGCAAGGTTTGCATTTCATTTTACAAACAAATATAAAACTTCTATATTTTCTAGTGCAGTAACTTTGTTAAAGTGCATTATAAAATATTATTATAAAATTAAAAGAAATATATTATAAACACTGTTTAATTCCACCATGAGAATTGTTTAATCGTTGTAATGTTTTCAACTACAATGTAATCATCTTCAGTAGTAACACAATACAAGGTGACGACTACATTGTAGTTGAAAACGTTACAACGTTTAAATAATCCTCATAGTGGAATTAAAAGTGTTTTTTTTTTCAACTTTATAATAATTTTTTGAACATAAATCAATTTTTCCAACAATTACAAATTCAGCAAGAGTGAGCTCTATGCATACTTACTAAAACTGTGTTCATAAGTTATATGCAATTATCAAATAACGATTATAATACATGTTACTAATTTCAACAATATAATATTCCCTTGGTTTCTACTTCTCTAGAATTAAACTGCAGAGCATATACGAAAACCGAGTTCAAATAAATTGAAAACACAGTGAGTGAGTGGTACGTATACCGAGTTTTCATTTTTCTTATATGGAGAACATATTATTTATACATATAATATTATCGACAACAGAATCCACAATCCGGTTCAAATCGTATTAATAATTTTATTTTTTCGGAAAAACTTCATAAATTTTCATATTGGCAAAATTTATTTTTCTCGAATTTGACAAAAGTAAAGAGACACACTCCCTCGAGGTTGTTTTTGTGGCCGAATATCCTCTATCTATGGTGTAAGGGTGCAAACACAAAGAAAGCAGGTTGCCACCGGGTAAGCGCCGGCAAAGTAAATCGCAATCGGCGTTCCTGCTTTTACTATGTTCGTGTCCTTTGAAATGCATGTAAACATTCTCGGCGCCGGTAGACGCAGGCATCGGAAAGCAGGTAACCTGCTTTCTTTGTTTTTGTACCCTTACACGATGATTGGATCGCAGAAAAATCAATTTTTATTTTTTATTTAATTTTAAAAATATTTATCTCGGTTATGTTATAAATCCATTATACACCTTTCACAGTAAATTAAAAGCTTTCTTTCTTTTTTTTTTAAAAAAAAGAAGATTTTTGTGGTTTTTTTTTGTTCAAAACCCAAATAAAACCTTATATACCTTTCACAGTAAGCTACTAAAAGCTTGTGTCGTGAAAGGGGATTTGCCGGCACCTGGAATCGAACCACGGACCCCTTGTTCACTAGGCCGAGACTACCTCCAGGCTAACGACGAATTAAAAGCTGCGTTCTCACTTTTATAGTTTATATTTATGTCACATTCACGATTTTTCCAATTTTTATTTTTATGTCACACACCACTATTTGGGCACACGCACATAAGGGAGCTATTTTTTTCTGATCTTTTTTAGGCCTTCTTAAAACTTCTTTTTCAATATTGTTCTCTCAGTGCAGAGGATCGTGACCATGATTTGTATAGGTGTAAACAATATTGCTTCAGTGACCCGATCTTAAGCCTTACGCAGCGCTTCGTACAAGCCTTCTTCATCTGCGCACTCCATCTCATCGGTGCGCGTCCCCTAATTAATTATGTCGTCTTCCACACCACTGGTTAAAATTTTGATAATTTTGTTACCTCTAATTTCTATTTTATCTACTTCTAATTCTATCTAATCTATTTTAATTTCATGGAAGCTAAAGTTTGTTTGCAAAAATTTATATTGGTACCTACCTATTATACCTATGTATTCTTGCTATAGTGAAATTCAGTATTTTTATAAAGGTTGACACTTGACAATCTATCTAAGCGGGGTAGGCAGAAAGAATAGAGGACCATATATACATCTATCTTTACATACGTCTTTCGCTTTCTTTATATTAATGCAACTTCCTTTACAACTTCACGTAATGTCTTTTGCTCAACACGTGACCGTATTTTATAGTAAATGAATCTGCGAAATGAATTACTTTTCAATGTGATTTATTCGATGGTGGTGATACGAAGTTTCGTTAATGTTATCTCCCTTAGGTTTACCAGAAATATATACGTAGGTAGGTATATTACTTTGTATCATAGCATGTAAACATTAATATTCTCAATAGCTCTATAATTTTGTTCTACATATTTAATGGCATTAGCTGTCCATAATTAACTGTATAAAAATCACTTCTTGGAAATATGTTATGCATTATTATACTTGAAAAATATTCTAACACGTACGAATAAATCATTGTATTGTATGTATTAATGGGCTCCTACATGTTTTATTTGAACTACAGGTTGTTGACCTATCAAAAGAAATTACACATTTTATTTCATTAATAGTAAAATTGGGTACATATTAGAGAAGTGGATATTAAATATAGGGTAATTTTGTATTAGTTATCCAGGTACAAGACGTGACACACTTACACTATGTGTGCAATATAAAATACTCCTTCAAAATAATAGCGTTTTTAGTACAGAGATGTCAATAAACTGCTTAATCAGAGGAAAATAAAATAATCGACAGCTAATAATTGATAGAAAATACATAAAGTACGTATGTATGTATATTAGGTAGGTATAAATGTAGCTATGTGCTGGCGTATTTTTGTTTACAAAGCTTTTTGTTGGATTTATAACAAGTGTACCTATGTAAGTAATTGTAATAATGTGTTAGTAAGTGATAGTTATGTATACATGGTCCAATAGTATAAGTAATTTAGTAGAAAACGGACAACCAGTGTAGGAGTGTTGCACTTTATATCTATAACAATGCGCATTATCGGCGCCCGAATTGTAAAAAAATGTTTATTGAAATTAAATCATACGATATCTCGCCAGTGTAAGAAAATCATAAGTACATATTCATACATTTACTATTTCTACTCAAGTAATATTTTTGACAATATCGATAATATCAACCTCTTTTTATCTTGAGTATTTTAATTAAAATCAATGGTCGAATGATACTTTTATCTTAATTTTATCGATGTTATAATTGCTTAGTATAAAAATAATGAATTGCATTTTTGGCGAGAGTCAATAAGTTCAGAATGGTGGTGTAAATCTGTAATCGATATTTTTCAATAATATTTATTGTAGATATTTTTAAATGTTGAAAGTAATCTCGAATACATTATAAAAGAATGTCGACAACAATTAATGTGAAAATAATAAGCAATAATGTCTGAATATATTGAATACTAATTTTCGTTACTTTTCAGATGGATCAATAAGAGCTGATTCAGTTGATTTGGAAGACATAGATGAAGTGGAGACGTCGATGAAATGTGATGAGAAGTTATTGGAAATAGAAGAATCTAGTCATGTCACACACGAGGAGAAATATGAAGAGAAAAAGACTGAAACATTTAACATGGAAGAACATTTCACGTCTCAAGGAGCAGGAGAAACAAAGATTGATGTGAATGGTTATGATGCCATGAAAATTGAGGAACACCTTAGTAGTCTGAAAATGGGCGAGAGGAATAGATTGAAGCTTGAAGGAAAGTTGAATCAGCAATTGGAGTCCCGTTTCAAGAACATAAAATTAGTGGTGGAGGGGCGGATTACACCTCCCGCTTCGGGAATGCTGGCAGTCAAGGAGGATGATCTGGAGGATGAGGTAAGTGTTAATATTCTTTTTTATTTTTTACTGCCCTTCAACTTTGTGTGTCTATCTAGCCCGAACTTATAAAGAAAAGAGATATCAGCCTAGAGCAAAAAGAAAAACATATAATTTTTTTTATTAAATTAGTCTTTAGGAAGAGAATTAGAAGTCGCAATACGTTTTTGTCTCTTGAATCAAGAGATAAGGAAATGTTTGTTGATAGTGGAACTTTGAAGTGTGCCAGGTGTGTCGTTTATAAGGCATTAAAAAATGTATAGTTCAGGTCGTCCTCCTCCAGGCAGTCGCACAGAGGAGATAAATCAATAACATGTAAATTTGTGAAGATAGATTACATATGGTGCAGCAATGGGTGTTATTATAGGTTGGATTGAGGCGCATACTTTTTCCCTTTGTGTTTACTGGTTCCTGACCATTCTGTCTGCCAGGACAGGATAATATTGTGGTAGAATGCCGAAATGTCGCCTGTTCAATGCATGTATCATCTTAATCCTTCTATATGGCTGCGAGTCTTGGCACTTAACCAAGGCTCAAAAGCGAAAGCTACTACATAAGTTTTGAAAATAAGTGTCTTAAAAGGATTTCGGATGTGATATTGTATGAATATGTCACGAATGATGCTGTGCGCCGGTGCACCCAGCAGAGATCTATAATCTCCGTGATACAGGAGACACGATAGTCCTGGCTGGGGCATGTTCTGAGAATGCCCAATGAAACTTGGCCAAAAGAGCACTTTTCTTCCATCCACAAGGGTTCCGACGGCCCGGACATCCCTCTTTCACAGTACATCGTTCCTATAACAAGGATATCAGAGCGCTGGGAATATCGTAGAAGGAGTTGACGCCATTTGCGCAGAGTCACTCTGAATGAGGAGGCTGCAGGTCTCTGCCCTGTGTTGAGGGCGATGATTGACTGATGATTGAGAATATCAAAGTGTAATTAGAAGCTGAGACTTCTGAATACACTTTGATAGGATCGGTGAGCTTAGGATCGGTGACAAATGTGCCTAATACTGTATATGGAAAAGAAGATATTAAGTGTCTTAAACTTGATCTTTTTCGTTTATACCTACTTCCAAACTTTTAGAATAAAATCTCTAGATTTAGTTGTTAGGAAAACGAATGCGTTATACGAACGTTCAAAATGCGTTTTATTTGAAATTCAAAATTTTCTTAGCAATATCAGAAATTAAACTATTGAAAAAAGAGAACTCACATTTAGTACTTTCAAAATGACAAGTATTAAAAAAATAGTGTTTTTTTATATTTTAACATTATCTTCCATCAAGTACCGTCGGTCGATAACATTGGTTATAGAAATTAAATATTTATACCTACCTAAATATGTACATACTACATTCACACAATTTTACCTCACGCATTTAGGTATTTCGAGTAAAATTAAATAATATTGTTCAGCCTCCCACTCGAACCAATGTTAAAATAACCCATAAAAATAAAATTCCAAACTCCCCAATCGAAGCTTGACGATATTATCGTCTTTCAATAAAAAAATCTGCTGCATTATCGTAACTCAAAGTATGAATATAACAAACAACATATTATTTACAATAAAAATGGATAGATATATCGCGTCAAGGTTGCCCAAGGGAATTGATAATAAAAATTAATAGAAATGTTCCATAAAATCATAAACTATTGTAGTTTTGCTTAGGCTAAGACAATGGGACATAAATTTTATCAACATGCATTATGAGTAATATATTATTCTAAAGTATTATGTCATCTGACGTTTGTGCTACAACTGTCGAATTTTGTGGTGATTTCCAATACCTACAGAAATGGGTGTTAAAACATTGTTAAAAATCAAATTTTATTAAGTATTAAATCAATATCTTGTAAAATTGTCCACTTGTAATATTTTTTTTGTAATCAAAGGCAATAATGCCGTAAATAAATATATAAATAAATATGACCCGTAGAAATGTTAAACACTCTTTTATTGAAGGAGTACATAAAATAACTGTAAAAGTTGAAAATGCCTAAAACGGAGGTCATTAGAAAGATCACTTTCATGATGACTTATATGTTCATTGCATGCAGTTAGTTCATTGGTTACTCCATTTGTGATGGTAGATGGCTTCCGGTGGTTCGGACATCCCTCTTTCATAATATATCGTTCCTATGACAATGATGTCAAAGCGCTAGGAATATCGTGGAAAGGGGTGACTCAATCGGCGTAAGATGCTCCCAATGGGAGGCAGGTGTCCCGAGAGGAGCGTAGAAGAAGGCGAGATGATGATGATAATGACCAACCCAACAGCGGTGGTTCCTTCTTTAGAGTTTTGATGCGACGCATTCCTTTCATAAATTTATTATGTACCAACCAAAGCATATCTTTTTTTACCTTATCCGATAAAGAATTCTTAAAAAAAATATATCGACTATCCAGCAGGGCTACTCTTGACACAATCTAAATACGATCTTAATCTAGTCTTGATCATGCGACGCACGAAGTGACTATTTTGGCCAAAAATACACGCAAACCGATCGCGCGTTAGCGGTAGCGCGGTGTTTTTGACCATAGTCGTGCGTCGTATGATCAAGATCAAGACTAGATTAAGATCGTGTTTAGTTTTGTCAAGAGTAACCCTGCTGTTCCATAACTCAACAAGTAAAAATGTCTTAAATTCGAGAAATCGCTGTGAAATATATTATTAATAATGGCACTGTTAAAGACATAGGTACTTTGTGTTTATTCCGTTCAACAGTTAAAACAATTCGAAATATAATATATTTCTGGAACTGAAAATAGGTATTTACATGTTAAAAGAACTGCGTATTATTTATTGTTATTTGTTTGTGGGATTGAAAGAGTCAAGAAAGGATACTTATGTTTTCTATATGAAGGTACCCATTTGTTCATAATTCCATCTCTGCCCCACTATCGGGTGGACTACCAGCCGTCTTAGCTACCTACTGTTGGGACTATATTATAATCGACTACGAATATGATGAACTTATCTATACCTACTAATATTAGGGAACTAATTATTTGTTCGGCTATTAATCCATTCGTTCGGCAAATCCGCATTTAAGTCATTTGCCCAGCAAGCAATGTTTTCATCGGCAATAAATAAAAAATAAGCACAACACTTGTTTTACAAACAAAATTGGTTATATCGGCAAATTAACAAATTTTAACGGCTTAATAAATACTCGCACAACAAAATAATTAATTGACCGGCAGAATTGTTATTTGAGCAGCAGAATTATTATTTGACCGGCAGAAAATATTAGATAAACAATATTTTTCACACACCGATTTACCTTAGGATCCACATGAAGTTTTTGTGAATTCTTACCAAATTAATGATGACTACGAAAATAATGCCAGTTTCCGCTTTGCTATATCAACGAAATATCTAACTGAAATGTCGAAAAACGCTAGTGTCGTTCATTCAGATGCTATATATAAAATCACATACAAAGATGCTACATACAAAGATTTATTATTTGAACAAGATTAAAAATTTAGCTTTTACAAGTTTAATTAAAATTAGCTCACGGTTTGCTTGTCATTTATTTATTTTGCTGGACAAATAATCATTATGCCGGACAAATAATAATTTAGCCGGTCGATTAAATCTAGAGTTTTACAAAATAATATTATTTGCAATAGAATTTGCAAAAGAGTGGAATCTTCGCTGGTCTACATGTCAAATATATTAATTGTCAACATATTGTATAACGACTGTTTGATTCTAAATATTGTGAAAATAAAAATAAAAAAAAAAAAAAAAAATATTCTCGCTGGGCATAAGTAGCATATCAACATGATATATTTGTCGGCAGAATACATTTTTCTGCTGAATATAACATCAATATTATGCTGATCGTTTAAATAATAGCCCTTATATTATAAACAGGAAAGATTTGATTGTTTACATTGAATAGGCTCCGAAACTACTGAACCAATTTGTAAAACTCTTTCACTGTTGGGAAGCTTCACTATACCCGGGTGATATAGGCTATATAATATTTTCAAAAAAATAGGAATCCTTACTAAAACTCCAATCTACCCGTGCGAAGTCGGGGAGGACCGCTAGTAGTATATAAAATTAATGGCCTTATTAATAAAATACGTAGGTTTTTTTTAAAGATATATCTGGGTTTTGTTATAAACCCAAATACAACCTTATACACCTTTCACAGTAAGCTAAAAGTTTGTGTCGTGAAAGGAGAGTTTGCCGGCACCTGGGATCAAGGTTCTACATAATGTTTTTCATTTTTACAATGTTGCACTGTATTCGTGTTGGATTGTATAATTTTGTTACATTGTTGTTTATTTACTTATTTTTTTTCCCAAAATAATTTTTGATTCACGTTGACTATAATTTTTTTTTTTAAAAAAAAGATGTAGGTATCTGTTTTTTTTTGATAAAAACCCAAATACAACCTTATACACCTTTCACAGTAAGCTACTAAAAGCTTGTGTTGTGAAAGGGGAGTCTGCCGGCACCTGGTATCGAACCACGGACCCCTTGTTCATGAGGCCGAGACTCTACCTCCAGGCTACCGACGAACTTTTAGTTGATTATCGAGCAATTTTGCTCTTTTCTGATTTGAGTTTTCTGTGATTTCCCCATTTCGCAATAAGGAGAATACCGGAGAACGTAGATATTTATTTTTTTGAAACTGCTTGTCTCTGTATCTTATTTCACTTTCTTCTTATCGCTTAATGATGGAGTCGATAGTCTCCGAATACTAGTAAGTGAAATGAATAAAGTTATTTGGAAGTTAACTATACATACTGTGTTTTTATCAATGTATCTTTATTATAATGGATCGAAAAAGGATATCTCCTTATCGCTGAATTTAGGATATTAAACAATGTCTATAAAAACATATCAGCGATTCAAGTACAGATAAGTAGGAGGTTCAAAAGCAAAAAAGTAGAAAATCAATTATTCATGAGCTCAGGTGTCCCCTATGGATTAATGACCTTCCTAAGGTAAATAGATGAGGTGTGTGGCATGAAATTAAATAGAGTATAATATATGAATATACATTGTACATAGGTATGGCACACCCCTTTGTTAGATACATTGGTTGTCACCCGACTACACTCCTGTTTATATCGAACACAAGTTGCAATAAATTTCCGTGCATGTCTCGCGTGTTTAGATAGAGTAAAATGAAATCGATTTTCTGTTTCATTTCAGCGACAGTTTGATAATATCAATTTCTTTTCATTCAGAGTAGGTACTCGTCTAAACCAAACGCCTTGCTTCTGTCGTATTTTTAAAATAACGTCATCTTTTACCGTTGGCATTCGGTATAGCATACACAATGTTGCTCTTAAGCGAATTCTCAATGTTGTACTGTACTGAGAAGTACACAGTGATGTGGTACCACATTATATTATTTTATAAGTTAGTGTTATGTTATTACATACATACATACATACACACACATATAGGTACCTTCTCAACAACTCGCATTTTATAAATTATTCGACTCTGAAACCCACGCGAGTCGCGCTACAGCGAGAGTGGATTAATTAAACGAACGAAAACGAAGTTTTACGATCGATGACATTTTAGTGTTCTATTTTTCCAAATTTGAAAATGTATCCCATGTTACTTTTGATTTCATAGAAAATATAAGTATGCAATATTTCTGTAACAGTGCAATTTTTTTTTGTGTGTTTACTCTAAGTCGTACAGAATTCACGTGACAAAATTATAGTGTTTGCACCTAACAATTGTGTTACGTATGTTTTTGTGTACTTTACATATAAAAATATTTGCAAGTACTATTTAACCTGTGTAATTACTTACATTCTATTTAAACAGCTTAATACGGATCAGAATACAAATAATAATAAATTCAGTTATTATGAATACCTACAATGTTATCAATCTAGTATATTTAGTACTTACATGTGGGTGAAGGAAAAATATATTTTGTAAATATTTAAATGTAATTACTAAATAGTTTTCAAATTATGTATTTATGATTGAATTTTCGCAACAACATTCGATTGAGAAAAATTAGTGTGAAAGTGTGGATTAATTAATTAAAATTGCTTTGCTTATGTACCAACGAAGCAGAGTAAAAATGAAATCATACCTAATTATATATTTAATGTTTTATTAAAGATGTGTGAGAAAATGAAAAAAAATGTAAAGGTAATAATTAATTTTGTTAAAAAAAAATAAAAGTTTCTAGGTAGGTACCTATATCGATCTTGTGTTTACATCTGTCATATTACTGTACATACCTAATACGTAATGTACAGTGTATATTATAATTAATCTAGATACTTAGTTATATGATATTATACTCGTAATCTAGGATAAGTAGTCGAATTAATTCAAATGATCTATTGTGATAAAAAGTCAATTTTAAAATTTAATGACAAATTGTCAAAAATAATAATAATTATTCAAAACTATTGTAAACTAATAACGTCGAATGAAACTCGTGAAATAACAAAGTGAAAGACGCTAATAATTGTAACCATATTTTACATTATTAAGTATATAAGTAGGTACCTACTCTCTGTTGTATATGTACACTCCATATGGAAATTACATTAGCTGCACGTTAGCTATTCTTATAACTATATAATTATATATTATGTAGGTACCAGGCACCTACTTGCTATTTCACTCACAATATTATTTCAGTTTGACGTTGTGATTTTCTTTTTTTAGTAAGTAGGTACATTAACCTGTTCATGTGATATTATTATTTCGTTGTTTTACAAGTTAATACCTATTTTTTACATTTATTTGCAACGCGTGTCACGTACGAGATGAAATGATATTTTTATGTGATCGTTATAATGACTTCAGCCCAGTCTGACGAGATACATTGCCATCCGTTCCTTGATGTGATATTTAAAGCGACAAAATAATAAAATTGAAATTCACATGACGATTCTGCATACCTACATACTTAAATATTTTATGTCTACATTTCCACATTATCTAGTAGAAATATGTGAAGTATTTAACATGTCTTATGACAGATTTGAAGGGCTTGGGGCATTAACACTGTAAGCCACAAAACCTAAAAAAATGAGTTTTTGATGTAAAACATCACAAAATAGTGGCTTCTATAGTATGACAAAATCCTGGGAAAATATTTTAAATATTGACAACGTTATTCAAAAATTGTGTTTTTCGTTGATGGCTATATTGTAATTATTTTGGCATTAAAACACTGTAAGCCACATACAAATTAAAATGGCCGAACTTGAATCTCATGAGCGCAAGCATTTAATTTCGTTTCTTCAAGAATTAACAGACTCTAGAGGAAATTACTTTACTGGATCCGATTCTCCAAATAATGAAAATTATGTTTGCAAGCCAAACTTTTCAAAATCTATCAAATCTTCGTCGGAAATGGTAATTAATTTTTGATTGTGGCTTACAGTGTTGTTCTGCTACAAAATATGTGATATTTTACTATTCATTTTTTTCGATAATTTGTTAGAGAAGTAAAACAATTGAAGCATTAATAACAAATGTTCAACATCAATATTATCATTTAACACGAGAATGTTACATTCTGAGTCTCAACGACTCTCTACTACTTCTGTAATCCTGGTGAGGTATATTTAGACAGCAATATGAGTACACACGTACTTATGGCAAATATTTTTTCCTCATATTTACGTACTTTGGGGCGCTGAGAAGCCACATTAACACTTACAAGTCGTTCTAGATCTACTAATTTATTATGTATCTTATTAAAAAACAATTTACCTAAAGAAAAAATATATTAATTTATGTGGCTTACAGTGCTGTTGCTGCAATAAATTTAGATGAACTATTTTTTTTACCAAAATTTTTGCAGCAATAACACTGTAAGCCACAGTTTTCTCAAAATATGACCTTTTTAATTATTTTTTTCAATTTCTATAAATGAGATTAGTAAGTATATGTAATTATGGAAATTAATGGACGTATAATATTTAAATTCGTCTTTTTGTATGATTTGAGGATTTAAAATAAACTTCAAACTCAATTATCTCAAAATAAGGATCAGGTGGCATACAGTGTTAATGCCCCAAGTCCTTCATTTGTATTTATTTATACCTCGAATGGATTAGACATAGAAAATAAAGCTGTTTCTTATATCTAGGTACAACAATTAAAAAGTAATCCCTTGATAAGTTTAACTATAAAACTTCTTTTACATACGTGCCATACTCACAATTAAAATAATTTTAGCAATATAATTATCTAGTTTGGAAAAGTAGAACTGCACCTAGAGGCATATTAATTTGAATAATATTCATAACCTATTATGTGAATGACGTTTATATGGCAGTTAATTATTATGATTGCGGCCGCTAAAGACATTATGCAAAATGAATCAATTCTAATAAAAATAATTTCAGTAGGTGTAAGTATCAAGTCATACATTAATGTGTACATAATTATATTTATCTAGTACCTATACTATATCATTCACACACATAAGCGGTGCAATTTTAGCAAACATAATGATTTACATTTTTAAATTAATTATTCCGTAAAATATATGACATTCTCATGTGTAATCCAAGTGAAATACGTAACAGTGAAAAGTGCCATGGGAAATAAGTGGTGTACGGGCCGCGGGCCAAAAGTCATTCAGAATAAAGGAGATATAATGATGGACAAGGATTCAGAGGACTTATCACTTAATAATAACAAGAAAATAACACATACTACAAACCAAACGCCACAAGATAATAATATAACTAAATCACTCGACATAGAAAATAAAACAGTGAATGATAGTAGTAATACATTAAACAATATGAAAATAATTGTAAAGAATGAAAATGTTGATGAGGCAAAGAGGGTGACTGTTGTCAAAACTATGTTAGAAGAACCCAAATCTACAATGGATCCGCAAATGATGAAGAACAATCTGAGTGGAAGTAAAGGCAATGAAAAGAGAATGAACACGAAACCTTTTTACGACTTGCTCACCGAGAGGTACAACTTTATTAATAAGGTAATTGGATATTTTTCATACTTTTCATGATATTTTTTTCAAATTTTAACTTATTTACTGCTTTGTGAATTGAAATCGGATAAAATTTATGAAAGTGAAAATATCAATCATTACTATTTTTTTTTGAAATATTGTAGTGGCCTACGTAGGAGTGTCTGAAGATTGATTATACCTTGCGTGATCGTGACCGTCTTTTTTTCGTCTTTGTGTTGTCCTGCCTACCTTGGTAAAGAGTCTTAGGTCTGGTTGAGTCTGATGTCTCTTTAAGGAGGGGAGTTTTTCTATAGCGGCTTTAGCATCGGCGACCTTTAGATTTACCGACTTAAATATCCTTAGGAGGTTTCTGGACACTTTGATTGATAAATTAATTATTTTGTGTATATTATTATGGTTCTTTATATTAGGTATTTTGCTTCCTTTGGAAAAGGCTTTATTTTATTTTGCGTTGTATGTACATGTTTGCTTCTTCAGGTAGAGGGACATCGAAGGAGTGTAGGTAAAAGATTCCACATGTTTAGATTTTGGTGGTTTTCGCCAGCCAGCCTCTAAGGCTGCCCTCTAAATGACATTTCCCGTGTAGACAAATTTATTAATGCAGAAATTAGAATCAGATAAATAGAACTCCCCAGACTTCTGAAAACTTGTAGTGTTAGTCTGTTAAAGATAAAAAGAATAGGTACAACACCTAGTAGTTACTATACGACGGTATTACAATATAATATTATAAAACATCCATTGTGGATTTACCAATAAGTTCGTTGACATGAAGAATTGCTTGTACAAGTGCCTACATAGGAGTAGGTACATAACATATTACATATAGTTAGTTACACACGCTAAATACCTACTATATTATGTAAACATCTTAAAACATCAACACCATTTTAGTATTTAGTGTTAGTACTTATATATACATATAGATATACACTACCTACTACTGTTCATTTGTTCATATTTTTACTATATAGGTACACAGAGTTATTTACTGTACCTTTTATATTTCGTAAGTGGAGAAATATGTAGATTCATTATAGGTATAATATCTACATAGATACAAAATATTAGCATAAGTTTTTCTAGGAACACAGTGAGGTATTCTATGGATATTGGAGGCACTCCCTATACGAATTCATCTGAACAATTCGACATCGGTCATATATTATTATAAGATATAAATATTATGTAGATGAGTCTAGTCCCGTAGATATTATCAGTTAGCAATTTAGTTCTAGTATTCAAATGTCTTCGTAACAAATAGGAAGTCATCAATATTGACTAATCGTTCGCCAAGAAAATAGCTATGGCAATTATTTTTTAATATGAATTATGTGAGGATGTGTACGAAACTTGTATACATTTTAGATTATCAGTCTATCAGAAGATTACACAGAACTTTCGCTATTTTCTAAAATAAACCAATTCACACTGCTCATACCATAAGTGAACTGTAATTCCGGATTACATTTCACATACAATGATACATAGTTAATAGTAGATGGATGATGAGGACAGAAGGGTGTCCGTGGCGTGTGCTGTGCTGTACAGTTGAATTAGAGAAACCAAAGAGAATGTAGACTTATTCTTTTTATTTGCTAAATAACACACATGTAGGCAATGTTATTGAAATTAGATTTACGTTTGGTCCATTATGGGAGCTTTTTTACTAGAAAACATTTTCTAATCAATCCTATTATTACAAACTCATAAGCTGTTATTCATTATGCTCGTGTGTATCTTGATTAGTATTGGATATGTTATATTTGTTGATATCATCCCATATACATAATTATTGTTCATTGACTGTCTGAATGAGTCATCTATATACCTATTATACATTTACTTATTATATCGGCTTCATAACAATCTGACTGTTGTATCTACCAAATACCTAATAGGTATATTTGATACACTTTCATTTTATTTTGAAAATAAGATTTTAGCTTGATACCATATCGAATTACCTACATAAGATTACCTATTAATTTTTTTACTAGTACTAATGCGTGTGTGACATCAAAATGACAAGAGATAGATCTTAGACTGACACAGAAAGTACATCTCCTACTGTCGGCCAAGGGAGGCATAACAACAAAAATTCGAAGAAACGACATCGTCAGCGACAGCCACAAACACATAAGGCAAAATCTGCCATCAAGCACTCCCAGGTCAGCCGGGTGTAAGCCTGGTTCATGCAGAAGGTCCCACCGAGATATCCAGACATCCACAAATTTCAAGAAGGTTTTAAAATTCGCCAAACTAATCAACTCTCCAAACCAGAAGTATCTGGAGATGTTATCACTTATACTATTAATCGTTACATTTCTTGCATCCATCATCATTGCGCACTCCCACATGATTGCCCGCA
Source organism: Athripsodes cinereus (assembly GCA_947579605.1). NCBI lineage: Eukaryota > Metazoa > Arthropoda > Insecta > Trichoptera > Leptoceridae > Athripsodes > Athripsodes cinereus. Next base: position 14,079,978 of record OX388313.1, on the reverse strand, counting down.
GACTGAGCTCCCATCCCATAAGCACACCACGGTCCGTCCACCAGCCCAAGTTCAAAGAGCTTGGCTTTTAGCATCCCGTGGCCTGTCACTAACTAAACTGAAAAGTGGTCAAAGCACGAGAGACGCCTTTTAATCCCCTTTCACGCGTTGAGGAGAAAACCGTAGACAAGCATAGTGGTTCTCCCCGGTCCCATCTTCCTTGTCACACTTCCAACGTTCTCTCTCTAATTCGGCCGAATGCTCTACTAATTCCCCTATTCCCGGATACTTAGACTGCCGTACGAAATGATTATTTTTGTCGAGTATCATATAAATTATGTTCAAGTTATGTAGTACTAGTAGGTATTAAAATATTTTATTTTCGTCATATATTGTTTTTTTTTAACATCTTCGTCATTCTTCATAGTTCCTCATATTAATGTAGGAAAATAGTGTATTCAGTGACAGCAAAAACACAAAAAAAACTTGTCGTTCTTCCAAATAAAAACACTTGTACCCAAAACGTAAATAAAGTCATCCACATAATTATTTGAGTATGGCATTATCATTTGAGTTAATGTAAAGGCATAATTCATTCGATTTCGGGTGCATTGCTATGAAAGTAAAGAAAAATGACTGCTAGTGACATAATTATGATTTTTGTTAGTCAATATGTCTTTATTTCAATTATTTTTTTGTAATATAAACCTTCATCTTGAAAGAATTCGTTAGACGATAGAATTAATATTTTGTTTTCAGATAATTTCATCATCACATAAGTACCTATATATGATAGCTTAGCGTAATTTGTAAATACGTATTAGTGATTGTTTTGTGTAGGTACATAATTTATTTAGGACTATTTTATACTCTTTAGAAATTTAATTTAAAAGCATTAAATTATACGAGTACCTACCTATATATCCCCATTACAATTCTTGTCTTTTTTACATTTTAGGCTTTGTTTAGCTGATTTATTTTTATGAACCAGTATATTGTAGGTACATAATAGTATGATGCGGTTTGTGTGAGGAATATAAGTATAATTTGTTTTATAGGTTCTGACCTTACCGAGTGTTTGGTAAATTAATTAGCAATTCATATTGTATTAATATGTATTTATGTTTATTATAGCTAATATTGCGGCGAACCGAAGATAAGTGAAGCTATGTAAATATTTTTATTTCATGATGTGATGGGTGCTAAATAATAATAATAATATTACGTACAAACTCTCTTCAAGGGCGTACCCTTGGAAGCTGCTGCCTCCTCGGTGGTTTCATCTCTGCCCAAGAAGTCAAATCCAACATTTGCCAGATAAAATTTAACTACGACCTCAACTGGTGGTAACAACAGTCATGTCACTCATTGGTTAAAACTGGATGTAAATCTAACTTCTATCAATCTGTCTATACTATCACGGCATATCCCTGAAGAGGGATAGCCAGCTGTATAGGTCGTCTTTTGTGTTATAAAAAAAAACATTCAGGATGGGTGGGTGACATATTTCATCGATGAATTAAATATATTAAATGGCTTATACGTGATGTCTTACAAATACCTGTCACAGGACCTACAGAAATGAATGAGAAACTTATTATATTCTGTACACTCCGCGGCTATGGATCTATTTTTTTTATTACCGGCAATCCAAAATTTTATTCAGTTTATATTATCTTAGATTGGATGGGTTAGGAAAATATCACTTCTGCGATAAACTCGCCCATTGTACAGTACCAATTATTTGTATCACATTATTTTATAACTTTGTAAATATGTATTGTGCAATAAAGTTTATTATTATTATTGGATAAAATAGATCAAATCGGAATCTAAGTTTGCCTTCCCACACCTCTAGAAAAATATTCGAGATGCCCTTGCCCTACCACATGCTACGTGTTTTATAAATATTTCTAAATTACCATATTACTTATTGGGTACACTTTAGTCTGAGGATCATTTAAAGATATACCGACGATAACTGTTCGTTCGTAAGTAAAATAAACACTTCACAGTCATGAGAAAATTTATTGATATCAACAAAAGATTATAACTCTCCTCTCGAGAGCACAGAGTAGGGTGGAAATAAATTTCCTCTAATCAGAGTGATTATGTTACAATTGATAACACCTGCCTCTTCGCATAATATTCCATACGCTCTGTTAACGGTGTGTTGTGAATGTCGGTCATATAGGCTCTTAGGATTATTATAGATTAAAAAAAACAGTGCTCATTTCGTCCAATTATCATTGAAAATTACTAGAACGTGAATTGCGCCTTCGCAACAAAGTCGCCCTCTTTATGTTGGTTGTATGTAATATGAATGTATTTTTATGTAATGAATATATAGAATACATAATGTATTTAAGTTTTAACAGCCACAAGCAAGTTAGTTATACAAAACGATACAACAACACTTTGAAGTATGATGTCACCAGTACACTACAATCAAAATACACTCTAAATCAAGGGTGGCTAACCCGCGGCCCGTTGGGTGTCTACGTGGGGCCCGCGAAGCATATGCACACTTTTTTTTAATAGTCGGTACAAGTATCGTGAAATTTTTGAAAGGTATTTTATTTATTATGGCCATAACATCCAATGAGATGAGCCGCCATATAATTTTTTTTTTTTTTTTTTATTTATTCACATATTCACGGCCGAAGCCTTTTACGTGTAAAAAAATGAGTATACATACAAGCCTTTTACGTGTAAAAAAATGAGTATACATACAAGCCTTTTACATGTAAAAAAATGAGTATACATACAAGCCTTTTACATGTAAAAAATGAGTATACATACAAGCCTTTTACATGTAAAAAAATGAGTATACATACAAGCCTTTTACGTGTAAAAAAATGAGTATACATACAAGCCTTTTACATGTAAAAAAATGAGTATACATACAAGCCTTTTACATGTAAAAAAATGAGTATACATACAAGCCTTTTACATGTAAAAAAATGAGTATACATACAAGCCTTTTACATGTAAAAAAATGAGAGAAAGTTGCTACGCATATCGTCGGCCGGTGTGGCGTGGAGGTAACGCTCTTGCCTTTGAGTCACGAGGTCCCGGGTTCGATTCCCGGCCAGGGCAAAGTGAAAAATGACCTTTTTCAAATTGTCCTGGGTCTGGGTGTTACATGTATATGTGTGTATCGTCGCGTTAGTACCCATAATACAAGATTCATCTTAGTTTGGGACTAGCTCGATATGTGTGAGTTGTCTATGTATGTTATGTTATGTATGTTATATACCATAGACGTATACCATGGACGGCCCACAGAACGAATGTGTCAATCTTGACTGAGCTCCAGATAAAGACTCGACTGTCTGTAATATATCAGAGACGTATATTAAGCTTTTTCGGACATATTATAAGACGTAAGCCAGACAATCTGGAAAAAAATATTTTGTCTGGTGGAGTCGAAGGAAGAAGAAGCAAAGGCCGAATACCGACAAGATGGTCAGATCATGTGAGAGATGCTGCAGGGGGTACAATGTGTGAGGCGTTTAGGCAGGCGGAGGACAGGGCACGGTGGAGGAGCTTGTCGCTTGGTTGGGGTCATGGTGGTCACGATCCTCAGCATTGCGGGACCGACTTAGAAGAATACATACAATACATGCATACAAAAAGTATTTTTTTTGTTAAAAAAAGACAGAAAACAATTAATTTAATACAAAACAAGAGTACCTACAATTAAATAATAGAATAACGTTAACTTAGGTAAAAAAGTTTTTTATAAAAATTTGGTCAAGAGATTTTGAGTAAATATTCTTAAAGAAAACCGAGGAGTTTTGAAACATTTCAAATTCCTATACCATTTTGAAAATTCGGCGACGGGGGGGGGGGGGGAGAAATTTTAAGGTGAAGTAAAATTATCAAATGTTCCATATATGGAGTATATTGTTGTGCGGCCCGGCAGGTTACTCATTCTGTAATTTGGCCCGGCTGCTGAAAAGGTTGGCCACCCATGCTCTAAATCGTATAGATTAGGTAGGTATCTATAGGTAGGTATATGAATGATGTTACATCAACACCTATTAGATTTACGCACTTTTTTTATTATTCATTACTTATCTGGTACATAGAAGTAAAACCAAATAAACTTCATAGTAATTCGGTTAATATGTTATGGGTTTTTATGAAAAAAAAATGACATGGAATTATTATCTTTGTATACCGATACGGTATTTCCTACAAACGAGGCAGCCATCAGATAATACAAACTAATAAACCTATCTATCTACATTTCAAATATTATAAACATGAAAAAAGTGTACTTATGGACTCCTAACTTTCTAAAAGTAAGTACCTATATTATTTACATCTTTTATCATGTGACGAGATATGTTACCTATCTCGAATTATATTTTATTCCTATGACGTAATTGTAAGATTATAATTTAAAATATTGAGAATGTTTCTCAATTGCCATCAATATACTAACGCAATTTTGGATATTTTCATATTATTTTGTTTTGATTGCCGCTTAGTAAAACAGTTGCCAAAAATAAACTACACTGCAGTAAAATAAATTACATACCTAGTAGTCGGGTTCACTTGGTGCTATGCCACAAAATGGATATTATCCAATAATTACTAAAATCTTGTGTATAGTAGAGGACCACATATGCCTTTTGTAGGTATATTAAGTGGTCCTCTACTACATTTATAATTTGTTGAATATCTACTCAAAACATTAACACTTAATTGCAAATGATCATAATATCAATTAATTAAAAAATAATATAAGGACTTCAAACAATATAAGAAACATTATACCCAGAACAAATAAAGTTCGAGATGGTTTCTTGTACTCTGCTGTTATGATTTATAACAGTTTGCCTGACCAATTGAAGAAATGTAAAAATCCTAAGGAGTTTGGAAAGAGGATTCAAGAGTTAGTAATGACTTCTCAATGTTTGTGATAGTGTTTTGTGTTTTTTTGTTTTCAATAGTGTTGCTGTTCTGTGATTTCTTTGCTCTGGTGTCTTATATTTTACTATAATATCAAATAATTTAAATTTATGAATTGTTTTACCAGATTTGTAATACTGCACGCCTCTGACACCAGCAACCTTAGTTGCTGTTTTGAGGTATTGTTTATGATTGAATAAATTGAAATAAATTGAATATCATCAAATTACATAGGAAGTCTGATAAACATTCTGTCAAAATAAGCGTTAAATATATCCATACTATTACTACTACAGTACTACTACTATTATACCATCACGGCATATCCCACAAGTGGGGTAGCCAGCAGACCAGCTGCATATAATTAACATGCATGTCTCCGTGCCAATATGAAATCAAGACATTTAGGATGGGTGGCAAACTTCATCGCTTAATTTAAGATGTAAAATGTCTTAACTTTTTCGAACACCTGCCTTTTACAGGACACTCGAAAACTTACAGAGGAAAGTGGGAGACCAATTCTTAACCGGGTGCTCCACGGAATAAGGTATGTCTCCCATCGTGAATATTTTATTTTTTATAAGCTCAGAGAAGAAGACCCGCATGAAGCAATTATATGCAGATAATCTGCTGGCATCTTTTCTCGTGGGAAATGTCGTCATGGTGTAAATACTCTAAATAGATATGTAGATTTTTTATAAGCTCAGAGAAGAAGACCCGCATGAAGCAATTATATGCAGATAATCTGCTGGCATCTTTTCTCGTGGGAAATGTCGTCATGGTGTAAATACTCTAAATAGATATGTAGATTTTTTATAAGCTCAGAGAAGAAGACCCGCATGAAGCAATTATATGCAGATAATCTGCTGGAATCTTTTCTCGTGGGAAATGTCGTCATGGTGTAAATACTCTAAATAGATATGTAGATTTTTTATAAGCTCAGAGAAGAAGACCCGCATGAAGCAATTATATGCAGATAATCTGCTGGCATCTTTTCTCGTGGGAAATGTCGTCATGGTGTAAATACTCTAAATATGTAGATATGTAGATTTTTTATAAGCTCAGAGAAGAAGACCCGCATGAAGCAATTATATGCAGATAATCTGCTGGAATCTTTTCTCGTGGGAAATGTCGTCATGGTGTAAATACTCTAAATAGATATGTAGATTTTTTATAAGCTCAGAGAAGAAGACCCGCATGAAGCAATTATATGCAGATAATCTGCTGGCATCTTTTCTCGTGGGAAATGTCGTCATGGTGTAAATACTCTAAATAGATATGTAGATTTTTTATAAGCTCAGAGAAGAAGACCCGCATGAAGCAATTATATGCAGATAATCTGCTGGCATCTTTTCTCGTGGGAAATGTCGTCATGGTGTAAATACTCTAAATAGATATGTAGATTTTTTATAAGCTCAGAGAAGAAGACCCGCATGAAGCAATTATATGCAGATAATCTGCTGGCATCTTTTCTCGTGGGAAATGTCGTCATGGTGTAAATACTCTAAATAGATATGTAGATTTTTTTATAAGCTCAGAGAAGAAGACCCGCATGAAGCAATTATATGCAGATAATCTGCTGGCATCTTTTCTCGTGGGAAATGTCGTCATGGTGTAAATACTCTAAATAGATATGTAGATTTTTTTACGATAGCTGCAGATAAAATTTTCACCATTTGTGATGGGAATATATTAATATGGAAATACTTCGTGATTCGTAAATAGTTATTTATTTTATTTCTTAAACTAAAAAGAACTAAGAACAGATTTTAAAAATGTTCGCAATATATTTTCTTCTGACTAATTTTTGCTTGAATATATTATGATAATTGCCATACCTATATGTTGTGCAAGTTCGCAACTTACAAATACGTATATAGCCACAGGAATTCATCCTAAAATTAAATTTCTTCTTTATATTGAATGTACCTACATCATTATACCTAGTTACTAAGCTGTGCATGGATAGGTCCCGGTCGATAGAACTTCTTTGTTCTGTACATGAAAGTGTTCAGTGACCCCACTTATACTGTATACAGAAATATAACATGAAGCAGTCACAATACATAAATCACTCCAAATTCTATTATAAATACCCTCTAAAATACTATATTACTCTATATTATGTACCTACTACATATATTATTGGACATTGGTAAACATACACATTCATTTCTATTTGTACCTACAAGTGTACCCACCGATTTCACATTGCACAGAGATAGGTATGTGTACATGAGAAATATTGCTAAGCGCTATACTTACAGTATGTTTCGGATATAATTATATTTTGTGTATTGGGTTAGTTGGAAGAGATCGCCAACGCATCGCAATGGCGGGATAGATATTGATTATATCTAATTTGAATGCATTTTTCTATAAAATTTTATGTATTGTGATCAATGTACAGTAAAGAATGAATAAATAAATAAATAAAATAAATATTAGATATATTTTGTATTCCAATACATACTAGGTATCACCTGGCAGTAGGTTATGTCATTTCCCTTTTGCTGTATTCTGTTTCAATTTTGATGCAAGTATTTTTTTAAAGTGTGTCAAACTTACACAAAATGTACCTTGTCATAATACTCTTATGTAAGTATAGTTGTACATTTAAAATAAATTAAATTAATGACAATCACATTTAATTTAGATAATAAATATTTAAATAAAAAACACTGTTTACTTTCATTTAAAATTGTTATAATATTAAAAGCTTTTCGGACATACGTCCATCTTCAGTAATAATTACTTATAACTGATTACTTATAAGTAATTATTACTGAAGATGGACGTATGTCCGAAAAGCTTTTAATATTATAACTATTTTAAATGAAAGTAAACAGTGTTTTTTATTTAAATATTTATTATCTAAATTAAAATGAACTTTCATAGTGTTTCCTCTTCGAAAATCGAAAAGTTATAATCACATTTACCTATAAGATTATAATATGCACTTACCAACTATACATGTATCATAATATACGAATATTCTTAGCTTATGAAATATCTTTTTGAGTTTACATAGTGTTGTGTCAATATTTTTTTTTTAAAAGATATATCTGGGTTTTTGTTATAAACCCAAATACAACCCTATACACCTTTCACAGTAAGCTACTAAAAGCTTGTGTCGTGAAAGGGGAGTTTGCCGGCACCTGGTATCGAACCACGGACCCCTTGTTCACGAGGCCGAGACTCTACCTTCAGACTACTGACGAACTCAAATATATATATATATATATATATATATATATATATATATGTCTTACTGCTAGAAATAATTTCCTCCTCTGAGTTGATGCAAACACAACAAGGAAGTATGTAAAAAAGAGCTATCAATTAGCACTTAGAAATACATACCCTACGTAGGGCATTAGTTTTACTAAAAATAAATTCTCGTTGTATCTAACTCATTAATTATGTTTTTTATGAATTAACTAAGTTAAAAGCTATACAATTAATTCAAATAGACACAGTAGGTATATTTTTGTTATTTTATTAGTTTTGTAGCCAGTCTAGGATATAATTATAATACCGATTTTCTCTGGTCGCAAGTATAATAAATTGAGTTAAGTTGTACTAATTACACATTGTTTGTATTATAAATTAGTGCCGTGTAGAATATTTGTAATTGCCAATATTGCGAATGTTGGAAATTTAGATTAATTAAATAGTTGTAAGGATATTTACTTATCATGATATAATCTTTTTGCCAAATCGTCAAAATACGAGAACAAAAAAGAAAATTGCGAAAATCAAAATCTTTGCGCATCTCAAAATTAGACACAATAACACAATAAACAGACGCTAAAACTGATTTTACAGCAGTGGTTATACTTTGCTTTGGTTTGTTCAGTAGAGCATCCGGCAAAGAATTGGTCTCTCACTCTTTTTCGTAAGTTTTCGAGTGCCATATTAAAGGTAGATGTTCAAAAATAAAAATATTTTTCTTTTCTTAAATTCAGCGATGAGGTTTGTCACCCATCCTGAATGTCTTAATTTTTTTGAAAAGGAGATGACATCTTACATGCATCTGGTCCGCTGGCTACCCAACTTGTGTAATGTACCGTGATGGTATATATATTATAATATAGTGGTTTATACTTTACTAAATTATTTTGCAGGAACCTACGCAGTAATCACAATAATTATCGGTCCTACTTTTCGGATGCAATTTATTAATTACATATTTATTTATTACATTTCATGTGACATTAATCAACTTGACACGTACATAGTAAGTAAATGTTGTTGTACCAAGTAAGTTGTATTCTGATATCTTCAATAATTTGGATGAACCCACACCTTCCTTCTGCGACTCTCTGTAGGCATACTCTGTACGTATATAACCTATGAGTAGGTATACCTAATACATAATAAATGTAATTTAAATTCAGTATTGTGTTGCACTCATCTTGGATAGGTACTTTACAACAAAGTATTGTGAAAACAATAATGTTATCAGTTTATAAATAATACAAGACTAACTAAGTATAATATACATAGGTGGGTACAATATAATACTGCATGTATTTTTTATGCTGTGTTGATTACGATACACTAGTGTAGGTTGTAAAATAAAATGTTTTATGAAAAGGAAACGTTAATTAAGCGTCAAATTTTGCTATTGAAATCATTCTACGTGACTGATGTTGATGAAGCTTTATTATAGATCCAATGCCGATAGATTCAAAGTCAAAGTATGTAGGAGAGAAAAGGGAAATATGGTATGACCATATATCTAGTGAACGAAATATAAAGACAATCATTTTCTTTTCTCTCAAGCAACAATGCCAAAATTCCTATACTTACATGAAAATATGTAAAAATACTCACACACACATAAGTACCTATATTATATTGTATCTCAAACGTAAAGTATCTACGAGAATGTCCATTATTTTGTTTTCATAAATGGAAAATCAATATAAACATTAATTTAGATCGTACTTCCTCATGAGAGTTCCGTGGTTTGCATCCCATTATCGACATTCACATTTACCTACATCAGATTCATATTATTTCTTGTCTTTTTACATCTTTATTTATTTATTCAACCAAACATCTTAAAGACATTGTACATCTTAAATTTAGCGATGAGGTTTGCCACCCATTCTGAATGTCTAAATTTTCTTGTTGGTACTGCAGGGCTACTCTTGACACAATCTAAATACGATCTTAATCTAGTCTTGATCTTGATAATACGACGCACGAAGTGACTATTGGCCAAAAATACACGCATACCGATCGCGCAGTAGCGGTAACGCGGTGTTTTTGACTATAGTCCCTTCGTGCGTCGTATGATCAAGATTAAGAGTAGATTAAGATCGTGTTTAGATTTTGGCAAGAGTAACCCTGCAGATAATGTTTATAACATACAGCCGGTCTGCTGTACAGGTAATTGAAATTATTATAGGTATCTACTCGTACAAATTAAATTCTAATACGTTGAAGTTATAAAAAAATATCATTGATTATCTCATAGAACTTTTTAAAGTAAGGTAAAACATTAATAAGTTGATAATTCCATCATAATTGCACTAAGTATTTATAAGATTTTAGTATTCATTAGGGCGAGCGTGCGCCTATTTTTATGCAATATCTTCATTTATTGCGTATTCGCACCGCGAACATAACTTCAGTAGGCGTTTCGGAGAAACGTGTATAAAATTTTCAATCAACCAATATTCTAAAGAAAGAAGACAACAAAGAACACCTGTAAAGAGAATCAGAATGCCTCGAAACTTTTTTTTTATAATTGAAGAAAAACGTAATATGTAAAATGTCGGTGCCTTATTCAACTGAATACACTCAATATCTTGAAAGACAAAGAAATGATCGCAATGAAAAAGCTTCATTACTTAGTACGTAATTATTTTCGGCTTATTCGATTGATCTTTTAATATAAATATATTGATGAATGAATATGTGGGTTTGCTACATTTCCAATTTTTTTTCTTGTCCTTTGATTTGCATTTTTCATTTCGGCCTTGAGTATATACACATGCAACCATTTTTATCTTGAAAGTTCAAAGAAACTTATAGCGAATTCATTATGGACTATTATATTTATTTATTCATGAACGACAGCACACATTTATATACCATATATTTTAAGTATTGAAAATAGAACGACTCTAAAAATTTTTGAGGTGTTTAATACTGTTTCAATTTGTAATCTCTTTTAATACTCTCACTAGCATACTATAATTTCATAATCATTTATTAAAATGCAATCTATTCATTTACTCAAGACATCAATATGAAGATATAATTTGAATCAATGATCCAGCTTTAACCAAAGATTGTAATAAGACAGGTGTTCGAAAAAATTAAGTCATTTTACATCTTGAATTCAGTGATGAGATTTGCCACCCATCCAGAATGTCTTGATTTTATATTGGCACGGAGAGGACAGCTTGCATGTTTATTATATGCAGCTGGTCTTCTGGTTACCCCACTTTTGGGATATGCCGTGATGGTATAGTAGTAGTAAAGTAATTATTATAAGTTTTCAATCAATCATTTGGACGTAAACAAAGCGCGACCTTAACAATGCCACCCACACGTGTCTTGCAAGAAGTATTGAATGTTAGTACCTGTAACGGATACCAGATATTATAATAATATAGTCAATGGATCTACTATTATCGTCCAGAAAACTTTGATTATTATCACGACGACTTTTACGTTGAATTTCTTGTTTACTTACTTACTAACTTACGTATCACAGGATTTTTTTTTCATACGTGGTAAATACGATATAAAATTATTCGTATGAAAATGAATGGTGAATCTAAAATACAAATTTTCAAATGTTTATTAGAATTTGCTGCTTGAGAATTATCTGAAATAATTGAATTTAGAATATTCGCAGTCTTTGTAATATTTCATTTACTATTATTGTAATTTCAAATGAGACAGAAAACTAACATCATAGTGTTGATATAAGTAAAGATTGTTGAAAGTAAGTGCATTGTAATAACATAAATAAATTATAATAGGTGTATCCTTATGCATAGAAACGCCTACCAGTAAAGTGTACATGGATATTTAGAATGCAGACATATCATATTATTATACAAATATCATGATAAACATAATAATAATTATTGTTAATGTCTATCATTTATTTCAATATTAATATCCTACCGACATTAGAGACATCACTCGACGAGATATGAACCTGTGACCTGGTATATGAAAAGTGCCATTTTATGTTGAGATGGCGCCTATAAACTTGTTGTGTGGGTGTGAATGCACTTGCAACAATATCTCGTCTTTGATTATCGTCATGATATTCTTGTAATGTACCTTCGTATATTTTACATGATTGCCTTAACGGTATATTTAAATTATTCATATTATTAGTAAGTTTTACAATATACAATACCTATGCTGCTGGATTTTCAAAAGGTTTTAGGTAGACAAGAGTTCAAGGAAAGCTCAGCAATGGATTAGTACCTACGAGTGAAATCATTACAACTGATACATTTCATATTTTGTGCTTATTTTCATGGGTATGAAGAATTGACGTCTTTTTTGTACAATTTTGAATACTTCATGATATTTTTTTTTTAATATAGAAAAGTATAGAAAAAATATTCCTATTTTTAGTATAGAAAAAATATTCCTATTTATATTTACATATTAATTTTGACTTTTTTTGTTTCATTGGTAACAGAACGACACATTGCATATTATTTAGATTAATAATATACTGAATTTATTTACTAATGTGGGCAGAAGTAGTAATAAATAACAATATTATTCAGGAGTTCCTGTTTTGTTATTATAACAACAATTTGCAGATACAAGAGTGCACGATGTGGGGATGAATTGTTTGAATTTAATCAGAAGATCGTTCTAATAATAGCATAGCGGCCATCAAACAATCGAGGATGTTAGGTATGCTAGTATTATCCTGTCTAATTTATAGTGAAATTAAGTTGGTTGATATTAGATTCAGACCTATAATTTTGTGCCTACATTCCTGACAGATGTTCTGTTACATAAGATTTAGTAGGTAGCTGATTAATCATATTTTTGATTTTAAACTACTCTAGACAAATCATTCCAATTAATTCAACTCCGGCGACGAGGATTGACAATGTCTCTCAATAAAGAACATAAAGAAGAAGAAAACATTTGTTTTTTTCATTTCGACAATGTGAAATCCGGCAACGAGCAGAAATATTCTGTTCACTCTGAGAATCGAATCCACGAACCCCTCGCTTACAAAAGGAGTGTAAAGACCGCTAGTCAACCTATTATAAATTATAATAGGTTTTAAGTTGGTACGTATGTTTTACATGGTGAACTTTCTTTTAGGAATGCATGATACAGAGTCTCAATGCTTATGAATCGATTCAAGGAGTACTCTTTAAGCCCGGGCAACATTGGATTATTTTGAAATGGGTCTGGTTAATGTGCAGTCAGTTATTTAAGTACCTCGTAAATAATATAAATTTTTATTTTTCATATGTTGTGTAATAAATGTATTAGTTAAAGATATATTATATAATGGCCAATAAAAATTAAATATTAGAGTTTTAGGTATTTTAAATGACCATCGTAAGAGCATAGTCTAATTCCTCTCCAACGACGTGATTCTGGCGAATGTCAGGCTTTAATTTTCTCCATGTTCTTTTCAAGTCCAGTCCTGCAACTATTCTCTTATATAAATTGCAGGATGTTATATTTCATACATACTACCTAGAGAAGAAATATAAAATTAAACTATATCTAAAATTTTGATATTACTCATCGTAGGACGAAACACACAAAATGTTGATATGAAGAGAATAAAAAGTATAATAATGTATTATAAACTAATTTATTTCTAAATATAATGCAATACTTTCGAGATTTATGGTGTCCCAACCGTGCTGACTATAAGTAGGTAATGAAAGCAAATCTTTAGATTGAAACAGTCACTAGTCACTACGTCCATATATGACTTGATTAATAATATTCCGACAATTGTCACATTCACGTAATACATTCATATTATTTTGCATTGTACCTATTGCTAATCCGTTACTTCCGAGTTATGAAAGATGCGTCACATTATGAAGGAATAACTTACATCACAAGTCTCTTTAGTATAAACACAATTAGTAGGTATACGTTTATATGAACGCGGCTCCAAGTTTATGTGTTTATGATTTTTCTGACTTTTTTAAGGAAAGGAAATTATTGTATACTATTGTGCCCACAATAAAGGACATAACCGCAGGATATCGCGGTTACAAATATTAATTCATTTATACAATAAAATAAATAATATGATTTAAGTGGTGAATTAGAAAATGTGCAATAAAATTTAAGTATCACAAAACGCCGTTTTATTTCCACTTCATTTACTGTGTTTTGTGATAAATTTATTATTTTATAAAATGTTGTTCCATAAAGTGTCGCTTGCTAAATTCGAATATTTACTACGTAACAATTTATCCATATATACCATTGTTTACTATTTTTGACGTACTAAAATGAAAATAAAAACACAATATCATTAAACGGATTAGTTTATCAAACTAGCTTTTGAACTAAGTTTTTTCGATTTATTTTGAGGACACACCTATATGAAGAGTGAATTAATATGCTTATATATACCTACCGAATAATAATTTAAACTTTAAAATAACTCTGTGCACTGCACATATGTACCTTGTACATACATATAAGTTTGTTATAATGCAAAATGTTTTGATATTATGATTTACCGTGATAAATCTCGAATCAATATGTCACAATAAAGTGAGTATGTGTCAGTTGAAAGCTCAGTATGAAAGTATATTGTGTTATACATTGTGTTGTACTAGTATTATACGCCGACTAACTGTCTAGAGATGATGCGATGATAAACCAGATGAGTCATCATTGAAACATCAAGCGGAACTTGTGATAGAGAAATGTTTATACCTACTTAGTTAATGGTCAATAGATTTGACCTTTTGAGTCACTCAACCTTTGCGGGACACTCCAAAGGATTCAAGTGTAAAACAATAATTAAATGTATCTATTCGTCTCGTTAAGATTTTGGTTATTATACAAACATCTTATACAATATTATAATAATGACAATAAGAAGTGTGGATGGCGATTAAAAGAAGTCATGAGCTATTGGCGAGATTATCGTCTGGCGGCAATAATTATCTTCCAACTAATCAAATTAAAAATGATTACATCTTTATTGTGATTAAATGTTAGGTATGGTAGAGAGTTACAGTTTTGCCTTTTTAGCCTAAACCATTAAATTATATATTTTGGGTTTCTCTAAACGCCAATGAGACAATGACTGAGTCAAAATGTAGTTCAAGGAAGTAAGGAAGTTGATAAGTAATGCAAATAGTACGAGTAAGTTTCAATGATACGAGTAGGTACCTACACATTCATTACCAACACTATACAGTAGGTAGGTACTTACCTAGTACAGTGTAGCACAGCATTATTATTATGTAGTGTACGCGTGCGGTCTGTGCGGTAATCTCCTAATAACATATTTAAGTGAATCATTCGCAGATATTTTTCTAATCCATTTGTCAATACTGTTCTCATTATTCATGTGCTTCGTTACAATAAAACATACGAGTAGGTACCTATATCAGTATTAATAAACAAGAAAATTTTAACAACGAGGCCTGTTACCCTGTTCTGTTACTCATCCATCAGCGTGATATTATGATGACACACAGAAGATCCTAAGTAGGTACCTACCTACACATGTCAATTTTAAGGAATAAATGATTCGATAGCAGCCCTCTACTTGTGTGAGAAGTTACGAGTATGTAACGTTGAGACCTAGGGTAATATTTGTGCTATCACACTTAGATGTACATTGTGTAATGTGTAGTGCACACTATTGCGATAGGGCTCGGGTACCACAAGGTATAGTACAAAAAATAAATTCGGAATAGTACAATAGTACAAAAGTAGTAGATATAGTACAAAAATAAATTCGGAAACGTAATAAACGTTTTAGTTTTATTCTACACAACTTTCCTTATTTCCCACTCAAGTCCGGTATTACATACTTCCCTTGTATTCCATCATGGTGGATTATCTGGTCTATAGGTAAATTTCTGCGGTTGCATTAGAATTTTATGAGTCATAACTTGAATAATAATTTCCTCTTTTACCTCAAACACACCTAGACAATACATAACCATATAACTTGTACAATATTACGTTTGATTGATATTTGGATACCATTTACCTATAGTTGTATAAGGACATGACTCTCGCTAATATTATTACATAGGTACGTACTTTAGTTCAATAATCTCAAGTTGAAAGTTGTATGATTAGTGTAAGCACCTCGCATTCATACTATTGCAAATAATATATGTCGCAAAGTAAAATTTATATAAGTAGGTATATAGCAAATATACACAAAAAATGCTAAGTATGCAAGACGCCCGCATTTATTTAAGTTTTAAGTTATTATATTGCACGCTTATTACAAATGTTTTTCATATATTGTTTTATGATAATTGGTTTTCGTGGCCCATTCTATTATCTATCTATATAGACCTTCATGCCGTGTCCCAAGTGGGATAATCAGAGAGGATTGAATGCCATATAAACCTTTTTTTTCCTCATACACGCACGCCGATTTCTCCTGCAGCCGTCTTTGAAAATCTTATCTACATGATCAAGCCACGTAGTTCTCCACGTCTTTCTCACACCCTCTCTTTCACTATTAGTACAGAGAGGAAAACTTGCATGTTTATTACAAGTAGTTTTTCATCTCCCTACCCCACTTTGGAAGATGTCCGTGATGGTATAAGTAGATGGATACTAAATATGCATACATACAGTCAATCATATTATAAGAAATAATTCTTCTATGGGGTTATTACAGTAAAAGATTATCATCAATGTACCTACGTACATAATATACTATTATGATATTTTGTGCTATCATACTGACGCCAATGCTCGTGTTGTTTGTAAAAGCTGTTTTGATATAAATGCATCAGTTTATTCTCATTAAATTAAACAATTTTATTCATATAAAATCATAAATGATATGACAAAATACTGCAATTTCAGATATCTATCTGCTCCTCCTTATTTTAAATCCAGGATCATTTTCAATAAATAGTGATAATCTCGCCACTGCACATCATCACATTTTTTTCTGTGTATTCTGCTTTATTTAATTTGTTATATGAATGATGATGTGCAAGAAGAATAAAATAAATAAATAAATAAAATAAAAAATGTAGTTTTTTTTTATTTTATTTATTTATTTATTTATTCTTTTTGCACATCATCATTAACCAATAAGGTAAGAAGTAATTTTTGATTCGTAACAGAAAAACGGGTAGGTAAGTGCATAAATTATTATGTATGAATGGTACATATTTTGCCAATTTAGGTGAGTATATTTTATAATATGTATATATGTGACCAGCCTGGATGTTTTTCAGATCAGTACAAGAAAGAAGTTGGTTTGTATTCTTACTATTCATTTTTGAAGTACCTAACTCATTGTTCGATGCAATTCTTAGAGTAAAAGGTTTTTCAAAAATGAATAATGTGATGAATGTATTGAGTTCGAGTGCTTTTTACAGGGATGTCAATTTTCTACAAATAACTCTGATTTCGAAAATAAAGTTAATATTCTCGTGAAAAATAATAATTTTCTAGCAGAACTCGCTTTCTGTCTGTATAGCCCATAGCGCGGTTCATAGCAAATACTCGTATTCTCGTGTTGCAAGAGGTCTAGTTTCCTTGTTTGGTTCGTCTCCCGCGTCCACAAAAGGACTATTCATTATTTCAATTCAACAGATTAAACGTTCATATCGATATTGTGTATCTAAAGGTAACCTAAATTAGATTTTCTAAGCTTGTAAGCGTAAGTACAATTGTACTATAATATGTTTAGAAATAAATTTAGTGAACTAATAACAAATTAAAAATGGGATTTCTCGTGGAATCCCGGGATACATTTGGTCTTCCACAGTTTTATATTTCACAGTGCTGAAATATTTCACAAATAATTGTAGGAATTTGTACACAGGTGACGATTAAACCAGAGTAATCAAACTTTTCATCCATCACGAATGTTGTACATAATTCTTTTAAGGAGTCTTTTGACATAATTCTTTTAAGGAGTCTTCTGACTTTCCATAATTTATAAGGTGGAGATAGAAAATAGGTACTCTTCGCAATGATGCAATTTTTACTTGAATTAAATTTTATGATTAAAAAGAAAAAATGTAACCTTCGATTTTAATTATCTGTCTTTATATAAATTAATTATGTATTGACGATATTCATGTCTTATAATTGGGTTGATAAGTACCTACCCATAGTTAAATATCAGTAAATTTCATATATTATATTTTCAATCAATGGGATTTGAAGTTAATTAAGAACTGCTTGTAGTAAGATGTAAGTGGTAATTATCTATTATATATAATAATGCATAGAAGTACTAGCAACTACAAAATAACCAAATGATTATTATTAATCCGTAATATACTTATTAATAAGCTTTAACTTATTAGAACTTTAATCTATTCTCGCACGAACAAAACAGAATCAACATACATTCATTCATATTATATCTTCTGATATCGCATTGGCTTACAGCTGTAATGCATTATTGTTATTGTATATAATTAAAATAAAATTAATGATCATTTGATTTTACATAAAGCCTGTGATATCAATAATGCAATTAATATAATAAATTTGTTATAGATGTTTGATAGTCGATGTTATATTCAGAAATTATATTTAACTAAATATTTTAAATTTTCATCATTTCACTAGTTATGAATGATTTGTAAGATTTACAAAAAAGATTTGCGATTATCACATAAACCTATAAAAATATATAAAATATTCAAATGTATTTAATTATTATCAAATTTGTATAACATCAAAAAAACTGCCGATCTAATGTAAATTTTTAATGCAGTTATGTAATGTATTACCTAGTTTGTAGTCGCCATATATTGTTATCAGTATCGCGAATTATTGACACATATTAAGTCAAAATTTTCATTCGGTAATCTTACTCGTTAAACAGAACAACTTTATATCTCAAGACGCTCCCAAATTGATGTTTATCACTCACCTTCATACCATACATATTACTTTATCGTTTTCTCTTTTTCAAGTTTAAGTGACGCAGGTGCTAATCATTGTAATTATTTTCTAGAATTACCTTTTATTTACCGCTCAATTGATAAGGGATGGGATGTTTTATCACCTCGTATCAACATTTTAAAATATCTTGACGTAATCCATTTTAAGACAAGCAGACCAACTTGTTCATTACCTTAGATTTTTTGAAGTCACTTATGTGACTTGATTTGATATTCATAAGAGTATGCGTCCATTTGAAAACAGCCAGAAAATGGAAATTTCGTTGCTCAATATTTCTGCTTTTTTTATACTTCGCTCGTTAATTACCTGATATATTGAGACTTTCAAAGAAGTACTATTCTCAAATAATTTTGTAAAGAGTTCGTCGGTAGCCTGGAGGTAGAGTCTCGGCCTTCAGAACATGGGGTCCGTGGTTCGATCCCAGGTGCCGGCAAACTCCCCTTTCACGGCACAAGCTTTTAGCTTAGTGTGAAAGGTGTATAAGGTTGTATTTGGGTTTATAACAAACGCAAAATCTAGGACTAAAAATAAAAAATATCGAGCATCGAGCTTTCCATTTTCTGATTGTTTTTAAATGGACGCACACTCTTATGAATATGTGAATTGGATAATTAATACTATTTAGTTAACTTCCAAGTGACTTTATTATCAAGAAGATTAAGTCGAGAGTCTCCGAATACTAATAATAAGTGTAGTAAATAAAGTCATTTGGAAGTTAACTAAATAGTTTTTTTTTCAGTTTACCTTGAAATGGACTTCCAACAAGTACCTTCGATTAATAATATCAATTTTTTTTGAATATCTAATCAAGTCATGTAGCTACCTTCTGTTTGAATTGAAAATCTCTCTTGATATTGTCCTCGTAATCAATATAAATATAATCTATAGAAAACAATTACACGCATATATATTATGAAACATTAAATTAAATTTACTAAATCTAGTAGCGTGGTACATAACAAAACAAATTGTGTGACAATATAATAAATATGTACATATCGTAGAGTCCCCGGTAAAGAATAGGTCCTCCACTCTTTTCTGTAAGTTTTCGAGTGTTCTGTAAAAGTCAGGTGTTCGTAAAACCTCACATATAAGACAATAATTAATATCTACAATACAGCGACGAGACAAGATAATATCTAAAATTACGAGCAAACTAAGAATAATTTAATTTTAATGTTGGAATGATTTCAATAGTCATAATGTATAAGCCCATTAAGATAAGTAAACCTATCAATAAATAAATAATATAAATAAAGTGAGTGGCCCCAATACGTGATTGTATACAAATACACAGCACTATCATTCGGAGCCTTCATACGAAATGTTTCATAATGAGATATTGAATTGGAAATTTTGATATTAAAACAATGTTAAAAATCAATTTGTTGTATGGTATAATTTGAATTTATACCTACCGAATCATAAAATTACAGATATAATCTCGGGTCATGACATCCACTAGAGAGTCATGTAGCGTGCCAACGAAATGTTATATTACTTGAAGTTTGAAGGGTGAGAGTATTGAGCGAGTGCAAGTTGATTATTATCAAATATCGCAGGTAGATAATGTAGTGAAAACATTTAGAAGGTTTGCTAACCTATTAATAATATATGGTTGGTAATAATGTTTATTTGGATGATTAAACAGTTCAAATTAATAGATTTCAAAAAACTTATTGTACTCCGAAGACAAAAGCTCTCTTACACTTTTATTTAAGTTTTGAGAAAACATCTAAAAAGATTGTCACTAAGATATCATAAAGAAAAAGTTAGTACTAAGATATCGATCTCAGAAAACGATAACTGTTAATTAGTTGTATAATTTAGATAATCAATAATTGATTATTATTAATTGGGTATAGTTAATATCTAGTATAATTACTACACTGTTATCTTCGGCTCCAACCATTAGATTAATTATATTCACTATGATTTTCGTCACAAGATATCTTAAGCGGCGCTCCCGATTAATGTGACATCGGCAGTTCTATGATATACTTTATCACTTATTTATCAGCTTTTTACAATATTCAAGTACAAGGTGTTTTCCGATAACCCTATAGCAATAGTGCATATCTCATATTTTGATCTAACACGTATATTTCATTATGTAGGTACGAGTAATCATTTTTTAAATGTGGAAAATTTTCCATAAGTTAATCATTATCACTAGGACAAAATAATAATTTAAAATACTTTTTCTAATCATACAAGTATGTTTTCTCATATAAAGTTTTCAACAAAATATGATAAAATAGAAAAACATCTCTTCCCTATTCAACCTTCGCTATTTTCTTGTAAGTACAGGTTGTTTTCTAATTTCCATGACTTTCCTAACGCTCTAATATTGTTGTTATAGTGTGAAGATATGCATCACTTGCACAATTGAGAAAGAGTATGTAGTCCAGATGCTTACGAATCGACTCAGTCTGGTTTTAGGGTTTAACTCCATGACAATGTCCACCAATTCCACCTTTCCTCTCACGTTTTTTCTCACCTCAATCCTTTCTGAGCGGGCGAATGCTCTCAACATATAATATTTTAAATATTTATCTCCCCCTACAAATAGAGGTAAAATCATTATTTGGGAAGAGTGGAAATCCTAAATATACTACTACTACTATACCATCACGGCATATCCCACAAGTGGGGTAGCCAGCAGATCAGCTGCATGTAAGAAACATGCAAACTATCCTCTTCGTGCCAATATAAAATCAAGACATTCAGGATGGGTGGCAAACCTCATCGCTGAATTTAAGATGTATAATGTCTTAATTTTTTCGAAATATATTTTTTGCGAAATTCTGTTGAGAAGTTATTAGATTATTATTAAGGGAAATACAAACAATTAGTAATTCATTGTAGAGCAAGAGTTAAGTTTCACGGGTTTTCCTAGAGATTTCATTTGACACGCGATTTCAAATAGACAATTTAATTAAATATTAATGCTATGAGTAGTTAGTTACCACTGATAAAATTAAGAGTTGTCATATGAAATAGATTTACTTCTCCTATAATACGTAAAATTAGATACATCTACATAACATAGCTCTGAGGAATACTTATTTCATCGCTGTAATTCACAGAATTAGTCGTGATTCCATAATGGCTATATTGCAGGCGCCAATCACCTATAAGGATTTTATAACATGTATAAAATTGCAATAATATAAAGTAAATTCGTGATCTATGCACTAATATAGTCGTATCGATAATACATTGTAACTTACTGTTATGGAAGTGATGCACATTCGTTTTGGAATTTCCTGAAAAAAATATGTTAAATAGTTATAGATTAATTAATATATTGAATCATGCTTGACCTTAAGGGCTTGTGAAATTGTGTTCTAATATTAATAAAACATATTATTTTTGCTAATTTGAAAGGTATGGTGATGGTGTATGGCAATAATCTTTACAAGAAGGAATGAACTGCTACATAAAAATATACATAGATACATAATATGTAGTAACACGCAACATGTCTAGATTTATTTGTGTGTAAGATTTTCGCTAAAAGTTATTTATGAAATTATAATATCATTTACTAGAATAGTATAATCAGTAACAAACCAGAATTTTTCTATTGGTCGTTCTTTCATTATGTTTTTTTTCCACAATTTAGCCTTAGGAATTTAAGAACATTTAGACTTTTGAATACCTGCTTCTCAAGTTTCTACCCCTCGCTGCCAAATTTTCAATTCGATATTTATGTCTGCCAAATTTTCATTTGGTCCTTTTTGTACAACAGTTTCATACCACACCCAGCTTATTTGCTAGGCATGCAATACAATCTTTCACATTTGGAAATAGTTCACTGCTCAAAATTTACACACAATTCATTTAAATCTGCAGTACCTATTGTATTGATAGTACCTATTATATAATATATATTTATTATTTCATCATAAATAAATTCCTTCATGTTGAACTAATAGTGAATTCGGAAGGAACCCCTGAAATATATGTGTTGAGTAATAATAGTACGTACATTATAGGATGTGCTGTCACACAGTTTTATTGTTCAAGTATATACATACCTACGGTTATGAACATAATATTATGAAAACAGTGGATTAGTCATTGTAGGTTACGAGGACTTATAGTGTTCAGTATTAATATTATTACGAAGCACTATCTTTCATATATATAATTTGATGTGTTGAATCTTGTGTATAAGGCAGGATTAAAATAATTGAAATATCTACTAGAATACTTCCTCATATTCATATTCACATTAATACTTTTGCCTGTATATAATTTTCAGTTTTGGAAATTATCCTGTAAATATTTATTTACTACGAATATTAGGTAAGGACTATAACTTCAAATTTGTCGTATTAAAGATGAAAAAGATTGTTGTGATCTTTAACTATGGATATAATGTACCTACGGTTAATAATAATTCCATTAAAATAATAAATAATTACTACAGATTATACCTACATACATCATATATATTACTAAGATTATACGTGTTTTGGAATTTCTGAAGAATTCATGAGAGATCACACCGTGCGGATGTTGCTATGAAAGGGAAAACCGCTGACAGAGATAATTTCCTTTTGTGATCATCAAGACACCTTCACCTAATTTCATCATAACGGATACCATTTTTCTTCGTCACTCTTTTAGAATTAACAATATTCTTAACTAATAACAATATTCTTAACTAACGAAATAAAGACACTTTTTTTCATCACGGCATATCTCAGCAGACCAGCACATATTGTAATAAACATTAATGTGCCTTAGTGCGGATCGTGCTCAGTTAGATAGATTTTATGACATATTTGTATGTTCTTAAAATAATGAAATAAATAAATAAATAAATGTACTTACTCTCCATGCCAATAAAAAAATAACATTCAGGATGGGTGACAAACCTCATCGCTGAATTTGAGATGTAAAATGTATTTATTTTTCGAACACCTCTCATTTGCAAGACACTCGAAAACCTCCGTAAAATTTATTGCTCGCTCCACGGAAAAATTAGAATTGGAATTTTCTTTCAGCATAATTCGTATTTTTATTTCAGAAAAGTAGAATTAAAAGGTGGGGCAAATTGTTCTGTAATTACTTAACACGTAGGTACTAAATAAATGGATCTTGATGTTAACCAAAATTTCATGTCGGTAGATATTTAAAAAAAAAACGAAGTTTGCATTTCATTAATCACTGTGTTATAAATAACGACAATTCATTATCAATTCTTGTTATTTTAAACTCATAGGTATCTTAATTAAAGAATAATAAAATTATGTCACCTATGTGCGTAAATCGGCGCATAAATCTATACGTGCCTATAGAGTAGTGATGTAACGAATATTCGTATTTGCATTCGCATTCGCGAATATTCGCATATTTCAAAGTATTCGCAAAAAAATATGCCAATGTTTTGCGAATATAATTTCGGTAATAAAGTATCGGATATTCGGTAAAGGTACCGTATACTTACCTGGTACATTGTAGAAAAAGGTACTGCAAGAAAATATTCTTTAAGAAAACCGAGGAGTTTTGAAATATTTTAAATTCCTATACCATTTTGAAAATTCGGCGACGGGGGGGGTAGAAATTTTAATGGTTAAGCAATATTGTAGACATCTAAGCAAGTCAATATTCGCTACTCGCATTCGCATTCGCGAATGTCGGCAACAAATATTCGCATTCGCATTCGCGAATATTCAAAATCACACATTCGTTACATCACTAGTATAGAGATATTTACATATAAATTTAGTGTTATTATGAACGCTAATCTGGAAAATAGAGGTGTGTTATGTCTGATTATATTAATGAACTTTGTAACTTAACGCCACCCATTTCAGTAATGATAAACATTCGATTTTCTAAGCATTTGAACAATACAATTTTACGTTCATGTTATGTATGTAGTTTTAATATGACATTTTATGTACATGATTGGAGTAAAAAAGTAAAAAAAAACACAATAATATTGCCTAGTTAGAGATAGGCCATTATTTGTTTGTCTTATCGATTTCATAGTAAGTTATACAATATCTGAACCACGATGATATTTTTTCCGAAAAGAATGATTGATAACGAATTTAAAATATTGATTAATAGTGGATATGTTTATAAAATATTGTGTAGCTTATGAATAGTTTGTTACGTATATTGTTGATAAACTTGAGGTATTTATATTGATAGATGACTTATTTCTACAAAAGTTAGTTCTAAATGCAGATTATTGGTATTTCAGGGTTCGAATTAGGTATATCCTCTCGTATTAAAACTATTAAAAGGTTATAAGTTGTAAGGTAATGATTGATGTTGGAAGTTTTTATCTTGTTGCCATTGACGTCTTGTTTTGAACAACCCAGAAAATCATTACAATTACTCAAAAGTCGACAGTTTTCGGAAAATGAGAAATATAAACCGTAGGTTCGGTAATCCGTCTAAAATTCACTGAGAAAAGTGGTAAAAACAATATCCGAGAGTCGATCCCCTTTGAGTGACATTTTGTGTTCCTAATCGGAATCTCTGGAGGAAATGAATCAAAGTTGGTCATATTTTTTCTTCATGCCTGGTGTGTTTAAATCATGGAAGACATTGTGGAGGTGTGCAATATCATCCTCAACAATATAGCAACAACCAACAGGAAAATCATTAAGTTATGAGGTATCATCAGCTGTGGGCGGATCGAAGAGGAAGGAGTGGAAGTAAGAAGATGATTGCGGGGAGAACGGGCAGTATATCCACTGTATAGGCATGCCCGCATAGCATTGCCACCTGTTGCAGACGTAATTTTATAAAAGCAAGTCACATACTCAAGTACATAGTTAGTCACTTGCGCGCTGTACGGGACGAAGGAAGTGTTCTCTGTCATATGTTTCATGATATTTTTTATTCGTGTGATGTCGATTGTTGGCAATGTTTTGATTTCGCCACTATCCATGATCTTGTCTTGCGTTTATCTTTCGCATATTCGCGGCATTGTGTAGCTGAGAGTTATATAAAACTAAGATTTTCTAACTTTATAAGTGTTTTCTAAGAAAATTCGCATTAGATATTTGTTTATTCACCTGTTATATAGGTTGTATTGTATGAAAACGTATTATTATTGTGTGATTACAGTTTGTTAACGTGTTCTACTGTTTGTTAGTTTTGATGTTTTCGTGTTGTTGTTCTTATCCATTTTGTGATTAATATTCGATAAACAAGACTTCGCGATAACAGGAATGGTTTTAACGAAGAGCACTATGCATTCAGATTCTGCACCCTTGCCTCCGGGCCGACATCGCTACTATTTCCCCAAAAAGGTGAGGAAAACTATTTAACCATTTCAATAATTTAATATTATTGTAAGCTAAGTTTTATATTTATAAAAATATGAGTTTTTAAGGCTATTATTTTTATACAAAAATAATATTGTGTAAAATGCTTCGCTTAATATCTGTGTACTTATTGTAATGAAGACAATATTATGTTCTTCTGCAAATCGTATAGATTTATTTATTATGTAGGTACTTATGTTGTACCACTATAAGATTGTGTAAATTTAAAATACAAAGGTATTTGACAGGAGATTTGTCTTTGTTTGCCTGTTTCACATATTATGGCTGTATAAGTAGGTGTTACGTTGTAAAGACTAAAATTTAACTTCATTGTTTCTCGACAGGTAAAAAAATAATATCATGGGTACCTACTCCATGTATCTACTTCAACGGTCAATACTAATCCATACAAATATTATTAGCAAGACAAAATGAAATTCTTTTGAATTCCTACAATATTTTTCAAAGCATGAAACATAATTACATAGGTATACCTATTTATCTAGACGTGGTTCCAGGTTTGATCCTGCAGGTTATTAACAGCTATTATACATTTACAGAAAGCATATTGCTTAGCGCGAGAGTGTTTGATGGTGAATATAATATTACATTTATTTCGATAATAAATTATATTATGACAAGTATTAATAATTATATTCGCCATATCCGTGAAAATAGAAATCGGTTAAACTTCGGAGTGACCATGTCTTCTTGATTTCATAGTAATGAATAATTTTCATTGTAATATCACGCATCTTTTAAATTAAACTATTTTTAAATATTAACCATTGTTTTTTCATTATCATAGTCGATATTTTTTTTGTTGCCAAACTTAACCAAACATTTTCCTTTTTTATAGAATTTTATTTTCTTAAAAACTCTATCCTTATTGAAAACACTACGAAATGCCAATACACTTTTGTGCCTTTTATATCGTTTAGTAGACTTTATTAATTTATAATATAAATTCATTATAGTTGGTAGATAATAATGTACAATATTCGTCATTTTTGTCAGCAGTAAAGCTGTTAAAAGAAGTATAATATAATATTCTTAATTATCTTATCTTTCTTTTATCCACAATGATTACGGGTCAATCAAGTTTTCTTCTTTCCACATCACTACTAATAACTCTGATGTGGTTGAAATAAGAACGGTGATTTGTGAAACAGCCGTTTAGGTCTTTAGGAGTATAAGTAAAAACAATTACTTTTTTGTTTTGCTGTAATTGAACATTTTTATAATACAACTCCATAATATTTGCAGTATCACAAAGACTGCAGGACTACAGTTGAAATTACTGATACCAACATTGGAATAGAGACTTTTTTCCAACATTTTTTATCACTTACTGTGGAATATTATTTTACTATGGTCTGTTGTACTGACATTCTGACTACTAACACGCGCATATTATCACATCACATCATATTAATCGGCAATGTAATGATAAAAAAATCATAAACATACTTATTGATAATAACAATTTATTTTGGTTAAATATTATATATCTACCAAGTGATCCACACCTTAATTATTATTATTAAAATATAGCAATGAATTTAATATACCTACCCAATGTAATAATTTACACAAAGAATCAATCGTTATCAATAAAATTATACAACTTTATAAGTTAGTAAGTAGGTATAATTCGTTACGATGATAGCGATGTTTATGTGGTGTTCTCACTTTGGCGAATATCGCCAGGCACCAAAATATCGCCAGCCATTTGAACCGTGTGAACGAAATGACAGCTAGTCTGAAACGATAAAAACCAGTAGAAACGATATCGTCTCGAGTTAACCACCTTCCAACTTTCTCGGTCGATTGAACGATTTGCACATGCGCAGATATGCGCGGCGTTTGTATCTATGGTAAAAGCTTTATAACCTATAAATTTTATAATGTTTCCCGCTTCGTGACAGCTGTTATCTTTTTGTTGGTTTGTGGCGTTTGTTTCCTTAATTAAAAGGCGCCTTATAACCTCTACTTTAACATTTTCGACTAAAAATAAACACTTCGCGATCTCCATTTCGACGCCATTTTGAAAACAGTGTCAAAATCAAAGCGCATCTGACAGATCGTTTCTATATCGGTGGACTTGTGTGACGATCAATGGGCGTACGGCGAATTTTGTTTTTCGGCTGGCGATATTCGCCAAATGTGAACACCCCATACATTATTAATATGTAACTAGCTTTTAAATCTGTGGCTTACTCCCGGTATTGTTTTGTAACAGAATCTTATGTTATTATTATTTTACAGACGTCAAATTGCCACTTTTGAAATTAGCCGGTTCAGCCTCAACAGTACTTACGAGGCTGAGCCGGCTATTTTAATACAAATGTAGATAAGCAGTTAATAATTTAAAATATCCACATTTAGATTGTAAACTATGAGAAAATTACAGTTTATTTTAAGAATAATATATTTATATTATCTAATAGTAGGTATATTTTTTGTGCTATTCTTTGGAGAAAGCAGTATATTAATGAAAAACAAAGCAGGTATAAAACAACAAATTCCTCCGGTAGCCCGCGGAAACTCCGATATAGAGTAGGCCTCCCACTCTTTTTTGACAATTTTCGAGTATATTTTAAAGGGCAGATATTAATAAAACATCACATATTAAGACATTTAAAGGGCAGATATTAATAAAACATCACGTATTTAACATCTTCAATTCAGTTCAGCGACGAGGTATGCCACCCATCCTGAATGTCTTAACTTTTATTGGCAAGAAGAGGATGACTTGCATGCTTATTGCAGGCGGAGCTTCTCTGATGGGATGGATAGATGAAATAAAATAAACAAAATACGAAATATTGATCATTCAGAAGATGTTTAGGGGCATATTCGAGCTCTTTTAGCAATCTGAATTTATATAAAATCCTTGGATTAATTGAATTTGGTACAAATGACAATTTGCTAGACAACATGAAAACCTAAATACCTACGAACTCACTAAAATATTAATATGATTGTCATTACCTAAGTACGTACATACACATTATTATGTACAATAATAATATTAGAGATAACTACATGGGTACTTACCTATTTAATATTTATATTTAGATAAAATGCGGCAGGTATTTATTTATGTTAGTTGTACCTTTTTGTATACAGTATTTATTTTCCGGTACCAATCATCATTAGTTGAGTGTAACAAAAAAGCACTTTGTAAGCCCATCAATAGATAAGAGCTAAGGTGGGTATATGCCTATATGCCCACTTAAATATTATAATATTATGTTATGTTATCTGGCTTCTACGTATTTTGCCTCAACCTGGTGTATTTTATAACTTTGCGATAATATAATTTTGTTTAACTAAACACAATTGAAAATAGGCTTGAAGCATTATTTTTGATAATTTGTATCTTTATATCTCGAATAACAAGTGTTTGTTAATTAATAATTACAGAATTTAAAATAAAGCCTTAAAAGTAGGTACCGTTTTCAAACGTTTTTTTTTTCAATAAAATATTATGGACATAGACGTATACACTTATATGCATGTTTGATGATACTATTTTTAATAAAAAAAAAATTGTTTTGTTTATTAATTTCGCATTTCTTATTATTTTTATTTTAATCTTATACAGAGTAATACGAGTATATTTTATGTAATTTGTATTGAACATTATTAATTAGAGGCAACAGTCCTTTATTGCATCAATAAATAAATAAATAAAGAAAAAGAGTCTGTAAAACGGCGTCATAAATAAAATCATCCAAAATCATCATCATCATAATAGAAAAACTTATCGTATAGGTAAAACTCGATGTTATTGATTCCGTGCGGATCGAAGAAAATTTTTGATAATGGTTTGCTATGAATACCTATTAATAATGTTTGGTTTTTCAACAATAATATTTTTTTTATATTAATCCATTTCTATATCTGGAAAACTTCTTGATTTAGTACCTACATATGTACTTAACAAAAGTGTAGAAAATATCTCGATTGCTACTTTAATTTAAAGCTGATACATCATAATATACCTACATAGTTAATTAACGTCGTAATTCTATAAATAATTAAATGTAAATAGTTATAATAATATTTATAAAATGTTATATTCAAATATGCCATTTGAGAAGTAGGTTTATAGAAAAAAATTTAAAAAATTACAATACTGTTATATTTTTGCTATATTTTATTAAGACCGAGATATTTTCACTCACTTCAATGGGCGTTCTCAACAGTAGGTAGTATTTATAATTTAAAAAAATCTTCCGAGAAAGAAGACATAAAGCAAATTCCTGAAATTCCATTTGTATTAAACGGTTAGACCTTTTGCCAATAAAGACATGACCCCATTATGACAATAATACATTCATCAGACACGTCTCGGCTTTATTGCTGCTACCTATTATGTCATTTTATAAAATCAATCTTGTTATCAGATGATATTATGAGTATTGTGTCAATGAGAAGATTTTATTTTGTGTGAAATCTCAGGTATTCTAATGTAAGTCTTATTGCATTGCTATTTTATAAGTCTAATAAAACACTGTAGCTATGTAGATAATACAATCTTAGATATCCGAACGACAGGTTCACGATTCAAATCCCGCTGACAATCTATTATATTATGTACTTCTACAATAATGTTAATGAATATGATATAGTGCATATATAAAAGTGCACATATAAATGCATATATATAAAAAAAGGTACTTGATTTAATGAGAAACAGTAAAATTGAACTTGTTAAAAATTCTTTACCGGTATCTTATCATCTAGAAACGAATGCTGAAAACTAAGCAGCATTGTTTTTATTACAAATATTTAATGTATAGGTATAATTACATACGTATACATACCATCACACCGCTCCCTTCGTGGGGTAGGCAGAAAACATAGAGCGCCACTTCCTTCTATCCTTGCATACAGCTTTCATACAATTTCTCATACATGCTCTCCTGTTCAATGTGCTCAACACGTGACCGTTCAGTAGAATCTGGTTTATATGATATTGTCATTTGATCCTCGGTCGGTTACGTCCCGAGCAAAATTCCTCTCAGCCAAATATAATATAATATTCTTAATCATTCTGTCTTCATTAATTCTTTCCTCATCCCCAAACCATAGTTACTTGTTTACATTCATCTTGGTTATTACACCAACTTTTATTCCACATTCGATAAATAGGTGTAATGTAATTATCTATTGGTCCAATTAATATATTTAATTTAATTATATTTTCACTTAAATACATCGCTTTTTATCAGATAGTCTTTACGTCACCTTATATCATCCTCAATTGATTGTTTATATTACCCTTCACTCATACTTTATAATCATCCGTTTTCCGGATATAAAGTGGGACATATTTTAATGGTAATGTAAACACAGATCAATTTATTTACCACTTGTCGCCGCGACGTCCTGAAACATCATTGTCTAGTCACTAGTGTGCTAATTGTTGTATAGCGCCATGCACTCACTCCTTATTTAGGTTAATAAATAGATACCTACTCTAAAATATTAGAACTATGCCGCGAGCGCATCATAAATTAATCTTCTTCTAAATTAACCTTCATTATTCCTCTTGTCTGTCTGTTGATCAATAATGCAGCATCTATCTATCCCATGACAATCTAGATCTAGATCTAGACAGTGTCACTTTATATGACAATCTTTTCCATATGCCGCAAAAGAATTGCAAAGTTAAAATGGTAGAAATCGCTTTTAATTCACATATTGCATGTGTGTTACTGTGGTAATCGTTTTTAAATTAATATGTTTGTGCAACAATAATATGTGGGAGTACTTCATAATAACGATAACATAATATAGTAACGCTACTGCGTTATGACATAGCTATATTATTCAAAATTAAATTAAAACTTGTTTTATTTTGGAACTATTCGCAATTCAAAAAACTTTATATATCTCGATTGCTTGATTATCAGTTTCGTAAATATCTTAAATCGTTCATTTTTTCACATTACTATATCCGGAACTCAAGCGGCGTGCCTTCCATACATGCAAATATGCAACGCATGCTCTACAATAAATGTATAATCTTAAACATTGTCTAATATAGTAGTGTAGAATATCATTTTAAGATAATTTATGAATTTCTAACTACTACAGTATTTAATTTTAAAGATTTATTACCTTATTTTAGGGCATGCGTTGCATATTTGCATGTATGGAAGGCACGCGCCTGCGCGGGGCGGAACGCCATGTTGATCTAAATAAAATCATTGCCGATAATAACAGATGCAGATCGGATAAAAATGATTTTCCAGTAAAAAAACATTTTGGTAATAGTACAACATATTATCCTGTGATATGAGTACTTAGATACAATAATAATAAATGATGCTTTGATATTTTTAGTACCTACTTGTACGACTGCGGAATTATGCAATTATATTTATTATAGATTATATTATCATGTATCTATGTACTGCCTTCCGTTATCACTGTACTAACTGATAACCATAGCTCACCGTTCATTAAAATGTTAAAGCTGATAATTTTATTATTATCTCTCGATAGTATTCTATTTAGTACCAACACATCAATTAACAGGAAAAATATAGATATGAATATATAGATTAAGTATTATTATAGCGCTGAAACACAATGTAATATCAGAATTAACCACTGTTTACGGCAAGGGAGCAAACAGAATAGTATAATGTATATACCTACCTAAGTATACGTAGTATAGTATAATGTGTGCGATACTAGCGTGTAATGTGTATGTGCTATGTATTATATTAATAATTGATGTGATGTATCTCATTCATCATTATTTTATCAGTGTCAAACAGATAAACATTGATTACAATACATTTAAATATATGTTGAATTCACTTCACTTGCATTAGGAACAATACCTTAAGTAATGTATAATCACAGTTCAAAATACAAATACAGTACGAATAATGAATACGTACCTATGGACAAGAATGTATTCGCTGCATTGAATGTATTCACTACAATAAATTAGCAGATAACGTTTCAATCTGTTATTTATTTGTATCGTAAGTTAAACATTATTTACATAATTCAAGAAATGTCATTGTCATTACTTTCTTATGATTATCAAACAGTTTTATTAATGTAATAGCTGTACAGAAATTGACCTATAATGTACCTACATGTAAATTATTATTACGAGTAACTGTTTTATTATGAAGTAATTCAAAAAACTATACAATATGGGTAGGTACATCCTTCCGACATTATGTCATATAATTGGGAATTTATGATATTTTGTTTGTTTACGGATTACATATAGGTATTTTATTTGTTTAAATGTCAAATTCATATGAAATGCGTATTATTTATAAATATTTGATAGTGATATCACTTGCCGAATAGTTTTGGTTTTAGGTATAGAGGAGGATGGGATACCCATGCACACTTTTTAGAATACAAAATATACCTAATGTTATTAAGCCTCCCAGACATTTCAAATATAGTTTAATATGTCAGAATTTGAAATATGTACAAACTTTGAAATGTCTATGTCTGAAATTTTCTCTTTTACATACTTGATATCTTTTTTTCATCGCATTATCTTCAACATCATTTGTCCCCTTTGAAATTGATTGCATTAATCCTAATTTTTATTTATTTATTTTATTCTTCTTGCACATCATCATACATTAACAAAATCAACAAAGCAGTTTACAATAATCAATTTTTAATAATTAAGCTATTTATTATTTTATTTACTCATGAACATCAAACAGTACACCACTGTGAAGTAAAATTATGTAGTGACGCTATCAATTAAAATCAATAGTTTTCGTGAGAATTCAAAAAAGAAAGAAAATTTAAAAAACAACATCACGCATTTTCAATGTCCAGCAGTATCTGATCATCATGTGTCCAGAGTAACCGAATTGATTAATTTTGATCAAATAAATGCTTTTATATGTAAAAAATATGATAAATTATCAATAATACAAACTAATCATGTTAGTAATAGATTGATATTTTGATCATTATAATTCAATTTGTAATGTGACAGCCTCCTTCAAAAAATATCTTAAATAACAGAATATCGCATATCATCCAACTCTCCCGGCGTACTCCCGTGGTTTATTATTATCTTGTAAAGACTATAATAAGGTACCCCTGCAATAAATATTGTATTTGTGGTAGGTTTTTAATTGCTTAGTCATGGGTGTCTAAACTTTGACCATACGAGGGCCACATTGCAAAAAAAAAATATGCTGGGCCGCACATAAATATTTTTTCAACAAATGGAAATAAAATTAACTATATACCTATATGTAGTTCTATTAAAATAAAATAACTTCTTTTTATTATATTTATTTTATTTGAATTAGATATATATGTATAAAATTATAAATGAACATACGTATAAAAATGTATATATTATACATATATCTATACCTATGTAAAATTAATGTGATGGATGGATTTGCTTTTGTTGAACAAGCAAATCGATATTGGGTTACATTTTGTTTTTTGTATAGGTATTTCATTTTTGAAAAAAATTGTTCGCAAATATATGTACTACCAAAAGCTGACGACATTAACAATGCATGGTTATGAAAATTTGGATATTTATCGCGAAGTAAATAATTTTTATAAAAATCCAATAAAGAAACATTCCCAATTTTTTCTTTTAGTTGAATATCACTTTGCAATTCAGTGCATTCCATTTGAAGATTAGAAGGTAATTTATTTACGTCTAAAGAAAATGGGGTAGAAAATATATTGAAATTCTCTTCTTTAATATTTTTTTTAGTAGAAATAAGCAAATTTAAATATTATCATAATTTGCGTTTGGGCCGCATCTCAAAGTGTTTTGGGCTGCACTTTAGACAAGCATGGCTTAGATATTACGATGTTTGGGGGTACCCTCTTCCCCATACGTATGTAAGTATTTCAATGTTTATTTATACGGTTAGTATTGAAAAGGTCAGTGTTCAGGATGCGGCGGTATCCCAGTTTCCTTAATGACATCCTTCCTTAGCAATAGTGTGGTTAATACATAATGTATTATATCAATATTGTTATTTGGTGTTAAACTTATCTTGTGTTTATATTGACAATAAATCATTTGCTATTCCAAGTATTGTAAGTATTTCTGTGGTCGTTTTCACGGGATGCCCCATGTTAGAAATAGGTTTACCTAATTCTCTTTGGATGGTTACGTTAGCAAGCAAGCAATACATAGATTATAGAAATTTAATTAGATACAAATGTGAAACTTTTTAAAAATATATTTGTCCATTTTTTGTGATAGTAAGAGCGATAGTTTTTGATAGACGACATGCAAATATTATTAACTCAAGAGGAAAGACTCTACGAGTACATAATAATAAAGTGTTTTCATTTCCATATATTTAAGTTGGTCGATAAATTTCACTTCACATATATGTTAACTAGCAAAGTATTACATAAACCACGGCGCTATTAAAATTCGATTTTGTGTATTAAATAATTTGATTTTTCTTGTCGAAAACAAAGATCATTTTGATAATTCTAGTGCAGTACGGTTTCAATTTGTATGTATTCGTAATACCGATTTTATTTTACCATAAAATTATAGGTGAACAAACGGAAATGATGAATATTTTAACACAAGCTAATAGTTAGTACCTACCTACCTACATATGTACATGAAGTAATCATAATACTAGCAATAATACTGTATTATGATTTGCTACACGAATATTTTAACAGCAGACGTAGACACCTCCTCAAGGATGCGATTTAAATGTCTTGTTATAATAAATATTCTTCAAATTGATCGTTTCCGTGGGAAGGTTGTTCTTAATGACTATTTGGTGTTGGTACCCATTTACCCAATATTCACAGTTCACCTCATTTTATACAACATCCTATTTTGCTTCCATACACATTGTATCTGTATGTAGGTATTGTCTATTTACAATCCGAGCCATTATAAATCTCAAATATATGTATGATTTTGCTTGATGCTTTTATTGATGTATCCACATATACCTACATAATATTAGCTTTATTTATTATTGGTCTTCGTTGTAAGTTATAATAGTTACATCATAAAATCATCTAAGTTCTCACCTACTAACTAACGTAGATTTTTTAATTATTTTTTATTAGTTTCCATGAAGGCACATTAAAGCAATATTTGGTTTTTCTAATTGTGTGTTAATTAAAATGAATTGTAGTATATTGTATTTTTTTATCCTCCCATCTTTTTCGTAACAATTGTAATAACTGCCTTCCTAGATGTACGAGTATGTTATATTTTGTAATGTTAGTGAGAGTCGGTTCACATACTAAAAGTAAAAAGTGTCTTATAAGTGTATTTATAATTTTATACAGTTCAAAAACTAAAACTTTGCAAAGGAAACATAAATTTGTGTAAATAAAGAATAATGTATTTAGATTATCAATCTTAAAGGTAGAACAATAAAACAAATTGAAGTTTACAGGCACTTCCTAAATGGTTAACAATGTTTTAATAAATTGGTTACTAGACGTACAAAACCGATATTTATTCTGAGATCACAAGATTATAAAATTGTGTAGTAAGATTTAAGTTCCAAGGTTAGGTGAGTTGAATTATTAAAGGCAATAAACCATTATAATTAGATATTCAAATTAGAATAATATTATCATAGCGCGATATCAGAACAGTGTGGGTATGGATCTTGTAAACATATTATATAATTATGTACATTTTATATACAGTTATTTACAATTAGAAACTTTAGGATGAGAATAATACTCCTGCAATAAAAATAAAGCGGAGGATGTTAGTCAGATACAAGAAAACAAGGTCAAATGTGACAAGTTTAAACATGTCCCAGGTACATATAAGTAGTATATTTAAATAAAATATGTTTCTAGGTTTATCATTAATCCAAATACACCAAACAGTAGAATATATTATGTTGAAGGTGAAGTATGTCTTGATTAGAACCCAACATCTCTCTAATGAAACCTCAATCCTCTATAATCAGACTTCCGACTACCATAATCTATTTTGTTGCACATTGCACATGGATTTTAAAAATCATCTATAAAGTAGGTAATCATTTATTTATTATATTCGCCTCTCAAATTTATATTTATCATTTTTCTGATATGATATTGAAGATATTTAAAAAAGTTCTTCGTCATTGACCCAATTATTTTGTATTTGGTTAAATCCTGTTTTGTATAAATTTACTGTCTATCATAAAGTAGTGAAAGTATTGTAATATGGATTAAGTAGGTACCTACATTACCACAAACTCGTATCTGTATAGTTTGTGGTTATGTAGGTATTTTTCCTTTACATAAATTACTAGTATCCACTTGGAGAGACTTAATTCTTATTTACCTATACGTATTATGTATCCAAGGCAAACAATAAACCCATCAGATATTTCTCTCGTCATTTCATTCCAATATACTTGTACCTACCTCCATATTATAAACTTACCTATGCAAAAGCAAAACATCTAACTATGTTAATGTATGCATAATCAAAATACCTATATCCTAGAATCTCTTTCATGAAAATGCAAATAATAATATTATCTTTTATATGTGAATAAATCTATAAGTTTAATCCCAGAGATGTGACGTATTTGAAATAAAAGTATTTAAAATACAAATACAAAATACGTATTTGTATTTTGTATTTCAAATACCTTTTTGTAAAAAGTATTTTGTATTTTATTTGAAATACTTTTTTTGAGTATTTTGTATTTTACACAAAATACTTTTACAAAATACCTTTTTATTGTTTGAAACAAAATTCTGCCATTAATTGATATGCGCGTACGCAAGCTTTTTTTGCCAATTTGTTGAATAACAAATACAACGTTTCCATTAGAGTACTCCATGTTTGAGATATACACACATAATAATGATGATTGGACAAATTATACCTACATGACGCCGTTTAATGATCCATGGCCATTTCAAGGGCGCTGTGATTTCTCCTGAATGGTAGCATTTTCAATTTTGTCTGAAGGCAATCTATTCCAGGCAGATGACGCTGAGACTTTGTTTCTTCTTTCTGCAAATTTAGAGGTATTTGCCCTTTTGAGTTCAACGAGTTTAAGAAGCTGAGCACAGCCTTCGCCACACATTTTCGTCAGCGGAACAGCTCAGTGGGTGGTGTGCTGCCTTGTGGACAGTGAGACACAGTTTAAACACCAGTATCTCTAGGACTCTCAGTTAGTGTAGACTTCTTAATAGTGAAGTTATGTGGCAGCTCTTATTCTTTCTGTAAATGATCCGGAGGCAACATTAACCCTTAGCTGGAATCGGGGGTCAAATATGACCCCAACGACACAATTCTAAGTAATAACTTTGAAGACTTAGGCTCTGCAATCTTGGGCGCTTACGTAATCTCATAACGTCATGGGGTGCAGCTAGTGACGAACTTGCGTCGCTCTAATATTTCTAGAAGTGGAGGTATGTACACATGTGGGGTCAAAAATGACCACCGAGTCCGGGAATAGTTGTATTTTAGTTACGTTTTTTGGAAGGCGTGAAAGCCAGAAAAGCGTCTAAAGAGAACTAAATATATAAAAAAAAAATTGGCATCGAATTAGTCATGCCTTTTGTACAAAACAACATATATTTTTTTTTGTTAGACCTAAAAACAAGAATGGTATTTTTTTTAAGAACATCAAGTAGAAGAAGACGTAGCTACTAATGTCACTCAAATAAACAACCGTAAGAGAGTAAGGTGTTATTTATATCATCGTAAAAAGGACCTGCTTGAGTCAACAGCACACTTTCGTCTCACGTTCCCGCTCCGCTAGCGTTCGGGTGCAGACGATGGTGCGCCAAAGTGTTAATTTTCGTAACTATTGTGTATCTTAGCAACGAAATTGACACTTGCTTGCAACATCGTCTGCACCCGAACGCTAACGGAGCGGGAGCGTGACACGAAAGTGTGTTGTTGACTCAGGCCTCTGAAAGGTTCCCTAAAGTGTAGCAAGTGCTTACTTTTTATATATAAAAAACATAGTGCCAAAAATATCACATGTATCTACCAAATGTAAGACTTATAAGAGGAGTTTTGTTTTAGGTTGTTTTTTTTTTGTTTGAGTTGATCTCTAGAGAAGTTCCTGTTTTTTTGTTAAATGTTCTTATAAGAAAGCGATAAAAGTAAATGTTTTTATGTTATTTTTATTTATTTAATGAATAAAAGCTTCTGTAGTTGATACTGTCAAAATAATTAGACAGAAGTTGATTTTGCTAAAAACTGTATAGTTTATGGTAAAATGTGTAATAAAAATTGTTAATAGTTTAGTTAATAAGTTGTTTAATAA
Organism: Athripsodes cinereus; assembly: GCA_947579605.1. Taxonomy (NCBI): domain Eukaryota; kingdom Metazoa; phylum Arthropoda; class Insecta; order Trichoptera; family Leptoceridae; genus Athripsodes; species Athripsodes cinereus. The sequence goes on along the minus strand of OX388313.1, from coordinate 14,040,365 downwards.
TAAATTAAACGAAAAATTAAAAATATGTTGATGGTGTGAATATGATACCTAACAACTCTGTTGGGGTCATTTTTGACCCCCGATTCCAGTTACGTTGCCTAAAATAGCGATTCCTGCTAAGGGTTAAAAACCATCTGAAGACGATAAGGAAGAGTCTGGAGCAGTCCTGTATATAATATGATGTTACAGTAGTCCATACGATTTCAGATTTGGATTATCCATTCTGATTTATTTTGTAGCCCAAGTCAGGAATTCTCTTACCTGCTTGATGATACTCAATCCATTTATGACAATTTTCGGCTTATCTCTTCTAACAACCGTACATTTTGTCATGACTTAATTTTTTTTTTTTTCTATTTTGACAGTTCTTCCTAAGGCTCATCCTCATTGTCTGCAAGCAATGCTATATCGAATCATGTTAACCCTTTCTCCATTTATGTATACTCTTACTCTTGTCCAGTTTTTCATTCATCAATGGCATTCATCAATTGTCTGCAAGCAATGCTATATCGAATCATGTCAACCCTTTCTCCATTTAGGTATGTATACTTTTGTCCAGTTTTTAATTTCTTTTTCATTCATCAATGGTTTAAATATTAAATACTTTTGTCTTACACCTTGTTCGACTATTTGTAAAAAGTATTTTAAAAAGGTATTTTAAAAAAGTATTTTGAAAATACGTATTTTGTATTTTGTATTTAAATACCATTTTGAAAAAGTATTTAGTATTTTGTATTTGAAATACAAAAATTCAAAAGTATTTGTATTTTGTATTTAAATACTTTTTTGAAAGTATTTTGCACATCTCTGTTTAATCCCAAGATATAATATCACATTGCCACTCGATCATGAGGAGGCGCTTTATAAAGTTTGTGTAAGCAAAATTGATAAACAACCATAGAATAATAACAGCACATGAATAATAATTATAATATTATAATATGTACACTTATTTTTATATCGAGAGAATCTGCTTGAGTAGATCAAGTACTTGAGAAGAATATAAGAAATTTATTTTCCTTGTATCATTATACAGCTTCTGCTGTGTGTATCTACTACCTAATACAGTAGTATGATTTTATATAACATAAGTATTCTTGCGTGCGTTGACATACCGCGTTAGGGTTTTCAAGAAAAAAAATACCCAAACAACTAAGAAATATTATAACAAAGAAGGAGTTCCCCAATGTTTTTAGTTTGTCATCGAAGACGCGTGACTTTATTTATGAAACAGCCGCGGTAATGGTTAATGATGCTCGAGAAAATTGTTCCAATAATTGCACTTATAATTTATTATTTACATTTTAATTATTTCAAGTACCTTTATTAAAAGTACCAAGTACCTTTACATTTCAACGCACAGGCCAATAAAAACTATGAAATATTTTTGCTGTTTTTAAGAGCGTGTAGCAATAGTTTTTAGTTTGGTAGGTACAATAACTTTATTAAAAAAAGACCGTTATTGATAAATAATTATTACTACCACTCCTACTTATAAAATTTGTGGCACAAATTTGCAAATCTAATGCAAAATAATTTTGGAGTAGCCCTGATAAATCCTTATGAAGGAAATGCTTGAGACGTGCTGTGTCTGGAACAAAGGCTGATGCTAAAATTAAATTTCCTCATTACAGATACGGACTGATGTACATATTTACATGTTTAACGTAATTCATTTTAGGATATCCTCCGTCAGGATGTTCAACCACACTTTTAGCACAAGCGCAGGAAGTTCAATGCAACTGCGCAAATAAGCTTTGTTCTATAAACAATAGGTACTATAATAAATAGTTATGAATCCTATGCAGGTACTCACACAAGTTGTAAAGTAAGACGCACCAAAACGAATGGTTCTAATTAATTATCGGAATTATCCAACAAGCAATTCAATTTTATAACAATTTCTTAGGAATTAATTAATAAATTAGGTTTGTATTGTACAAATGTGCATAAAGCAAGTATGTAGGTATACACGATGACCTAGGTACAATTTTGATGTAAGCGTTTATATGATAAGCATGCTTTGGATAAATCGAACAAATAATGAAATCACAGAGGTAACGATATAGCGATTAGGACCTCGTAGAGTAAAATAAAATTGTCATCTTTGTAAAAATAAAATGCTCATTAATATCAAAAAATCGTTTTCGTGAAAAACTATAGTCTAAGTCGAATTTCAAAATATATAGTAAATATGTTGCCAATGGGGTCTTTTAAGCAATTGTATTTATGTTAATTCTGCAACCTGATTCCTCTTCTGGATTTCCCGCACTCTTTGGCGACCTGTCAATGCTCTTTCGAGGCGTATGGCGTCCGCGAATTCTTCTTTTTATCATGAAATATACTTAGATACATACAACCATAGTGGCTATAATTTTATATTATACAAACTTCGATTATGCAACACTAGCAGATGATAAAATAGTGATTCTTATAAATGGGTACATGTAGTTGTAATAATCTCTTTAAATTATTATATTGATTGAATAAAGAAATATTTATTTAAAAAAAAAAAAAAAAGATATATGGAATAAAAAAAAAAAAAAAATTATGATAATGAGGGAAACGTATTAGGTTAATAAAATATATTCCTTATTATAAATACACAACTATTAGGTATTAAACGTAATTTAGACACGATACTCAATAGATAATAGTCGAAAACAATGTCAATATGGGTAGCGTTAACAATAGTACCTAGGTACATGAACTATTATTGTAGAACAAAGTGAAGTAGAGATGAACAAAATCCTTTTGACATCTATTACTATTGGGATATACTTTTAAATAGGTACCATTAACTCTCTGCCAGCTGGTTTGTCAAACTCAAGGTGTTGCCAATCACCGGCAGCCCTTTGAATTCCATTCATTAACATTCTTCAAGCGCCTGGCCCCAATTCGATAACCATATAGGTACTAAATACAATTGTTTACTTCGTAGAAAAACACATCGACCAGAGAATGGATGAGGATGATGTAACATTATAATCGTGACTGCAGTTACATTTCTCGTATGGAATATTAAATTGATACTAACAATCAAATTTGTGTTTTGACTATAGAAGTAGGTACTTACTTAAAATTATCATAATCAAAAATCTTAATTGTTGTGATGAAGTGACAGGTTATTAAGGACAGGTTATTATTTTCAGTAATCACTGATTATACTGTGGTACATCAATACTCACAGAGGCCTCACGATTATTTTCACAACTTTGTCGGAGTAGAACTGTAATTCTATCTGTTCTAAAATTGTAATAACATAAAATTATTAAAATATTCTATTTTCTGTAAAGTAATATTGCTATTAAGTAAATTCTGTAAAAAATCTGTAAAGTAATATTTTATCATACAGTGTACCTACTCAGTATAATACCCTAAAACAAGTACCATAATAATTAGCTATCTCGCATTGATGAATTAACATATGTAAAGAAAATATGTAAATCGTTTTTAAGAAGTTATGTGCCCATAAATCAAATGGTTCTAATTATAACTCTAATTATAAATGATTTACAGACACACACACGGTTTTAGTAAATTTATTGAAAGCGAGGCGATGTTTTATATTGATTTAAATTATTTACAATACTTTTAAATCTATGTATTTTTCATCTACAATCAGTTTCTCTTGACCTCAATGAGAATAAATTATATCCAAGTAGTATTTTACTCAAAACTCATATAAAACATGTGTGATGAATGTCCTGCGTTGGCATTATAAATATATTATGAAGTGATGAGAGGAATATTATATTACCAACACACAGTGTAGTGTAGCAGTTACTCAACAACGATATTCTTTGATAATGCCAAGTTGAAGTACATAGCCACATAGGCTACTTACCTAGTACATATATGTAGTTGAAACAGGGACAAAGTGTTATGAAATAATGATTTTTGTAACTTCGGAAACCTTATGGCGTCTAGAGGACTAAATTTTTACATCAATTAGTATTTAACTATTTATTTTTGAAATAAATATCTATTATTAGCCTTCTGCTTAGTTGGTCCGCTGCTGTGTAATATAGTTCCCTATGATTTGCGAGCATTTTGAAGAGTGTGGAAGTGTTCAAGTCTAGGTTAAAGACTGTATTATTCAGGAGGTGTTATGATTCTTGAATGGGCCCTTGCGGTGGTTTTTCCACAAAACGGCGCAATTAAAAAGAAGTTGTCTGACTTATTATTATTATTGAATAAATATTTGTTTAGTTAATGTTGTTTTTATAACCTATTCTGATCCCGACTCTCCAGACTATATTACATAAATAAATACTCAGTAAGTATTTTTCCGCTATCAATTTAAATGTATTAGATATTTAAATATTATATTAAGTGTTAAAATAAATAATGTAGGCAGTGTATAACTATCTTAATTTAGTTTTAGTTTATTCACTTTACTTAAATACTTTAAATGTATTGCAATATCTAAGTCGTATCGCATAGTTTGTTGTTGCCATTGTATTAGGAACATGAACCCAATGGAGGTACCTACCTAAATAAAACAGAACTATGTCAATAAGTTACCTACAAATATGTATGTATGTTGGTTTATGTTTATTTATTATTCGTGATAAGTTAGTTTGTCTTCAAAAAGACCGCAATATTCAAATAACCTCGGTGCATCTCTGTAATTCATAGATAAGTAATTACATACCATTAATGCACTGAGACGTGAATAATAACAACTGAATATCATAATACAGTTAGGTACCTACCTACATATATCTAACGTGTAAGTTTTATGTTATAAGACTAATGTTATATTTTGCTACAAGCTATCTTGTATGTGCCTACAACTCCTATTGCTGAAGAGTATTTATACTTTACATAATATATTATTACCGAGCATTTTAAGTCATTGCATGTGTTTAGGGTATGATACTTACTTACTTACTCCTACTAGTAATGGTTTTGAATTCACATAACAAATATATTAAAGTAGAACATTTAGGTATCGATAATAAATTATTTGATGTCAAAACTTAAGTATGTGAATAAACTTGGGTGTACGAGTCTAAAAAATATATTTCTTAAAATACCTATCTGAAATACACGGTGAACATACTAATTATGCTCCGTGGAGTTCCCGGCAAAGAAGAGATCTTCCAAAAGTGTTCTGTAAAAGGCAGATACAAAGTGAATACATAAAGATTTAAATACCTGAAGTGTAAAACGACATTACAAGTTCTGTAGATAGTGATAATATTGATACTGTAATCTATGTATTACATACAGAATATTTTGCTGTGTATATTGTAAATCTATACTGTAGGTTATGGCTAGGTATATGTGCTCATTGTTTATGTGGGAAAATCGACTCAAGGTTTAAGATGGCATAACGTGTGGAAATATACGTTTTTACATTCATCACATATTATAATATTATTATTAAGAGGTACCAATGTAACTATGTTACCTTTGTAACTAAAGGGGCGTTCACATTTGTTCACTGATCACTCTGGATGACCCTCCGAAATGAAAAGGTGTGAACAGGCGTTTCATCAATAGTGATCACTAGGATGAAAGCGATTACTACTCGACGTAATTTCGATGAAAGGTCCTTTCACTGAAACGACCATAAAAAGTTTTATCTATGAATTTGTATTGAAAGTCAGAATTATGTACAAAATTATCATGCTGTCATGAATTATATTAACTTTATGTATTCTATTTTTTCGGTGGTAACCTTATGAAAGTTCATTTTTATTGATATCAAAATGATAAGAGTTAAACACTGTTACTTTCACTTATTTAAATTTTTATTTTGGCAGAGGCCTTTCGGACTTAGTCCATCGTCAGTGCCGTCAACTTAGGAACTGAAGAACTTAGTACTTTTTAATAAATGTTATTTTTTTATTTTATATAATATTTTTTTACATAAATACGTCAAACTAGGTACAACATCACTGTGAGTGTTGAAATGGTAGTGAAAGCATAGGATGAACAAGTGTGAACAGACGTGTTCACTTTCGATGAACAGATTTGACCTTGACACTCTGGATGATCATCCAAAGTGAAGCAATGTGAATGCTACTTAAGCAGGAGATATATTATTTTCGATACAATATCTGCATTTATGTATTATATTAAACTTTTCAATATAACTATTCAATTGAAATCAATTAGAAATGATACAACATTTTATAATATAGTCTTCAGTTAATAAGTAGGCTAATATGTTTGATTGAATTTTCTGCGAATCACGATGTTTCATAGAAGAGACAGAGAAGCGCCGAGAATTACAATATTGCATAACAATATTATTTGGCTTATCATTACAGTGGCGGAACTAAACTCTTTATCTATCTATATCAGTCATGATTTTGTAATGATTTTCTTCTTATTTTTACAATTCGCTGTAGAATTTTTAGACTTTTGCTTTAGGAATTAAATGTTAGGTATAAGATTTTGAGATGTTTTACATACTCGTCGTTTTTGAATAACAATTTCAGACAATTCCATTTTTTTTGCTAGGCATACGGTGTTTTTTTTTTGCATAGGTATGTGGAAAGCACATCACTGGTAGGTATTATCGTAGATATTATAAGATATCGCCCTGAATACAATATTGAAATTAATAGTCTTAATGACAAAATGTCAAATGACCTATTTATAAAGCGATTAATAAAATACGTACGCCTATAATAATAATTTATATCAATAATGCGTCGCTTTATCCTATTCACAACTGCACATACATAATTATTATTCGCGTTGTGATTCTCAGAACTGGCGCATACCAACTGCACTTCTGTTACTGTATAGGTACCTACCTACCATCAATCATGTTTCAGTCACACTTCTCTCTGGTATTTTAAACCATCAACGATGCGACGGCATGATGCCAGATCAGGTTTCTTCATTCATAAAAAATATTTATATTTAATTTTCAAATGATTTTCTGTTACTTATGGATAAGATAGTGTCATATCATCAGCAATGATTTGATCATATAGGTATAATGACTTTTCTACTATGTATTAAATGATCACTTTAAATTTTAATTTGTCTGCGACCGGTTTCGACGCATTGGTATCACTGACGAGCAGACTGAAACCTGCTCGTCTATGATAGATGAGAGTTTGTTGGGCGTTAGTACTCGTATAAGACGCAATAGTAACTTTTACTTTAATGTATCAATACTCCCATAAGTTTTAACTTTGGCATCAACAGTATAACCGGGTTAGTTGGAAGACATCGCATTTTAGCGATAAACTCGCCCTCTGTGCATTGAATTGTATAAATGATATTTTCTATGTTAATTTGTTTTATTGTAAACAATGTACAGTAAAGAATAAAATAAATAAATAAATAAATAAAATAAAGATATGTACTTTGGATGTTAGTATAGAATATGTATGAGTATAAACCTTAGTGTGAACATTAGGTTATTATCCTTTCTGTACATAACGATGTCTCACGATGAGTAAATGCTTAATATATGAGAACATTATTTAACGTTGTTTTCTTGAGGAAAAGTCAGACAATACTTTACGAAATATTTGACTTTCGTCGATAAATTAAAGGATAATAAAGAGATTGGATTGACATTAATCGACTACCCGTAAAATCCTGATTCCTGAGGTTATTGAATGCTTAATTTTCTTTATCTTCCATAAAAGGTATGGACCATATCGGGAAAAGGCGATAAACTGTTACTAAACTGTAACTGGTTCAACATTATTATTGTTCTATATGAAAAGTTTATTCATACTGAAATCACTATTAACACAGCGGGTAAATAATATGTAAATTTAATATAATCATTAGAATTATATTGGGCACGGGTTGCATTGCAAATTCCGTGTTAAATAGGTACATTATATAATATTACGCACAAAATTATTAGTTTTAAAATAAGAAATTTGAATTAATATGAAAACATTAAGTGTCTAAAGCAATTGTGTGTATTGTATACTCAAAATTATCTTTCTTCTTTTGATACCCATTAGCTATCGACTAAAATTAATTGAATACTTATTGCATCAGCTTGCGTCCTAAAAATGAAATTTCATTTCTTAGTAATTCAGGTGAAATACAGTGTTTCGCAACATCACATTGTCAAGTTTTTAAACGCTTACATAAGTACTGATATTTATAATTATGGATATTAATATCACTATACTAACTATCGTAATTATAGCAGATTTGGGTTTTCCCCGAGAGTGTTACGATTTCACCATAGCAGATAATAATGTAATGAGTCTACCATACAATATAAATATTAAATAATTCTGTGATACGTTGAACTGAGACAAGTAGAGACATGTACTGTACAAAGTAAATAATAAACTTACGTATTAGTACACTCATGGACTGGTTTTTGTTTGACATTGCCGAAAATGACAGAAAATTAATGCGAAGCGTAGGAGGAGTGATCCCCCGAAGGTGTATTATAAATGAATATAAACATTAAGATCAACAAGATTGATTCATACTAAATAATATCGAAATAAATAATGTCATGTGGTATATAAAATATAAATAAATTGAATTACTAGTTATATACTAACTATGAAATATAAGTTTTTGTAAACATTTAGTTAAAAAATAATTATTCTAAAAGGTTAGCCATTTACAAAGCCCTTGGGCCACCTCCTCGAATATTAAAAACACTGAAATAATAAGTAATATCTGTATAATATTTATAATATCTATAAATGATATGAAAATTTTAATACATAAGCATTTAAATGTTGGTATACTTGTAATTCAAGATAATAATTGTTATTTATTTATTATGCAAATTGACTTTTTGTCTGATCTGTAATATTAGGAGTAGGTACATAGCATATTATGTTGTATGAATCATCATCACAAAAGGTTTCTTCTTGAATAATATCAACTCGATAATATAATATGCTAATGTTAATACATACATATTATGTATATCACTTCCTATATGTAGACTAATAATAAATAGGTATATTGTTCCGAATATTGATATTGGGAATACCTACATAATATATTATTACTGTATTACTATTATGTACGATATTTAAACCCGGATTCTATCAAGAAATAATAATCGATATGTCAAAAACACAGTAGAGTAAAAAAGTATGCATCAAAGAAATTTAAACTCTATCTAAAATTTGGAGCAGGATTATTCACTTTACGAGTACATACTAAAATATAGGTACCGATTTACTAAATTTCTAATATATTTGGCAATAAATTTAATAAGATGCACATGAACATGATCCAAAAATATGGACAATGGATGAGACTGCGTTATCAAATACGGGTATTGATTTTTATACATTTTTTGTTTGTTTAATAAAGGTGTCCATTGTAGATCAGATAAACATACGTATGCACAGATAATTTTTACCAACGGATTCTAATATTTATTCATTTACTAGACGCCCACATTTTAGGAGTATTATTCTATTTCTTGTAGCCTCAAACATAATACTGTATACTTACTTACGTACCTATGTAATGTAATGAAATAATATTGCGTGTTGTGTCGGAGCACTCTCATTTTTGTTACAAAGATTTGATATTACAGTTTGCATTGAATCAAATGATTAATTAATTGAATCTCAAAAATAAATTTGATTTATTATGAATATTATAACAACCGATTTCAAGGCTAAAAGATTAATTTTATTGTTGTCTTATTTATGTATTTGTGCGGAATAATAAAAATCTTATAATTTCCAAACATTGTTATCTTAATCTTCCTATTATTTTTATGAAGGTATTTCTTATCAGGGCGTATGAGCGTGATATTCAAATATTTTACATAAAACAATGATATTTAATAATATTATTTACAATCAATATAGATTTTATTATAGAAAGTAATCCACGGATAAATAAAATAATCTTGATTCAGTCATACCTATAATGTATATAATTATATATATTGATTAATTATATGCACTTTCCCACCCATGTAGGTGTATATGTATAACATAAATAATTCAAGAATAGAGGTGTGCTTATCTGCATTAACTTGTGTAGGTATATTCACAAAATGTTCTTTAATACAAGTAAAAGCACACATCGGAAATACCCTTGTTTTTATTTCTGTGTTTATGTGAACAGATGTAAAGAGAGGAAATTATAATTCTACAATGTAGGTACAAGGTAGATATCAAAATAATATAATATTTAGTATATGTTCAATTTATCACACCTGGGATGGATAACGATCATCTTTATAAACGTACATTCACACTATTTAGGTCCACATTCTGGTCGCGGCTTTAATGCCATGTAGTAAAGTGGTTGATAACAATATATCCAGTAAGGTTATTATATTATAGTAATTCATGTACTGAATATATTAGTAAATTTATTATTATTTAAATTTGAAAATACATACATTCTAACCTTTGGTTCCGAGAGACACACAAGGAAATTTTATGGTAGAAGTTATTTCAAAAGCATTTTGTAAAATGTTGCTGACGACCATTAAGAAGATATGCAATAATTAATAGTTTTTTTTCTTTCTTTGCAGGTATGTAAGATGTGTGAAATCATATCGAACTTAACACGTAACATCTACAATAATTTAAAATCTCTGATGGGTAAGTTTTAAAGCTGTTATGGATGGAAATATAATTAATTTAACTAATTGGCTTACATATATCTTGTGTCAATCTTTAATCCCTATTCAAAGAATTGTCCCCCGTCACAGAGGTGATATCATAATATCTAATACCTGGACATAATGAAACGTAAAAGTTTATTATAGATTAGTTGACCACATGTGATCAGTAAGATAATACAATATGTTATGTATATTATCTATATATTATAGTATTATAATCCTGAATTGGATAATGTATTATATAATGTAGGTTATAATATGGAATATCTATAGATATATGTTTTTTTAACGATCATAATAAAGAATGTCGTCTGTCCTATTTTGTCAATCATTGATATTTACAATTACAGCACAATAGTAAATAACATAACAAATAATCATTCATGCAAACATCAATAATTCTTGATAAAATACTCGTAAACACTTCGCTACATCAATTTTACATAGGTACGTACATACCTACTTCAAGATTTGAATTAAATATATATATTATAAATATATATTGAATCTTCTGATATTTACTATACCCATATACATAGTTCTCACATAGTAAATAAATAAATCCTTGTCGAAAAATTAATTTACGACTTTTATTATCCTCGTGCTTATCAACAAGTTAATACGTAAATAAGTAATTCACTTATCGTTAGGTATAAAGAATAGAATAGGTTTTTTTTACTACAGAAACTTTAGAAGAACGCAAATGACATAATAATTATTATGATATTATTTTTTATTTGTAATACTAAGAAGTATTAATAAACTAAATATGAATTTACAGTGCTGAATCTTAAAACGGTTCGAAAAAAAATTAATATAATTTACTATTATCAATTTATTTGACTTTAAATTATAATATAATTTACCATGAATTATAGGGTGGCCCTTCAGGCCTACCCAGTGGCCCGCCTGTGAGATCAATTGTAGTTTGAATATGCAAATATATAGGGGTCTACGATTCCTAAGATATCCGGGTATGAGGTGGTTCTCTCTTCAATGTCGAGTGGTCTTGAGATTATCAAATAACTTCGTGAATAAAATCGATCAATCAACCACTAATGTCTATTCAAATTAAACATTTTGTACGGACAGTCTAAATTGTTGATATTTTATTGTTAACTTCGAAAGATAAAATAATTTATGTACCTATTACTGTGTAATATGAGTATAAGAGGGAACATGTTTATAGTTTCTATACTCGATAGAGTATAATATCTACCGTAATAATTCATTATCATGGTGCATGACTTCAAAACTTCTCAAAACATTCAAATTCCAATGGCAAAGCGTCGTGTCTGACAACCTTCCTGATTCCCGCTGTGATTTCAACATACTTAGGTATAAGTTTAGTCTTAAAAATCAACTAAGATCAATTTGTTGCGCTTAGGAGTAAAATAAATTTAATTATATGCATGCTGTAAATCAAATTTGTTTTGATGTTATTTATTATTCGAATATAATTAACAACATTGTTTCCCAATTAATTATTTTCATTTGTACAACATCGAGGTTGTTTGGATGAATATCATTGCAACTCCAAACCCTGAAATTTTCACAGAGAATTGAATGACAGCGGTATTGTGAGTTCTCTCTTATTTTAACTAGCTTTTACTACCCGGCATGGCACGTGGTCATATCGTCCCTCTTCTGACTAACTGATATTTTTGGCGAAATCGAGTTATGATCACCAATGTGTACTTATATGTGCCCCGCATGTTCTCACTGAAGATCACACCTGTGACTGTTACCGTTATCCTGAAATAGCCTCCTGATTTGGTGTCTTATTTACGAATTATTCTAAATAAAATGTGTTGTATCTACTAATTCCTCAAAATTTCATCACAGAAATGATTCTGAGATATATAAGAATAGGTACAAATAAAATAATGTAATATATGTACACTGTATCATATAACTAAGAGAGACGAAAATATGCGCGATAAAACACAAAAAAACGCTCTCCTGAACAATTTACATTTAGGCAGATAGACGATATAAGCAGATACAAAAGAGAAACCGAATAAATACATGATTTCAAACGTCAAAAAATTCTGATAAACTCTTCTCATTTTAAAAACTGAAATTTGAAGTTTAACGACGACATGACCATAATTATTTAAAAAATGTAAATATCTTGTTTTTGAGTAAGAAAAAAACTAGTTGATACGTACCTATATAGGAAAATAAAATAGAAAACATTGATTTTAATACTTTTAGTTCACAGTACCTCGATATCGGGTGCTTTACTATGAAATTAACTTGTCAATTTTCTGATATGATCTCATTCAAACTGTAATATTGTTGTCAGTAAATAAGATATTTAATTGCTTTTTGCCTGCCCAGAATATGAGACCTCGTATATATTTTACATCTGTCTTTCCTAATACGGAGTCCATTGAGGACATACATACATACAGACGGAATAAAATATTTATTTGTGGATTTCTTTCTGTCGGATTTGTCGACCTTTGGAAGATTTATTGAAAATATCTTCAACTACACGCACGTCATACGCCTCAAACAAGTTATTTTTATGTATAAAGATTCGAAAAATATATGTATGAAATCTTATACTTTCATTATTTACCAATACCTACTCATTTGATATTGTGTTAAGTATTAATTACTATTACTGACAATAAGAAAATTCTTACGAGAATCATTACAAATGAAGTACAATGCGATCTCAGATACTTCAGTATACCTACTGTACATAAAAATTCCTCACAAGTTGATGGCCGCACGCAGGCAGCTCTCCGTGAGAGATCTGGTGTAATTCTTCGATTGTTTATGGCATATCAGGAATTCCTGGCACATTCCAGTAGTCAAGTCATAAATCCAAAAGGAATAATACTAAACATTTTTATTTTCCTTAACAATGGACGCATTCCAATGTGAGATAGCAGAGCAGGGTGCATTTTTGTCGCATACACATGCGAATGTTGTAATATGCACACAAATTTTAGTGTATTTGGCATATGTATAGGTATGCAGGTGACTGACAGTATCTGGAAGATCATGTGAGAAGAATGCGGAAATGGATTATATTTTGACTAAACCGAATTTCATCATCATCATCATCGCCCTCAACGCTCCTCTCGGGAGCACAGGGCAGAAACCAGCCTCCTCCATTCAGAGCGTCTCTGTGCCAATTGCGTCACCTCTTTCCACGACATTCCTTGCGCTCTGATATCGTTGTCATAGGAACGGTGTATTGTGAAAGAGGGACGCCCGGGCCGACGGAACCCCTGCGGACGGAAAAACAGTGCTCTTTTTGGCCAACTATCATTAGGCATTCTCAAAACATGTCCCAGCCAGGACCATCGTCTCTCCTGTATTACGGAGATTACAGGTCTCTGCTGGGTGCGCCGGCGCACAGCATCATCAAACCGAATTTATTTTATCAATATTTTCAGACCGTGAGATTATACAAAATGATCTTGACTAAGTACGTAGTAAGCTTTCACTATCGCTCCCTAATTAAAAATACCAACGTCAAACGTTATTGAAGTTTTACGTTGTCTGCATATAATGTTTAGTGCACATAAACATAATGAGTTTGAGAAATATTAAGATGGGTGTTTGAAATAAGTAATTATGCCAATTAGTTTAATGACTACTAATTAATATTGTACAAAATAATTGGCTAACTATTCGTTGTTCACGATTTTTTCGTAATTATAGGTAGGAATATAAAATATCAAATAGGCGATAGTTACATACCTATATATATTATGAAATTATTTTAACAAACTTGTATTTATGGTTTGATTATGATTTGAAGATGATAAATGATTATTACTTTTGATGTTTATCCGTAAAATTGTTTATTAACGATAATAATAATATAAATGGCGGCGCCACCTCGATATTAAATAACCGCACATATCTACATATTATATTAAATTAAGCATTTATTTGATAAGAATATAATTGCATATCTATGAATTAAACTTGAAAAATGTTTTACTTATAATTGTATGTACTTTTACCGAAGTATGAAGCCTAATAAGAATTGCGATTCTTCTCTTCAATATTTTGATTTAACATGATTTCAAAATTAAGTTTTACAAATCATAAAAAAAACAATCGTTAAATAAGCTTTCAGATGAGTTTTAAATCAAAGTAAGTACATATATAAATATTTCAATATTTTTTGCTTGTCCTTGTTAAATCGGAGCCTTCTGTGACCTGATACATCTTTCAAAAATTTGGTTTCGGCAGTTAAATTAAATTTTACCTTTAGTGTAACTTTTAAGTTATTCTGACCTAGAAAGCTACTATAAAGTTGTCAAGAAGTCATGAAGAAGCCAATCAAAAGTACGCAGTAATGTAACAAACTTGGCAAAAAAAGCTGTAAGAAAATAAAGTAATGTACATGTTCAAGATGTTATTATTCCCTCCAGTTAACCATCAGGAGTATAATAAGTAGTAACAACGTCGTCTCTGTTTACAATATGACTGATTTGTGATATCATTTAGGTCCAATGAAATTAATTAATTTATTTAGTAGGTACCAGCTGATGTCGATGGTGTCACATTGCAAGCTTTACTACAATCGGTGTAGGATGACACCATTCATAATCATACGGAGTATGACTCGCGTGTATATCCTTAGAACCAATTGCTTATTTCTTTGAATGCATCACTTATATACCTACTACGACGTGTTTGCTCTTCATGTTTCAATGAATCAAAGTGTATCAGATGTACCTATTATTACTATACTATTACCACGTGTGAATGAGTATTGTGTCATTCTCATTACAAATTTTCATTCAATATTGTATTATGAATTTATATAGCTCTCTCTCTGGTTTCAATCCTGGGATTGGTTTGCAGCAAATATCTCTTTAATTCTTCTCCTCCACTCCTCCCTGTCTTGTGCGGTTCTTTTAAATTCTGCATATGATGAGCAGCGCATGTCCACCAACAGGTCCTCCAGGTACATAGCTATTTCATATATAATCGATTTATAGGAAAATAAATGGAAGAAAATAGAGAGCAGGTATGTATATATTTAAGTGGATATATTTTATCTTGTTCCTTTAATAAATGTTTCACTATAAGCTATGCATTTCCTTTCTTTTCTATATTTAAAGGCCATCATCTACACTTTTAGGGAGCTCTACATTTTATATGAAATCAGAGATATGCGATTAGATATAATAGGTATACCTAATATGATTGCATATTGTATATCATTATAATACCTATTATCACAATATGTATGACATTAACATCACGATTTTAGTTCAATATCACGCTCATAATCAGATTCCCGCGATTATCAAGTATGCAGTAGTGAGTAGAGTATGCACAGTAGGTATGTAGCTAGGTGATAATAATATTATATTGTAATGATTTCTAGTGTTGGTAATGATAATAATTATACTAAATACATAATAATATGTAGGTACATTACCATTGTTGTTGGAGTCATCTTTAGGCATGCTGTGTGCACCACATATTTTAATATACATGCTAATCTATTGGCCTCATATAATTATGTGTTTACTTATTGTTTGTGTATTATACAGCCTGTTACACATTAGCTACCTACTTTGGAGTCATGAATAACAGTCATATATACCCATGTATGTTTATTATAGTAGGTGATACATTTTGTAGGTATGTATAATATTTTTTATATAGTATTTATATAATTGCACAGTTTGACCACAAGCGTGGCGCGGAAGTTAAGTCCTTGCCTTTGAGTCACGAGGACCCGGGTTGATTCCCGGTAAGGACAAAACGAAAATGGCCTTTTCAAATTATCCTAGGTGAGGGTGTTAATTACGTTTATATGTGTTAAGTGCATTGTATAGTAAAATATACCTATCGTCACGTTAGTACCCATAGTACAAGACTCATATCTTACTTTGGGACTAGCTCCATCCATGTGGCTTAGTCATTATCCATATGTGTGTGTGTTATGTTATGTATTGTGTTCATTGGGTATTGTTAATTTTATGAATGAATGATGGAGTCAGCTCCATCATCTACACATGCTATAGGAATATGTTCATTGTACGTGTATTAGATAGATATGTTTTACTAAGTGTTATTGTCAGTGGCTGGTCATCATTGCTGTATTCATTGTTGGGACTACGTAACTGTGTTGACTCATCGTGTCATCATCTAGTTTAATAATAATACCCAAATATGATCATTTGTCAAATGTAATAAGATTATCACGGAACTCCCTAGGGATAGACAAAAAGTTAAACGAAAAAATACACTAAGTAATGTTTTATGCTTATCTCATTCATATTCACAGATTTTCCATCTATATTTGTGCACCTAACGATTTTATCATTTAACTGTAATTTGCTTGCTCCAAATATTTTCAGATTGTACATACATAATATAAGGCCTTATAATCATAGAGTAAATAAACACATACGTGAAATCAGACTGACTTATGAGAAAATATCTTGAATACCAAAGTAGTGATTCATTCTTCATTATTTATAACAATTTTCCTCTTCTCTTGGAACGTTATTTTATACCTCGGAGAACAGGTAGTTAGTTAATTACCTATTCTCCTAAGTAGATATATTTTTTTATCACTCGGTTGTAGTACTAGAGTATTCTCATTATAACATTCACACAATGTTGATATATATCTAGTAGGTATATTTACTGATAAGAGCTTTGATGTAGTTTTGTTATCACTGTTATGAATACATAATATATTATATTATTGGGTTTACTAATGCATGTCGAAAAATAATTATTGTTTGATTTTCTGTCAGAAAAATCATACATAGACATTTAACTTCATCAGGAATCAATTAATTGTTTGCGATAAACTCTCCCCTTGTATGTTTATATCATTTAACATCAGTGTATGTTATGTATCTACTGAATTATGACTGAAAAATGATGGAAATGGGTATCTGAAAAATAATTTTATATAAATATTAAAATAGGAAGGTATTAATTTATCAAGAATCGAACTGTGTTTTAATAATACTAAGGTGTGGAATGAAAATAACATTAGTTATGGTCCCCGAGGTCAATTTGCCATTAATATTGGCACAGTTGTGCTTTATATACTGTTCTAATATAAGTGATGTGACACATAACTAGATATAAGCAATATACTAGGAGTTGTTAGTTATCATTAGATTACAATGGAGCGCAATACCTGTTTATTGATGAGATATTATTAGGTAGGTACTATGTACCCGTAAATACACACATACCTACATAGGAAATTGTTATGATTCATCTACACCTCTTGAAGACACACATTGATGGCAATAATATTATTATAATATGAATCAGCTCAGGTCTTATCGATCACGTAACCGCTCCGGGTTCAATGAATAGTATCGCACGTTGTATTAAGTACATATAGTATAATATTATTATATACATACGTAACACCGATAACACTAGCATAGTAAAGTTAAGAGTATAGGTACACACTATCATCTCCAAAATTCGAATGAGTCATCGCAAAGCGGACACAATGTCTTACATTATTTTATCGTGTGTTAACTATTCACGGCACATACGCAAAATGGATATTATTATTGTCTAAAGGCGACGCTTTGAATTGAAAAGCAGCAAGTTTATTTCATTACTGATGCATGCATCTCATGAACAGTTATTGTTGATGTTTTGGAAATTTATTGTCGTGAGAGTCATCACAGAGATAACAAATGAACTATTGATATTTGTAAAAAACTTACAACTAACTTTTTATTAGATATCTCTATAAATTATTATGTATTAATATTATAGTTGAAATCCGACCCTCCGCACAAACATTTGGTTGCTTATGGAGGAAGCATTTACTATGTGTAATATTATTTTGTTGTTGTAATATCAATGTATACTGTGTATTTATAAATGAAATAAATAAAATAAAATAGGGTACAAAAATATTCATTGATTGTATCGGCATAAACTTTGTAACACTTCATTTTAAATTATCAAATAATTATACTAGTATAGATCAGCACCTGATGTTGCGAACTCCGAAACTTCGAACTTCGCGAAACCGGTGGTGCGTTAGTCTTACTCAACAGTCACATAAAACAATAATAATAAATATTTATTTTATTTAATAATGTATTATACTCTATTATCATTAATTGATAATGTGAAGGACTGAAACAAATCATTTCGCTTCCCTTAACAATCTTTCTGGCTACTACTGCAAAGATGGCCTTGTATTTTAATATAAACTATATAATACATATTTTTAACCCGTATAATAATCCCGTGGAGCACCCGGTAAAGAATTGGTCTCCCACTCTTCTGCGTAAGTTTTCGAGTGTCCTGTAAAAGGCAGGTGTTCGAAAAAATTAAGACATTTTACATCTTAAATTCAGCGATGAGGTTTGCCACCCATCCTGAATGTCTTGATTTTATATTGGCACGAAGAGGACAGTTTGCATGTTTCTTACATGCAGCTGATCTGCTGGCTGCCCCACTTGTGGGATATGCCGTGATGGTATAGTATAGTATAATAAAAAAATATAGATTCTAATCGTTTTTTTCTTTAAATTTATTTTATTTGATGTTTCTATTCACCATTATAAATTTAATTTATTCACTGTGTCGGTGTTTATTCTACTATTTTATTCACAATAGTAGAATAAAACACTTGTTTTATTCTACTATTGTTATTCTACTATTTTATTCACAATAGTAGAATAAAACACTTGTTTTATTTATTTCGATAAATTTAATTAGTTAACCATGTGACCAAAATGAAATAACACAAGTAAAAGAAGTGTATATATTGTCTATATTGATAAATTTAATTAGTTAACCATGTGACCAAAATGAAATAACACAAGTAAAAGAAGTGTATATATTGTCTATATTGATAAATTTAATTAGTTAACCATGTGACCAAAATGAAATAACACAAGTAAAAGAAGTGTATATATTGTCTATATTGATAAATTTAATTAGTTAACCATGTGACCAAAATGAAATAACACAAGTAAAAGAAGTGTATATATTGTCTATATTGATAAATTTAATTAGTTAACCATGTGACCAAAATGAAATAACACAAGTAAAAGAAGTGTATATATTGTCTATATTGATAATATTTTGATAGAAATTTCTATCTGTAGGTATTTTATTTCTTAATTAACATTTTCTGATAAGCGTTGATAAGCGTTAACCAGTCTACGATACGACGTCACAATATTCGAAGCCTGCAAAGACATAATATTCGCCGAACCATGTAAAAGAACAAACATCCGATTTAAATATATTTAAAAGAAACAGATTTGGATCATCTTCCTAGGTTACCTATGTTATGAATACTACACCATCACGGCATTTCCCACAACTGGGGTACTCAACAGACCAGCCGCATGTAATCAATTTGCAGGCCGACTTCTCTGTGCCAACAAAAAATTAAGACATTCAGGATGGGTGGCAAACCTCATCGCTGAATTCGAGATGTAAAATGTCTTTATTTTTCAAACACCTGCCTTTTACAGGCCCTGGAAAACTTGCGGAAATGGGTGGGAGAAAAATTCTTTTTCCGGTGCTCCACGGCCCATAAATGCTATCTTTGTTTTTAATTCCTTCAGATTCTAAAGCATACCTATTAAATTAGAAACACGTCATCCCAATTTGTCATACCCCCATTATCACAAGTATGTAGTTAACGTACCTACATGATATGAATGAGATTATCTTTTCTATGTAAAACTATTAATAATCTCTGCTTTATCCAATGACTATATCACCGCAAAGTAATAACACAGTTTAATTTAATTACATGATATATGACATTATAACGTTTATTTTTATTTGAACCGCATTGGATTTATCTGCGGTTCACGGGATTTCCGGATATCCGGACACGCGAACATAAATCTATTAGCGCTTAGTCTATTTATAGACCTTCAGTATTGTTGTGATATTGTTTATCGTTAGCTTTATATAAAATACTATCTCTTATATTGTTTTAGCTTTTACCTGTAACAACTCTGACATCCTGTAATATGTATGTTGATCTCATAAAACATTTAAAGCAACCATTAATTATTTTTAACGATTTCCAAATTCTTGTCTATGACCTGGCATTCCATCCATATGAAGCCGAGATATGATAAGTATTAAATTGTCTTGGTAGAATGAACAAATCGTGATGATGATGTTTATGATGCACGCCTTAAGGGAAACCGGTTCCTGGAACTTGAATCGCAACTCTTGGAACTGCTAAATACAAAGTAGGTACATATTATTATCTGTGACTCATCGGCTAGTGGGAGTTACTTTGCTGGCCCAGCCTGCAAACTTTTTTCTAGGCTCAGGAGTCAGGATCACAACGATAATAACGCGAACAAAATAGTAACTACTGACAGTGACAACAACGCACAACAATTTTGAATTAGCCTTTTTTATTTACTCAGGTAATGTTTTTCCTAAAAAAAAGCGTTAAAAATGCCGACGATTGACTAAAAAGTGACTTGATATAGGTACTATACCCGATATCACGACGCGAGGAATTTCGTGGGAAGAGGTGAATGAGGAGGTGGCTGGTTTCTGCCCTGTGTTCTCTAGAGAGTTAACATTACATAATAATTATTCATTATAATGTCTGCATTGTATTGTTGATCACTTGTTGTTGATTCGATTTGTGACTAAGTTAAAGAAATGTGAAATATATTATTTTTTTAGTTTTGATATTTTTGTAAAAGCCGTAGTTAGATGGAAGAAATCATTAATATAGTGATAATCTCACCACTGCATATCTTCACATTTTTATGTGCTGTAAAGTATATCTATGGCTGTTAATTGCTTTGTTGATTTTGTTATGTAAATGATGATGTGCAAAACGAATAAAATAAATAAATTTATATTTACAAGTTGTTTAAAGGCATTAACCGTTTTTAAAATAAATAAATATTGTAAATTAGATGGACTGGGTATTAAATATTAATGATTAGGTATCTACTTGCAGATCTACCAGGAAAAATACCAAATGGCAATAGTCATAATAATTATTGTCATTCAATCGTTGGTTATTATAATATTTCAATGTGTATGGGCAGGTGTCATTCAATGTCTGGCATTCACACTTTCTATTAAATACTTTTGGCCTTGGTACCAAATTGCTTATTGAATATACAATAAGGTTGGTAATTATAGATCGTTTTCCCTTTAATATCCCCTAATCAGTCAGTATGTATTTGTTGGTCGCTAGGTTCGGTAAGACCTTATGCTCATGTTAGTGTTTATAAGTTGATAATAATATTATTATTATGCCTAATGATACGTTTACTAGAAGTGCTAGTTTAAATGATAGTGATGTGATGTGTTCTTGTTCGAAACTTCGATCCACTACCGAAATTTCGTATGAATACTCGGGTAATTGTAAAAAATATTACGAAACCTGGAATACGCATCGAGGAAATTGGAAGAAAAGAAGGAATACATGCAAGAAATGTGAGTACTTGTTTATCAAGTGCAACACATATCCGGGGCCCAAGTTCAAACAAGTTCACAAGGAAAATGTTGAAATTAAAGTGGTATGCCAGACTTGTACTAACTATACTGTTTAGTAATCTATAAAAAGTAAGCTGCATTTGTAAGCGCCGAAATGTAATTATAATGCTGTTGTTTATATGTCTTAAATCGAGCATGTTTACATTTGAAATAATATCTACTTTATAGGATCATAATATACGTGAAACAAAATGATAATTCGCAAGAATATACATGTTTGCATGAAATGCACATTATGATATTATGTACATATATAATTATTTATAACGTATGTGTACTTACTTAGATGTAGGTATTTTGATGGACCTCAGTAAAAGATGTTGTGAGTGTATGTAGTACAAGTGCCTACATAAATGATAGTATAATAATAAATATACATATAATATTATGTGTTATCTGCGTAGCGCACTGTACTGTATCTGTATGTATGTACTATTGTACTTACCAATGTGGTACGTACTTCGTACTTGAAAAGTTTTCTTTTGAATACTCGTCTGTCAAAATAACAACGTGTGTTGTAGTCGTATTATTCTCCTCTCACTGTGAACGGTTCACGCATGCGCATATATATTCCTCCTCTCGTTTCTCTTGCACACCCTCTCTTTCTGGCATAGTATCAATTTAACAATTGGGGGGGACGGTTGTGTCTTTGTTAAGTGCCTTACGTCAAAAGTTTTTGATAAATAAAATGACATTCAAAAAAGTTAGTTTGGTGTTATTGTTTTTAAAACGTATATTTTAATGTTCACACACCGGCAACGGAATTGAGATGAACGAACCAGATGAGATCCAACAGGCGAGTATTTCAATGACATGAAGTGCAAAATATTCGCGATGTTACATGAAGCGTGGCCGAGTGTCAAACCTAAATTGAAACTCGTTATTCAAGCCAGACATAATAATTTCAATTCGAATTGATCAGCCGGTCTAATGATATTTTACTTTAATTTTCATTAAATCGTTTTAAGTTTGTTAGTTAGAGCGAACAGTGTTCTCAGTCATAATATGAATGAGTTGTACAGACTAGTTTGTTAAGTTACCTGAATAGGTTGAAAGCGTTGGCGGTATATAAATATAATAATAATACAAGAGGAGTACATATATACGTACTACGAGTATATCAACATTACTTATACTCCCTGTTTATAACAATATTCATAGTGTCCCAATCCATTCTGTTCTCATTCTGTACCGGTGCTTCGTGTAGTACGCAAGTGTTAATTGTATTGTCTATGTAGTAGGTACTTACATATATTATTATGTCATGTTGTGTCAAACTTACACATAATATTGTGTTATATGTTGTGGCCATTGTACGTGCACATCTGTAATGTATGTAACTAGTTTCTTGTAATTCAGTGACAGAAAACACATTTCAGACTACTGTATAATACAGCTGTTGGTGCTTCAAGTATAATTGATTTGGACCAATGAGTGCATTGCCATAGTGATAATATGAGAATAATATGTTATCTGTGATAATACGGGTAGTAAGTTAGTGTGGAAATGCCGTGTTATTGGCTGAGAACCAAGTATATCCCTCAGACCACCACATGCATTTGTAATAACAAACTAGTGTCTCGTGTAAAATATATTTGGTGACATCCATCAAGAGATCCGGATGGTTTGTATAATTTATACATTCACCTGTATCTGCTATAGTCAAATAATAATATTTATGTAACAAAAAATATTAAATAAAACCTTGGATATGGCTTACAATAATAACACACAATCATATAAAATATCACACATAGACAATATCAGCTTTAAAACTAAGTTATTTAACAATCAAATGTATGGATATTCTTCGCTAACTTAAAATTATTTCGTTTTCCTCGTTACAATTTACACTGTAAGGGCCGAAATTATAAACGAGGAACTCAATATTCGTAAGTATGTCGACACTTTACGAACGGATGGCCTATCTGTTCGTACATTCTACTAGATACTGTATTATAAAACTATTTTGACAATTCGTTAAAAAGAAATATTTTTGCCTACTGTACCCATTGTTTTCAACCGGTGGTCACATAAGTTCTTGCCTGTCCCTTTTATCTACCTGCTCCCCATTCATAAAAACTTCACCCAACAATCTCATAATTTACACAAAACAAATGAGTAAATGACAGCGATGCTATGAGAATATATCCTAACAAAACACGTGCGTAGATTCATCTATTGTTATTTCTTTCTCTCTTCAGGCAAATAGTGAGACAGCAATGCTAGTCGTCAAAACTAAACCCTGGTCGGTCGGCCAGTTAAAGCCGATGGTAACATTTAACTGAAATAATATCAACGGATGTTTATAATGCTGAAAAACGAGTAGTTATATCAAATTTTGGACCATATTAAAATAACTTGAGCTAACGGACTTTTATATTTTTTTATTATAAAAGTTGATATTATTTCAGTAAAATGTTACCATCGGCTTTAACCCGACCGACCAGGGTTTAGTTTTGACGACTAGCATTGCTGTCTCACTATTTGCCTGAAGAGAGAAAGAAATAACAATAGATGAATCTACGCACGTGTTTTGTTAGAATATATTCTCATAGCATCGCTGTCATTTACTCATTAGTTTTGTGTAAATTATGAGATTGTTGGGTGAAGTTTTTATGAATGGGGAGCAGGTAGATAAAAGGGACAGGCAAGATCTTATGTGACCACCGGTTGAAAACAATGGGTACAGTAGGCAAAAATATTTCTTTTTAACGAATTGTCAAAATAGTTTTATAATGCAGTATCTAGTAGTATGTACGAACAGATCGCCATCCGTTTGTAAAGTGTCGACATACTTACGAATATTGGGTTCCTCGTTTATAATTTCGGCCCTAAATGTCATTTTACATACAACATAATCCATCTGGATATCTTTTCTGTAATGATATATATCTTTAGGAAGATAGGAAAGATTCACAATGTGTGCATATTTCTAATAGGTACCTAATATTAAATTGTTCGGATGAATGAGCAGAATTTGTAGAGATAACATGAGGTGGGAGGATTTGTGCAGATGCCAAACGTATATTGTGTAATACGCCACGAATTATAGAATTTATTATTTAAACAATGCAGTGAACCCATAACGAAAATACATAACCGATAATATTAAATGCTCAACAAAAACAAAAATTAAGTCTGTAGGGTTCGAGTAAATCGATAAGAACATTTTCTCTTCGAAAAGTGTATTCAGGTTCTTACAATAAGTTAAAGTTAGTTACATATTACATCCAACAACATCCTCCTACTTAGTCTACTCAATTCCTTCTCACTTTTTATTTTCACAATTTACTGTTTTATACTACTACTACTTCTACACCATCACGGCATATCCCACAAGTAGGGTAGCCAGTCGACCAGCTGCATGTAATAAACACGCGAGCCGTCATCTCCATGCTAACAAAAAATTAAGACATTCAGGAAGAGTGGCAAATCTCATCGCTGAATTCAAGATGTAAAATTTCTTTATTTTTCAAATACCTGCCTTTTAAAGGACACAGGAGACTAATCTTTTTCCGGGTGCTCCGCGGAGTACTGTTTTATACATAAGACGATAATTAGATTTTAACTATGCCTCCATATTTTGTTTGACTGAAATATAAATTTTCAATCGCCCTTGGTCTGTAAGTTCCTTGATAAAGTATGTATAGTAAATAGGTGACGCTCAACACGATTGTATTAAATACCCACCTCCACAAGTTACAAGCCAAAATAATAATTAGCCATATTTGCTGTCAACATCGCTGACAGTGAACTAATTAGCGATATACACTCATTTTACTGCGATCATTTTAAAAATAATAATTAGCCATATTTGCTGTCAACATCGCTGACAGTGAACTAATTAGCGATATACACTCATTTTACTGCGATCATTTTAAAAATAATAATTAGCCATATTTGCTGTCAACATCGCTGACAGTGAACTAATTAGCGATATACACTCATTTTACTGCGATCATTTTAAAAATAATAATTAGCCATATTTGCTGTCAACATCGCTGACAGTGAACTAATTAGCGATATACACTCATTTTACTGCGATCATTTTAAAAATAATAACTAGCCATATTTGCTGTCAACATCGCTGACAGTGAACTAATTAGCGATATACACTCATTTTACTGCGATCATTTTAAAAATAATAATTAGCCATATTTGCTGTCAACATCGCTGACAGTGAACTAATTAGCGATATACACTCATTTTACTGCGATCATTTTAAAAATAATAATTAGCCATATTTGCTGTCAACATCGCTGACAGTGAACTAATTAGCGATATACACTCATTTTACTGCGATCATTTTAAAAATAATAATTAGCCATATTTGCTGTCAACATCGCTGACAGTGAACTAATTAGCGATATACACTCATTTTACTGCGATCATTTTAAAAATGTATCATTTATGATTTTTGTTTAATCCAAGGTTTAGACTAAAAAAAAATAAATAACAGTCGTGCCATGTCATGATTTTCGACCTCAGTAGAAATAATAACATGTGCAAGGTTTCCACAGGGTCACCAAAGGAAAATCTCAAAAATGATGCGATTCATTTAGAAAAGAAGGTAGGTATTAAAAAATAAAATAAAACTCAATAGATTTAATTGAGTGTACATTCCTTATCCACTCTTACAAGATTGACATTTGACTGGCGTAGCGTTGGTCTTCGACATGAGCACAGCCTTCGATACTATAGAATCATGAAACACTCCTGCAATGTCTGGACACTGAATATAACCTTCACGGGTCCATCCTGGACGTTATTACGCAGGGATCAGGTCTTGGTTTAGTACTTTTCATCCTATAGACAGGATGCATTGATTGCCTGCTGGAAGAGTGCGGCATGCAGAACTATGCATACGTTGACGACCGGTACCTCGTTAGTTTCTGTAGCTCAGATCAAGGAGGCTACCACTATTCGGGTTATGACAAAACTCGCGAAATTACATATTTACCCAGAGACGTCTGAAATTGAATTCAATCAAAACGCAATTTACGTGGTTCGCCTCTCCTAGACGTCAACATCTTTTAGATGTTGGTACATAAAATCAATCTCTGTTTCCGGCACTAATTATTTTATTTAACTATGTTATTTATTTCCCTTACCATATTTGATTCCGTAAAATTTTCTAAACGCAAAACTCTTAGATATTATAAAACTTGAAATTTTAAGTTACTGATAGAATTTCAAGAATTTATTCATTCTGAAGTATATGTTTTACGTCATAAATGATATAAATTAAAGCGTATTTTAGGAAAGACAATAACAAATCCCATATGTTATACCAGTTTTATTGACAAATTTATTACGGAAACAAATACCTATCATTCATCATCATCATATTATTATTATTATTAGCATATAGATATATTGCTCGTGTTCATTGTCTTCGCAAAGCTGCTATACTTAATTCTTTATTATTGTTTCAAACGCCTTCTCTATGACGTATAAATATACACTACATCTATACGAGTACAGTACCTACTTGTTTTCGTATTCAAAAGAAAATAACATACCTACATACTATCATAATATACAGAAATGTCAAATGCATGTAATATTTATACACGTCGTCCTTTCTGTGCCCTAAAAGATGATATATTCTGGATGGCTGGTATACCTACTCTGGCATATGAAGATGATATATTCTGGATGGCTGGTATACCTACGCTGGCATATGAAGATGATATATTCTGGATGGCTGGTATACCTACGCTGGCATATGAAGATGATATATTCTGGATGGCTGGTATACCTACGCTGGCATATGAAGATGATATATTCTGGATGGCTGGTATACCTACGCTGGCATATGAAGAAGTTAAATTTTTTGCACATATTATTGAGCAGTTTATGATCATTCAGTCGTTTCAAGGGAGCTGTTAAAAAGGGCGACTCTCATATTTCTTCTAAAACCAGTGATGTTGCTTTGGTGCCGCAGATCGGTAGACAAACAATTCCATCTTACAGGAACTTCAACTCTGAAAGCTCTATCATGGAATTGTGTGGTTTTGTATCTAATGGGCTCTTTCAGCTTACCAATGGACGTTGCGGATGATCGAAGCGCTGTGCGATAAGCGTATCTGGGACGAAAAGTTCGGAAATTCATAGCGGCGAAATGTATACTAGAAGTCACAATTTGTGATCCTGTCATCAAGTGCAGGGTTCTTAATAATGGTGTTATATGGCTCTCGCTATATATGAGCTGTGCAGCACTGACTGAGATATTTACTCTAACCCATATAACATTGTGTTTGCTATAATATTATTATTATAATATAAGACAGTATCCACATGTGAGATTCTCTTGAGAGATTTATACGCGCCTTCGTTTGATGTACAATATCACCTACAAAGTTTATTTACTTAGCAGTATGTCGCATAGGTATGTGTTTTATTTCACAAATAGGAAGTGTTATATTATTTTTGTATATTATGAGTTAATTTATTACCTACAGCAAGAAAAAAATATTTATTATTGATACAATGTCAATGTGTCAGGGAGTTTGAATGATTTATTTTTGTATTGTCAGACTCAAGTTAACATATTTTTACGTTTAAAGGAAATGCAAATACAAAACGTGAAATTAAAATACATGGAAATTTAATTTATTCGCAAGATTAATTATAATTTTATGCAATATTTGATTATGAAAAACAATGCTCGAAGTGTTAAAATATAATTCCTATAAATTATCTGTCTGAACGGTAAAAATTTTATACGGTAAACGGTAAATATTTTGTATTCTATATCGTTGTATGATTTCTTTTATATAGGTACCTAATGATGATGTGCAAAAAGGAAGAATTGATAACCAATGTTTTGTATTGAGTCAATATTAATAGTGATATGGGTTGTGACTGTTGTGAGTTAGTAAATGGAGATGTAACAGATTTTTGTTAGTTTTATCTGCTCATTTAAATTTCGATGCAAGAAATTCGCTTTCAGCCATGAATTATGTGACTATTTTTTTTTAAATTTATTTGATACCCACTATTTTCTGTTAATTTTCGAGTGCCCTGAAAAAGGCAGGTGTTCGATAAAATAAAAGCATTTCAGGTTTGAGGCTGAATGTCTTAATTTTTGTTGGCACGTACAGGATAACTTGCATGTTTAGTTCATGCGGATGGTCTGCTGGCTACCCCATTTGTGGAATGTGCCACGATGAGATAGTAGTAGCAGTAGCAGTGGTAGTAGTATAACATTTATTTATTTTATTCTTCACTGTACATTGGTTACAATATTACAAAATAAAACAGTGTCATATAAATATCAGTTATACTATTCAATGTACAGAGGGCGAGTTTATCGCTAAAATGCGATGTCTTCCAACTAACCCTAGATGTAGAGGGGAACAATAAAGATGTAGAGGGGAACTTATCACTAAATGCGTAATCTTCCAACTAATCTAGGCTTTAATGTTTATGTATGTACAATGTACATATATGAATGAATTGCTTGCATGCTTTGCTTTTTCTTTGTTGGTTTATTGATTGGTGCACTATAATAATTTAATGTGAGGGTCTATAATCGTTTCAAAGAACCTCATTTAAATTAAAAATCATAGACATTACTGGCGCTACACGCGAATCTTTGCCAAGCTAATGCTCAATCATATTATTGTACTTACTTACTGTTAGAAGTTGATCACTTTTTGTGTTACTTTTAGCATATTATTTTCGTGCACGCTTATGTATGGTAATATTTAATATTTATTATGTTTATATTATTGAAGTCATCAAATCAATTTCATATTAAAACGCTTTGATAAATTATGAAGTTAAATACTTCAACTTATAATATGTATAGATTAGAAATTCAACGGAAAAAGTGGTAATGAGACCAACCAAGTGGAAATATAACTTCATATAAATCAGTCATAACCCTTTCAGGACTTGTGGGTTTGTAAGGTATAAAGGATACCCAATACATCAACATTAACAGGAAAGAGACCATTAACATATTAGTCTTATGGAGTGAAACACCAAAATACTATTACTTTTGGAACATACGCTCCGAAAAAATTAGTACCTACTGCATTCCTAGTCTATACATATAGGTTGATGGGTAAATACACAAATATGACGCTATATACATATTTAAATTAGTCAATAAGTGTATAATATAATATAATACTTATAAATACCTACATTATGATGACAGGCGATGACAAATACTGAAATAATTTTCAACATTTTAAATTCGACTAGGAAAATAACTTTATTGATATTTAATGTAAATGACCTCTGGCTAATCATAGATAACAATGTATATATGTGTATTAATATAATTATTAATACATATTGGTCGCACAGGTATATCAAATACCTACACACCTTAGCTATTATTAGCTTTTAGAACTTGATGTTCGTTGAGAAAATGACGTAATTTCGAGCTACCCAACTGACAGGACAGTGTGTTGCCATATAAGGTATAAACTACTTAGGTACTCCCAAATCTTATCTATGATTGTGATATAATTATGTAGTTGTAGGTAATATTATTATAAAGACAAGACCCCCAATATTACTCATGGTGCTATTATTGTTATCTCACTCAGTATCAGGTAATAAAAATATTCTATTGGAAGTGACTACGTCATGTATCTATTATTTACGTCTCCTAAAGTTCTTCCATATACACAATAATGTAGCAAAATATGAAGTTATCTTGTTATTTTTATTCCTCTCTACAGCCGAATTAATATACATTTGTTATTTTACTTAATTTTTTTTTCACTTTTCTTTGGATTTTAAAGCATTCTAAATACATAGTTTACATCGATTTAATTCCAAAAAAACAGATATAAACAATCTGTTCACTTCGGGAATGGTACCCTAGCTACCGTTACAGTTTTTAGCCAATGCTACCCCAAAGAAAACAAAACACTCACAGGAGTATTTCCATCTTCCTCACAAATTCAGCATTACGTTACTTAAAATATGTCGATGTTCGGGGCAACACTATTAAATAATATTTGCCACTGGAGAATATACCCGTATTTGTTCCAAAATACTCCCCGTTTTAAGTAAATACTTGATTTCTTTCTTAAATTTTAATGAGATATTTTAAATTCATATTTCCTGTTCCTGGAAACTGGTATTAAAATATTTTATCAAAGGTATATTTTGTACGGATATTTTTTCCTGTAAAAATAGAATTGGAAATAGCCTGATTTTTTCGGAATTGAAATATATATAGATATATTTTCAATTTACAAACGCAGTGGCATTGGTACCTATTGCATAGTATTTAAAACTATTAAGTGATAATATAATGATGAACATGGTAGTTGTTGGGTTATTGAGGATGAGTCAATGTTTACGTTGTAATGATATCACACACAACATGTGACGATATTTTGACGCCGTGTTGTGCCGGTTTAGTTTCCACTCTACTCACGCACGGTGTGACGTAATAATATGTCACCCATCCATTGTGAACACTGAACAGTATCTCTATACCTACCACTTAAGTGCTACGTGTGAACATCATTAGATTTTCACATTACAGTTTGTTGTACAACAATCTAATTCTTCAAACATGTATTTTAAAGAATAAATTCGATCTTCTATATTTTCTGGATCATATTGCCTATGTTATTTACCTAACCAACTGATAACACAGTACCACATTGGTAAATACTAAATTATAATATATTAAACCAAATCAATTATAGAACTTAACAAATGTAAGAGATACCTACATCATTTGAGCAATGTAAAAAAAACTGTTCGTAGTCAAATTAGAACAAAACAGATGTGAAATATCTAGTAAAATGCGAAAACTTCTTTTAAGTATATTTTAACTTCATTGAAATTTCATTTAGTTAATTGTTATTTGAGAATATGTATAAAAGAATACCTACCTACATCATTTTCTCTTGTTACTTAATTACCTTACTATATCAAACTGGCATCGAGGAATTTATTTATACAAATTACACAAAAAAGCACAATGAGGTAAAATGTAGTTTATAGGTGAGGTGCTGTGATATAAATATTTGTTAGAAACTTTGATAAGTTTTGTTGCTGGTTTTACCGTAATATTATTTTGCAAATGATGTTGTGTTTACGAAAAGTAATAAAAGTAATATGAAAAATATGTATAATATGAACTGCACGTGTGTTAATATGGGAACTTTATATTCCTAGCAGAAGTCGGAATAGTAAGTAGGTATACCTATTGATATTTATACAATATTATGTCCTATAGATAGATATATGGTATGGCCGCACCCATCACTTAGGCTTGGCTTTACTTTCAACCAATGCTTAGTAACACAATAATACCTAATGTGATCTTATATATAAATGTCTATATTATTGTCTATGGACGACAGAACATAAATGACTATCATTTAGAGAATACAAATATTTATATCTTCCATAGAATTACAACAATAAAGGTTGATGATAACTTATAGGGATATAATTTTTTTTTATTACTTGCAGTTTGCCAACTGGAAAGCGTTTTTGATTTCCTATTGTAAATTCTGCAATAAAAATCCATCGGCAAAATTATTCAGCTTTAACGAAAGAAGTATATGTATATTATTTGCTATTAGGAAAGGGGGTGTATTTCAAATTTAGATTCGTCTT
Source organism: Athripsodes cinereus (assembly GCA_947579605.1). NCBI lineage: Eukaryota > Metazoa > Arthropoda > Insecta > Trichoptera > Leptoceridae > Athripsodes > Athripsodes cinereus. Next base: position 14,007,691 of record OX388313.1, on the reverse strand, counting down.
TACAGTTCTATATATCTAATGTTTTTTATTGATTTCAAGCTATGGAGGTGGATTGCAGTTTGTTAGTTCTTAATAGTTTTTGCTTTTATCTATTTATTTAACCTAGAAATATACGTACGTACCTATATCTAATATCTAGGTTTACTATAAGTTTACTAGAAGCGGATGATTCCTTCTAGTAAACTTCTAGTACAATAAAAATAGATACACGCATACATCAACGCATTTTGGACTTAAATGAAAGTATAATATCAAATACATAAATTCAATTAATAATTCAGTACAATAGATACGATGGCTTTTAAATTTTCTATCGTTTATTGTATATTACTATTTTGCATTGTAAATTATCAAAACAATGCGTGTAAATTCATTAGGGTATAAAATATATGAATTCAAATAAATAATTCCATAACACACGACACTGTATCAAATCGCATCGTGAGGTTGTCACACAAGCTTTGATTTGCTGCGAGTTTATTGATTAAAATGCAAATAAATTCTTAGAAGTCTGAATGTATTATCACGCTGATGGTGGTATGTCTGGTGTGAAATCAAACAATGGACACGCGAGGTTTTCCATACAATTATATTCTGCTAAGAACCCGCGCAGACAGACGACTCAATACTTTTTCGATTGTTAGAAATGCTATGGGTCTATAGAAAATCCCATTAAAATACACACATTCAGTTAGACACCACTCACCTTATAATTGGTCAACTTAATAACAGAGTTCTAGTCAACTGTAGGACAGAGTTCATGTTAAAAATGGTATAAGACCCTACATAAGTCATTACGTTTATGGACGTCGAGAACTTCTTTAGCAAATATACCTAATTATGGATCAATAGACAAAAGACTGTGGTTAGAAAATGAAAATAGTCTGGTATTATAATAACAAAGCAGAAATATCTTCATATCTGAAAATATGTTAGGAAAATAATAACTAATTTAACAGTTGGCTATTCTAATTATAGTAGTTTTGTAGGTTTGCAAATGACTAACTATAAACAATGGAGTTTTTTTTTCAATATTCACTTTATGATAATTAACTTTTGTCCTGTCAGGCTGTGTCGTGTTTGTCTTTGATTTAAATAGACACCGGAACTAAACTGATTATTAATGAACCAAGTGTGTACTGTGAACTGTCCACATAATGATTTGTATCAATAGCGGATTAAGTAATTAATTAGACCTTGGAGAATGACATTTCATTGCAGTTATCTATGACCGTCGGGAATTTTCTCCGCTTGTGTTCTCACGAAGTACTTTAATGATTGGCATTTGTAATAATGGTTTGTTTATTTTGTTTAAGGTGTCAGAATTCCCCCCGGAAGCGGTCCCGGTGAGCGGTGGGGACATGGCCGCCCTTATGGAGAACATGAAAAAGGGCGGCTTGTCCACACGCCAAACTCAACTTAGTCAGTTGGCTTCCAGTCAATCAGCTCTCAGCCAGCAACTATCTACACAAGTCACCAGCTCAACTAGTTCTACCACTCAGGTATGGGGACTAACCGGAAGATATTTCTTTTAATCACGATTTACCAGCAGCATTAAAAGTTTTATGAATGTATGTGTTTGAGAGAATGCGGGAAAAATAAATGAGATATAGACTGGAACTGAGTATTGACGTAGTAAAATTTGTGTATTATATACCTATTGGTATAAAAAAATTACTCTCCATAACAGGTGATTTCTTCTAAATAAACTTGACAGTAGTGAGTTTATTTTCCGGTCAAAAGGTAAACTTGCTCTATTCAGATAAAGTAAATTAGTATGATTTATAATCAATACGTATATGATTTTTTTTCATATTTTTAAATTGTGTTCGTATATTTTTAAACGTATCACTAAAATATTGTCTACTTACAAATATAATAATGCATAATGCACACACTTAATAGGTCGGAAGTTGTAGATATAGGTATGTAAATACACATTTATATAGATAGGTAATAGAGGCATGTAGTCAGGAGTCATTGAACAAGTTATATTTATTCAAGTGTCTTGGATAAGGGAGATATTTCTAGTATAAAACATGTTCACATTTGATAAAAATATCATGACTATTATTTTGAAGTATGTAAGTCTAATAATGACTTCGTACTTCGTATTATACGCTAACCAATGAAAATAAATTTCTTTTTCTATGTCAGTATTTTCTATGTATTTTCAAGAGATATAATTTATCGATAAATAATATTATTTTCATAGATAACGCATACAATGTCTTGTCTGACAATATAGAAAGTAACAATGAAACACAGTGATAATACGCGCTCTTGAAAATCTATTAGTAAAACAAAAACTTTGGCATGCTGCCACCGTGTGTTTATTTTTGTCATTGTTTTGGCGTATAAACAAATTTCACAAGCACACCTTGATAAATGTTATTCACTTACACCAATACAAGCATGTTATTATCGTACGTAGCGGACAGGTGTCAGCGGAAAATAGATTTTCCCGCTAAAATAATAAATGGTGGCGTTTTGTTGTTGTGCACACCACCGCCATCTGTTGGAAGTTTTTTAAAATCACAAACAATTTTCTTTTATACAGAGCTTTGAATGAAAATCTGTTGACGTCGCTTTGCTTCACAATATACATAATGTAATTTTTCTCCACCATCGTGATGATAATTTTCATTGGAAACAAATACCTAGTAAAAAGCTTTCATATTGTGAGCTATTGTGACTTTTAAAAAGATTAAATGCGATATAGGTACCTCTGTTTATTTATTTTGTACTTAGGTTATTACCCATACTTTCTTTATTCCCATAATATTTAATTCGAAACATAAAAAAATTGCGTGAAATTTTTTTATTATTATTAATTATAAATTTATTTGTATCCCTGCATGTTTATCAATATCCAATTAGTTTATGGTAAGGCACATATTTATATTCCATTGTAGTATAACGTTTTGTTAAAGGCTTACAGCTGTTCAGTGTATAAAATACATGAATCAAATGCATAAGTATAAATGCATTATTATTATAATAGAATAATAAAGGTTGCATAAAAAAAGGAATTCAGCACCAAGATTTAATATTCTTCTTGAAAATTCAATAAACCGCCACCACAGAGTATTTGAAATAAATAAACTTTTTTTGATAACTGACAAAATTAAAGCAAATAAATAAAATCATTCCCAAATATAACTACGTAAAAGGGAAATGTCAAAAAACCGCATGATCGCTAAAGCGATCTCTTCCGATCAACCTTTCAACCTTTCAACCTTTAGGCACTGCAAATATTATATTCAATACTCTTGTGGATATTAATTGTTCTATAATTATTTATAATCTTCCATGCCGACCTCTCTGTATAATTCTACCGAAAAAAAGTATTTGTAACTTACTTACCCAATACTTAGTAAATATGACTTCACCTTGGCAAGCTTTGTGACTTGTTATATAATTTCTTAGGAAATATATTTTCTTACGATAGGTTTACATTTCCCAATTCACTCGACATCGAATGAAACTCAAAAGCTTCCAAGAAAAACTTACGGACGCCAAGTACCCGTTTACACAAAACATTATAAATCGCTAGCTGAATAATAAATTAATATGTATTGTAAGAAGTGTATTAAATTGATTTTCTTGTTATTTACTTTATATTGTGAACAAGCTTATTCAGACAAATTTCTCGGTACAATGTTTCCAAATAAACACAACGAATATTTTATAATTTTATATATTAAGATACAACTTTTAGATCTAACAGATTTGGTGCCCAAGTACATTTACAAAATGGTGCTAGTATAGCTGCCAGATTTATTACTATGGATTAATTACTTCCAGTCGACTATGTCCGTTATTTATAAAAATGAGATATCAATCTGAAATACGAAATTTGAAGGAATGCTATCAGTACCTCATGAAATGAACTCATATACAGAGTACAAAAGCATTAATACAATGAGGAAATTAATGCTAGCTTATTCAATTCAATTATTTTTTATGCTTTCATTCGTGTTAAATAATCGATTGATTACAAACTATTTACATGTATAGTAAGTACAGTAGGTATACCGTGTACGAAGTGCATAATGTATCTGGTACCACAGTTAAATTTAATATTATTCCATACTATAGGTACTCATATGGATAATGATAAATGGTAAACAGTTATTAAATTCGTTACTTTCTATGTTTCGTAACGTGAAATACTCCTAATTATCCTCATGCAAATGACGACATTATTTTTTTGTTTCCTTTAAAGATTATTTCTGTTTCGTGATGATTTCGTGGAAATCCCAGTGATCAGTAGGGAAAAGCTACGTATAAATCCTTGGATCTATATAGATCTATTAATACGTCACTTGTGTAACAGCCGAGACGATTCATAAGTCTAAATGGAAAAAGACCACAACTCGTGTCTATTATTATAAGATTTGCTCACCTCTTGGGTCACGAAAACAACTCGGGAAACTTAACATGATAAGCAGGGACGTCAAATTTGCATTGCATTAGAAAAAGAAACAGTGGAATACGTCATGTGAGGAACTTTTGAAACATATTTAGGATATGTTAGTATGCTTAAACATGACAAATTTTAAATTTACTGGCCAGCGTAAAAGAATTGCTATTGTGATAAACGAAAAACATTAAAAAAAATGATTTTAAGTAGAAGGCCATGAATATAATTATAATATTTTTAAAGTCACAATATTTAGGAAGTTCTTTTGATGTCTTTTACTATATTTACTAATCGCTTTTCATGAAGGCCCACCCAACGAAGAGAGAGCCTCAAAAATGTGAAGTCAAGTGAATTTACTAAACATTTTGTTTTGTTTCAACGTTTTAGATATTGCGCTTGACATACATACATACATCTTCTTCCCCTTGTCCTAGTTGGGTCGGGTGCCCATTGCGCTTAGGTACCTTCTCCAGAGATCCCTGTCCACAGCTGCTTCCAGGACCTCTGGCCACTCCAAACCAAGCCTTTCAACACATTAGTCTGACACCTGCCCTTGCCAGCTTCTTCTAGGGCGGCCCACCGGTCTTCTGCCCTCTCCCACTTGCGCTTGACGTGTTTTGTAAATTCTAACTGATATAGTTTTTTCCCGTTACGTATTAATTCAATACATGGTGATTCTCGGGCTCGCGCCTTCTGAACGCCAAATAACAAGTTTCTGGACACCTCACATCGGCTTTTTGTTACTCAGCAAATTGTATATATCATATTTACTCGATGTTATCTATCTTTTATTAATTGTACTATATTTTGTCCTGTTTTATGCTTTTTTTTATTAAATTTTGTATTTCTTTATTCAATAAAATAAACATACTTTCAAAAGGGGCATTGAAGAGAGTGTAGCTTAAAAGATTCCCACGACGGCGGTTTTAGCCGGTCGGTCCTTCAGACCTGCCCAATGGCCCGCCCGTGAGGACAATTTTGGTTTGAATGTGCGGATAAGTAGGAGTCTATGACTCCTGAAATATCCGGGTGTGAGGTGGGTCTCTCTTCAATAATTCAATACATATTAATAATTACATAATTATATTCTTGATCATTTAATCTTCATATACTCACTACTAATTATCAAGTGCAATAATATTATGTATAACCCTGATACATTTGAATGAAGTCTCAGACGTATGGTGACACTCGTGTTAGTTCGGAAGGTATCATTTCTATTTCAGAGATGTGAAAAACGATCACAGGAAATAAATAGTCCTATGACTATAGAAAACGATTTCGCAATCGAGATAGGAAAGAGTTTTTAACACGTTCACACCTAGATATGTAGGTATCTTTGTTTTAAATATATCAAGAGTGTGTTTTCAACGTACTCGAATTTTCTCGAACTCTATAATTTATCCAAAAATAATTTGTTTACTTTTGGATTTTGGTATAATAAGTTAGGAATGTGAAAATTTCTATGATAGTGGTATGTCGCCTTGTGTACATATATTTAAATTCATAAGATGTACACTCAATAACATTGAATTACACTGTGACTATGTACGAGTATGTATAATGTAGATTAACGTATCACATAAAACAATATAATAATGTAAACAATAGGTATACGTGTACCAGTACCTACATTCTTGAGAACGTTTGTATTATTTGAGTTACTTGTGTGATACAAATTGTGATGTAAAACATATCTGCACAACTTCTCTACAAAGAAGAAAATCATAAATGTACCTACTCGCAATAACATTCGCAATAAGTTCACTAATGGACAACCATGCTGTTTATTATGTCATACAATTGCTTATATTAGTTTTATTACATTTACTTAGCTTTATAACTGCAATACATAAGTATCTATCTATAACCAAATACAATATTCATCCTCTATTCACTCAAACAGCGAAATATTTATTTGCACCTATCTATTTTATTTTAATTTTTCATTAAGTTCTTGGAAGATTATATTTTCAGTTTAACAGTTTCCAAGTAAACATAATGTTAATTATTGTTAGTGATTATACGATACGATTCCAATGATTCGTAGCAACTGTTGTATCAAAATATACATAATAAAAAATATAAATGTCTATGTACCCAGTAGAGAGACGCTGTCATAGGGGACGTCGCGACGTCGTACACTCATACTTTTCAGAGGTGCATAACCATGGAAATGTACCTATTATTTATATTGTCTACAAAGTAACTTCACTTATTTTTCAAACATAAATACATTACATTCTAATATTCGTATAGGTAGCATATTGTAATACACCATCTGGCAATTGGTACGTATCTATTTTTTATTTTTTTTTTGTATTTTTTTTTTCAAATTCATGATTTAATTGATTGAATGCGTATTGTTAACGTATTTTACGTATATTGGTTACTTATAGGTAAATAACATTTATTTACCTAGACGTAAACTAAGACATTATTCAGTTCTAAATATTTCTAGGGATATTAGTTAGTAAATTTTAATGAAAGGAATAATAGGTTATTAAATAATTTTATTCTAACCCATGTGCCAGATAATGCTATTATAGTATTGTAAGTTGTAATCGGGAGAGTTGAACGCATTGCATAGAAAGTGTGTAGTGTAGTAGCTGGTGTTGGTTATGTATCCCTGTCATCCCACGTCCGAGACTGATGAGTATTATTTCTGTTTATAGATGGTGTCCAACAGCAGCACATCTCACAGCACAACCAGCAGACAGTTGGCATCGGCCCGGCTTCATCACCTCACCTCCGCTGAGATGAAGGCGAAGTCTGATATCTCCGAACTAAAGAACTCCATTACTGAAATGAAAAACTTAACCAGCGCGGTAAACAACAGTTTTTCGCAAAGGTGATTTTATAATTCATAAAACGAAAACGAGTTTCAAGTGTCTCTATATTCCGTGTAATTGTTTTCTCTCATTCGAATAATCTTAGACTTTATACCACGTGTTTCGTGCTGTTGTTCCTTTTGTTATCTAAAAAATATTCACAAAACAAGAACTATAATTTTCCACTTTCATGTAGTTTCGAAGAAGATTCATGAACGAGCATAAAAACTGTGAATTATTTAAAGTGTACCTATATAACATAAAGAAAGCGGTAGTAACGCTTTGACAAAAAGTTTGTTATAGTAATTACGCGGTAAATTTCATATTTGTATCGGTTAGTTTTCGATTGTGTTACGTGTGTAATTCGTGATTTAAATATTAATCTGATGATTTCATGCCTATTCATATAACCGATCATTGTTTACAAATATACATACTTGAATCCTGGTTCGACAACGAAAACTAGTTTTTATTTATTTAAAAGAACAACGGCAAATAAATGAGTCGTAAGTGGAAGACATTTGCAATACGCGAATCTAATCTCGTGTTTGTCAACAAAGTAATTATTTGTATTTATCGTAATTACTATTAATTAAATAAACTTTTTATCAGTGTTCCTTTAGTTAATAAACTTTTGACGTCGTATTGGTCTCAATCCAATCTCTACAATCATGGCAACTATGATAGAAGTTCTCGAAATGTATGTCATATTCATGTGTAATTTGTTTAATCTGTGTGAATTTATAACTAACAACTAATCACAATATTATGGTTTTATCCTTACTAATTATGTAATTGACATTGAAAATTAAATATCACTAACAAAATCTGATACTTAGTATTTCTCAATTTATATAATATTTAGAGGATATTAATTTAATAAATAATTAAATAATTGCTGTTAATAAAAAAATGCTTGGCCATAATGTGAGCACAGTATGACGATGCACTCTGAGTGCAGTTTTCTATTATCTTGGACAGTTTCCAAATTTATTTTAATTATGGTTTTCTTAATTAAATCAGACGTAAACAATACTATCTAGAAATAGTCTTATGCAATATTATAATATTCACGTGTATTTATTTATTTATTATTTTTTTACACACTATATACATAAAATAAAATTTGATGATAAACAATAGCAGGCTAACAGGATTATCCCAATCGAGTGGTTTCACTTTTTTTTTGACACCCACATTACATCAAATAATATATACATATGAATTTGATATAATCATTTGTGATATATTTAAGTATCATTTTGATTTTGTACAATTTCTAGTATAAAAAAGAAGAAATTATTTTATTATGTATTTGTATACATTGGTAAGTTATTATTCAGTAAGAAATATGTTTGTGATTTCAGACTTAGGTCTTCCATAGAGAATCTAGTGGATGCCACGGATCCAGACAATGAGATATCAGAGCCCCTGGTGACTTTCCCAGATCCAGAGACCCCCCCTGTGCCTGTTGTCTCCCCGCCTCCTCTCACACCATCTCTAGTACCACCATTAACCCTTGGAAATGTTAACGACGCCGCAGGAATCAACTCAACAAGTAGTAAGTTACACACATTATACAAATTTATCTTAGTTCACACAGAAAATTTCTGTTGTTATTTTATTTTACGAAAACTACTTGAATATTGGGTTGAAATATAAATCAATACTCAAACTCTTTCAAGTAGGTTTGTGTATCTATCGGTTATAAGCCTTAGAACAATTAAACACATTATTTTATTTATTTATTTTATTCTTGACGGTAGGTAGGTACATTAGAAGTTACAATATTATAAATCAAATCAATGTATCATACATGTATCAGTTTTACAAATCAATGTATCATACATGTATCAGTTTTACAAATCAATGTATCATACATGTATCAGTTTTACAAATCAATGTACAGAGCGTCCCCTTAATTTAAATATTATGGTCGCATATTCAATGATCCAGTTCCATAGGTGAACAACTAGATTTTTTTTCCAAATCTAGATTTTTGTCTAATTACACGCAGAAATTGATATTCTTTTAATTTACACAGATAAAAAATCTAAAAACTGAATAATTTCAATTAGAAGCACATATTTGTTTTAAGCTTTCGGAAAACCGCCATACTGCTTCAAACCTTAATCAAAATTTAAAATTTTGGAATATAAGAAACTGGATGGTCGATTTATACGGTCATTTGTTTTGTTCGCATTGCATCTAAAATTTGCAGCATTTTTCTTATTATTAAAATTCATAATTTGAAAATTAGCAGATTTTTATAAATTTGCCCATTATTTTAATAGTACCTACTTAATGTTTCACAAAATATTTTCATAATATTATTGTTATTCTTTCATAGGCTTAATGGACACAATGAAATTCGAACAGAAACGTATGACTTCAGCATCATCCAAAACTAAAATGGTCAGAGAAAACTTCAGCGCCAGTGAGGGAGCTTCTACAGAAGTCGGAGGAATGCAAAATTACCAAGGGAAGGGAGCCAGAACACAGCACCAGAGGATAGCCAGGGAAGAAGTAGCAGCATCGCATACTGCAGCGGCATTTACACAGGTAAATATTTTATTCATTCATAAGGTTGGTAAATACGGCTTAAAATATTGTCCTTATTAACATAAAAGGTAAGTATTAGACTTAAGAGCCTTCGTAGTAATCTAGTAAATATGTTGACTGTTTGCATATTTTTATTTGGAATTAATTTAACGTGTCTTTACCATGAAATATTCGGATCAATATCACCGTGCTAAATTTGAATCGAAGAAATGAGAAAGTACATCTCAGTGCTTAAAGATGACATCGACATTTGATATATTTCAATGTAGGTACTCACTCAGTGTAAAAAATAGTTGTCTCCAAATTATAAGGATTATAAATTAATGACATACTTAAAAAATATGTTACAAAACTGAATATCGGTATATAAACGGTAAACCCTTTTACAGAAACTCTCCATTCAGTTGTTGTACAAAGTATGAACATAGTTATTACAATTTACCTACATGTCGCGTGTCAATAATGTGTGTTAAACTGCTTGCGTGTAGTCGTTAATTTTGTAAAATGAATTAATCTCATTGAATCACTCACTTGTGATATTATTGTAAATAGTAATTAGACGGACGCTGGCTGGAGTGGGAAGTGACATTGAATTATGTATTTAAAATCACTCTTATTAAATAAATTAAAAGCGAAATTATGTAATAAATAGAAATTGGCATTGTGTTGAAAATCTGTACACCTGAATATATTGTGAATTCTTTTAGAAATAGGTAATTACTTCAAAAAAAAGTCGTGAAGGAGTAAAAAGTATATGCAATCAATATTATACTTTTAGGAAGACTTTTGTCCCTTACAAAACTATCTACTATTTTTAGATTTTTTTATTCAACTAAATAAATATTATAAATAATAATTATTTATTTAACTATCGAGCATGTTTAGATTGTTCCAGGTTTTTGAAATCTGTATGAATAAGTCAATATTTTTTCTTTATTCAATTAATTATAGAACACCACATTCCGTGTAAATCATGATTTCATAATAAGTTCTAACGTTTGCTTATTGTTTGCATCTAATTATACATACCTATGTTTTATTATTTCTGTCAATTTTTGTCCAATTTCATTCTTCTTTTGTCCTTCTATTCCTGGAGTTAATTTATTTTTCCAGTAGAAAGTTAATAATTTTCAGTGAGTGTGTTCTTTGTTCCTCTGGTGTAGTGGTCTAGGAGTGGGGACAGTGTTGAAGGTCGAATAGGATGAACTCTATTCACCCTTCTTTGTTTGTCTTTATTGCGTTCTTTGCTTTATCCGCTCTCGCCCTCTTCCAGACACATCACATAATATGTAATATAAAAGCACCCAAATGAGCGAATGAGTATAATATTAGACATACCTGTACTCGTTCTATACCCATATTTAATACACATAAATGTAGGAAGGGAGAAAAGTTTTCGCGATCTCATTCTTTTATGTAGGTATGATGAGAGAAATAAAGTATATTAGATACATCCTCACTAGGTGTATGATGATTTTGGATGATTTTATTTTGACGCCGTTTAATAGTCCCTAGACCGTCTCAAGGGCGCGAGTGAAGAGTTCAGTTTTTAATTTGCTTCTAAAGTTGGTGGCTTCTAAAGATCTATCAATGGCCCCGGTAGGCGATTCCACATAACCGGTCCAACAACACTAAGGCCCTCTCATAGAAGTTAGACTTACCGGCTCTATTGGGCTCAGTAAGTCTATTCACGGCCAGTTCCGAAGAGAACAGAGGTCTTTTAGTGGTCGATTCAAGGGGACAAAGCTCTGTGAGGCACGTATGTAATTGAATATGTATAATTCTGAATGGTGTAAAATTTTATATTATGCGAATAATTTTACGATCAAATAAAATACCTCACCGTAAGCTTATTAGATACTTGGGGGTATGGAGCTTAGTTAGTATTAATTGGAAGCATGAATTTTGATATACATTTTTGTCGATCATTTTCTCTGATATTATAACGGTGTTGTAAGTAGGTACGTTTTGTTTTAAATTAACGAGAGTATTTTGTCGATCTTGAAAAATAAAAGTTGGTATAGTAGGTATTAGACATCTATATTATTTATGTACATGATAATATTATATTATTTATATCATACATAAATACATACAAGTTTCTCTCTAAATGTAAATGTAAGTTATATGAGTCATCCTTGGCGCCGATATGAATCATATTATGAATAGTCTACAGATCTGTAGGTATCTACTGAATATAAATAAAAATAATAACTTATTAATTATGTAGGTACCTATGTCTGGATCTATAAATTAAGTGATAAATGACAATATGACATGATATTATGTATTTTATGCAACTATTTCTGCTCCACCTAAAATATGATAATTTGTGGTTAAATTAATATTTAGAAGCTTATCATTACAATTTCTCATAATAACTCTTAATTATATAATCATGCTAGGCAATTGCTCATTACTTAAATTCCGCCACATCAAACTGCCTGATAATTTCATTATTATATTCGTCCCTCAATTGACCTACTATAATTCTCCCTCTCCGCACTCCATTTCCCACCCCCCAAGAACAACCCCTAAAGTTAGTTGAGTTGAGGCAACGTTACCGCTGTGAATTTAGTCGCGTTTGAGCTGCTCAGTCGTAAGGTACTTCTATAAAATAGAGTTCGTATGCCGAGAAAAAAATATTCATGGAAGGTACATCTATTGTAATACAGAATATCGATCTGTGATGTTTCCCTGTGTCCTGATAACATCAGCCAGGATCTGTAGATCCTCACAGAGATTTATGATGAATAAACCACCAAGGAACTACATCAGAGGAACATTACGGGTTTGATAATCCGATTGAAAATGCTTTTTATTATATTTTGCTTGGCACAGTGTACTTATACACACACTATCACATAGCACACTATGTAGGTACATAATATATTGTATCTAAGGTTTTATGTTAACGTTACATTCGCTATTACCTATTTTGTTATATGTGCTTAACGCCCTTCAGCTTCGTAACCTAATAATAAGTTACTTATTATAATAAGTTACTTATTGTATGCCTTACTGTACTGCAAAGTGAAACATTCTCACATTTATACGAAAAAAATATCGCGTTAATTCCAGAAAACAAATTCCGTGACAAAGTTATCGAAGTTGATTTAATTTGTCTTTAATTAAATATTGATTATTGCCCATTTTTATATACGTATTCTTAAAAATGATTGTGTCTCCTTAATTTGAGATTTTTTCATCCCAATCCTAAAATTTTGACCAAAACTTACCCAGAAATATTTCTAAAACAAAATTATTAAAGCTTACCCAGAGTGCAGAATAATCACAAAATTCATAATAATTCCGCTATTTTTCAAATAATTAATACAGTATTACAAAACTTCTATGCTCTTTTTTAACAACTTAACATCGATGAATGGCAAATACATCCCTAATAAAGGATATTCAGAGATAAGTTTGTATTTATTATTTTTCTGAATCTTAATTGTAAGTGAGTGAATGTGGACTTGGAAGGTTTACTGATACACTCAATAAATACCTACTTTGTTTATAGTATATTAGTGGAAATCTACTCGTGTATTTTATAAATAGAAAATCAAGAAAAGCTCTTGTATGTAAATGTAAAAAGCTATTATGATTGATTAACGAGCTTTCAAATTGAATAAGCATAATCAAAGAATACTACACCTAACATCTTCTGTATACAAAAATATACCTTAAAGCGATACTCTATTGGACAAATACTTCGAATCAATGAGCTACCTCCGCCATTTCGACAGTTTCTGTTTATATATAGGTAATATTTGTTATAGACCAGTTCGAAGACGAATCTTAAAAAAGATGAGATAAAAATTAAAAAATGATATAATGAAATATTGGTAATATGACGTAGAATTGATGAATTGTACAGTGTCCTTGAGGTGCTTTGGCACGTAAACGACACTTTAATGTTGTCCAATAATAATATTATATAAAATTATGCCGTGATTCTACAGAAATCTCGAGAATCGATGAATTCGTTAAAAAGGTATGTAGTTGTATTTTTCAATTTGATAAACAGTAAGTATAATATTGATCCAATACTTTTCTCACCTATTGAATGAAGCATAGCTGGTACTGCCTATATAGCTTGTGTTAGTAATATTGTGTGAAGTGTTTCTTTAAATACCTAATACTTGTAATGTATGTATGTGCAGATATTATGCGAAAAAATGTTTCAAGTGTGGTGTAGGAATTTACTATACGGCATTACCTTTTTAATTCTGATTCTCTGCCAAGGACTAGCGTGAGTAATGGATATAATAAGACTTGGAGTAATGACACAATAGTAATCTTCATTCCGAATGACATAACATTTCAATCATTAAATATTATTTTAAAATAATTTACACCGGTGAATTTTCAGAATTCACGTACTATAGAAAACCATGTATTTTCAGTAAAACTTGTAAAAATAGTTTAGTCACGTTCAGATACGTCAAAAATGAGAGTGTTAAGATAAACCATACATAGCAAGTTCTGAAAATAATTGGAGAGTATTTAATAACGAAAAAAATTACAATTGTGAATGAAAATTTTCTTAATAAATCAATGCAAATTTTGCGAATATTTGGAGAACATTAAATACTGAAAGAATAAAAGATATCCTAAGAATGAGGTTTAAAAGGGGATTGAAATCAAAATATTCGATTTTATTTCCAATCTACCTATTCATAAAATAGGTAGGATATTAATTTTTTATTTAAGTACAAGAGTTTTATGAATGTAGCCCTTTTAAACAGTAATCAGTCGCCCCAGTTTTGTGACTATACCTATCTTGTAAACACGCAAGGTGGAATGTTGCAGGTGGATAAGGTAATAGGTAATATTTAATAAATATCGTGTAAAACTTAACACCATAAAGAAAGTTAAGACGGCACCCTAATAATAATATTATAAAACAAAAGAGAAGCTAGTATGCATCTACTGAAAAGTCGATTGCAAACCAGTGATTCATAATTCCATACATTTTTTATAGTAGGTACCTAGATTCTGATTGACGCTAAAATGATATATTCTATGTTTATAAAGAATATTGTTCTAAATAATTATTCTTCATTTCACGATTGTATCGATGTTTAGACATTTTGTTTTCATCAATGACGTTATTTCGCACGGCATACTTTCCTTGACATAAACTCCTTGCCAAATATTTTCATATACGTATAAGTACCTACCTACACTCAATATATAAATTTGTATAATACAATTTTCTTTAATTATATATTTGTCAACTTCAGTACACCTTATTAAAATTGTTGACGTGATGGTCTGTCTACTAGACTAAAGTTCAATGTTCGCTATTTTGTTTGTTCGTTATTGTGAATTTATATTACTTATTCATATAATTTTCTATGCAAAGAAAGTACATGTAACGGCAATAACTAGAATAAAACGTGTATAGGCGCAGACAGTATTATTGTAAAGGGAAAACTTCAAGTCAGATGATAGGGCTGCCTCACCATATTTCTGCAGTACATAAGTTTCACATGGAATGAATTTTCAGTTTAATTACTGAAAATATATCTTATGTGAAAAATACATAACTTCTGATGAAACGATAACATTTCATTAGAATTTATTTGATTTCATATAATACTTCGCAATTGGGTCACTTATCTTAGATAATCCAGTACTAATGTATGTTATTATCAAAAATTCATCCAAAAATTAGGTATGTTATGTTGTTTATTATTACTGTGTTGGTATTTTTTGGCCACCTTTATTTTGCTCGTCGTTTTGCGTCACGACGGTCATCAGTCACTTGTAGGCGTCTCGGCCCTGATTTGTCTCATCGTCCAAGGCGAATGGAAATAAACTGAATCAAAATGTTTCATGTTGATTTTGGACGAGCCGCAGTTTCCTGCGTTCAGTTGTTCGATATTCAAATGATCGGACAGTTGTTTGTATTATTCGTGTGTAATCGGTGCGCTTTCACTCTTCATGTACAAACATTTATCTCAATTACTAACCGGAAATTGAAAGTTTTCCCGACTAATACCGATTCAGAGTTTTTGATTTAAAAGTATTTTTAAATATTCAAATTGTTATAAAATTAAAGTGTTCTATGACGTAAAAAGTTTCGTATTGTGATTTTGTGAATTCATTTAAATGAAGTACAATTCAGACGACGAAATTTTGATGAGTAAAAAAATGTCGGCTCCGTGGCCAGTTAGGAAGGTGGCATTAAGGCCTTCTTTAAAATTGGACTGTCCTGACGCATCTGCTCCTATTATCGATACACCTGGCACATGCACGCCGGGATCAACTCGAGGAGTGATGAGCCCACGGGTTAAGATAACTGAAATTCCTTTTAGTCCAAGAAGTCAAACATCTGATGTAAATAGTCCAAGAATATCAGAAGCCCCTTTTAGTCCTAAGAGTCAGTCAAATGGACCAGGGCCGTTTAGTCCTCGAAATCAAGAATCCGACGGACGATTTAGCCCGAGGAATCAAGGATCAGAAGTACCCTTCAGTCCAAGAATTCATATAACAGAAGTACCCTTCGGTCCCAGAGTTCGTCGTGTCCCTTTGCATATAGACATGCAAGATGGCAGCATGGAATATTCAGTTAGTTTTCATTTATATTTATGTATTTGTATCTAGGAATAACAATGGTATATCAAGATGAAAAATTAGAAGCATTGCAATATAGATATATTTACATTTCATTTAAAAGTGTAATTCTAGGAAAAATGGACATTATCGTACCTACTGCGCTCTTTTATATACTTACCAGCTATTTCTACTACACTATGTTTGACAGTCGTAGCTTGTTTGTCCAACATAAACATAGACAAATCATTGGGTTACATATTTTTAAAAAGTAGGTAAAGTCTTTTCTTACTTTTCGTAATGTTTGTCATGTATGTATGATGGAGGTATAGTATATAGCACAACATTGTAAATACACTGGTTAGACATAAGCAAGTATCTACACGTAGTAGGTATAACTCGTGTAGGAGCAAATACCTACATATGACGTTATCAAGATAGGAAATGTTCTTCATGTGTAACATCGCTATACTAATAAAAACAAACACAATAATACCCAATGTTATTATATAGAAATAAAACATCGCACCACACATTAGGTGTGTACCTATGTACATACCTACCAACAGTGATCTGTGGGCCAGCATAGGTAGTTAATTAAAAACTTACACTGAACGTGAAATGGAGTGAACTCTTCTACGAAAATAAACATCGGTATAAATATAGACTTACTATCTACAATATAATATTATTGTATTTATACGAATTCAACTACCAAATGAATATACGTACCTAACTACTTAGGTACTCACTACACGGTATGATATAAGTAGGTACATAATACCTATAATATTATGAAGTACCTACCTACTACCATATATCAAAACAGATACTCTTGAATACAATAAGCACGGTCTACATTATTATACATACATATTAATATTTTTACTTTAAAATATACTTTAGGCTCCAATATAATTCGGTCGTGACAATGTTATCTACTATAATAAACACTTGTAATATTGTAAAAAAGTTTTTGAACACAGATATTTCAGGCACAATGCTTGTATTTTGAACCCGCGCTTTGAGCCTAACCCTTTGATATCCTGTATATCTGGAAAGGTGAATTTTTCCCGGCATTAGACTGTTAAGTTTTTGTGTGACCATGACTGATCATATGGAGACTTATCTGGTTGTATAATGCTGAGAAGTGTGGATGGCAATTCTGCCGCCACGTAAAAAAAAAAGAAGATATTGAATATAACAGTTGTAGTTGAATATAACATACCCTCGAACTTTACAACTACGATTTGTTTTTCCAATAATTGTGTCTGTGGAAAGCTTTAGGCATTTAAAAGCTACTACTACTACTATACCATCTCACAAGTAGGGTAGTCAGCAGACCAGCTGCGTACTATGAACACGCTAGCCGTTCTCTCGAATTGAAGATGTAAAATGTCTTTATTCTTCGAACACCTGTCTTTTACAGGACACTCGTAAACTTACGGAAATGAGTGAGGTGCTCCACAGAACATAGCATTGAAAAGCGTTCAAACAAAATAAAATAAGTTTAAATTTAGTGTAGCAATAATAGGTATGTCTAATTTTATTTCGGGGCGTACAAAGTTCGCTATTTAAAATTCATTTCATTATTAAAATTTTCAAAATATTAATGAAACATAAATTAATAATAAAAATATTATACTTATCACTTTTCTAGTATGTGATGATTTGCAGTAAAATTTACTTAGTAATTTATTGAAGTAGTTTACAAGAGCACGTGATTTTTGCTTCATATTGTTTACTCATCTATTACTGAATTAATTGATTCAATACAAAGTGAGATATTTTGAATTTTTTATATTGTCAGTTTATTACATCGCCCTTTAATCTACCTTAAACTTACCTAACTATGAGTAAAATGTTAACTGTTTGAAAACTGTGAAAATCATAAAATTTTATATGAAAAGTACATAATATGCAAAACTAAATATTTACAATCATGCTTAAGAATAATATTTCTAAAAAATATGTTAAGCTTCGTAAATAGCGTCTTTTTATATTATCATTAATTAAACAACAATAAAATTGTGTAGATAGTGTGACCCACTCAGGTCGCTTTAGTTTGTGATAAACTTTTTAAGCAACAAGTGGTGCTGCTTTCCACATCTTGAATTTAATTATATTTTATAAAAACAGATGTTTACATTTGCGAAAAACATTTTATTTATTTGACGCCTTCGTGACCATAAACAAATATTTGTGCCAGGTAAAGGTAATTGGCGTACATATTAATTATATTTTATTACAAAACTGTTTATTTTTTTATCATTTAACAAATTTTATTCAAATACTTATGAATTCTCTCATGAATATTAACAATGAGTATGAAATATATTGGCCTAAAAACTTAGAAGTTAATACTGAACAGTGTTTTACATATTTGATATAGGTACTTATTTTTCAGTGAACATTCATTGTGTTTATGTCTGAAAAGCAAATTTATTAAGATTATTTTGTTTCCTTCTTCAGGAACAGAGGAGTCAGGAAGCTTTGAAGGTGGATTCCTTCAGCAGTCAACAGGCAGCCACATCTAGTACCAGTAGCATTGCACAACAACAAGCCAGACAAACTATGACCAGTGGAGTATTCAGCAGTCAAGAAAAGCATGTGGCACAATCCAATATGACCATCACCAGTAGTAAGAATGTTTCCACCAAATCCAGTGTCATATCGTCTGCTTCACAGGTAAATAAAATATTCATATATATTTATCTATATTATCCTTATGAACTATCTGGGCCATATGCCATAAAACTAATAAGTTATTAAATCAAATTATTCTGCGACTGCAAATATAGTTGATGTTAGTGACGTCTAATAAGCCCACTGAAGAAATGAACAGTCAAATTGATGCAGAGATTTTTTTTTTTAGATTGGTCAACTTATGAATGGAACTGTGACTACAAGTGATGAAGATTTAGCTAATATGAAGTTTGATGATCTGGATAGATTATGTGCACAATCAAGTCAAAAGGAAGTAGATACAGCAATAGCAAAATATTCATCACGAATGGATGCATTTGTCAAAACGCTTAAGAAACACCAAGCTGGGGAAGTGGATATAAAAAAGGCTACAACAAATCTAAATAAAGTAAATGAAATGATAAGGAGAGCATGGGCTGTGCCTACATATGGACACGAATTAGGATATTCACTTTGTAATGTTTTAAGGAATAGTGGGGGGTTGGACCTCCTAATGTCAAACTGTGTGGAAGACAATGACGACCTTCAGTTCTCTTCTGCACAGTTACTAGAGCAATGTCTCACAACAGAGAACAGAGCTCACGTTGTAGATCATGGCTTAGAAAAAGTTGTGACTGCAGCATGTAGATGTACAAAGAAAACTAATTCAGTAGATCACTCACGAGTTGGTACAGGAATATTGGAGCATCTTTTCAAACACAGTGAGGAAACATGTAGTGATGTTATCAAATTAGGAGGTTTAGAATCAGTTTTATTTGAATGCAGAAAGAATGATATAGAAATATTAAGGCACTGTGCCGGAGCTTTAGCAAACCTCTCACTGTATGGTGGGGCTGAGAATCAAGAAGCTATGATCAACAGGAAAGTTCCCATGTGGTTGTTTCCACTAGCCTTACACAATGATGATAACATTAAATACTATGCTTGTCTCGCCATTGCTGTTCTCGTAGCTAATTCTGAAATAGAAGCAGCTGTTTTGAAATCAGGCACCTTAGATTTAGTTGAACCTTTTGTAACAACACACAATCCATCAGACTTTGCCAGATCTAACTTAGCACATGCTCATGGTCAAAGCAAAAACTGGCTTCAAAGGTTAGTGCCCGTCCTTAGTTCTAAAAGAGAAGAGGCTCGTAATCTGGCTGCCTTCCACTTCTGTATGGAAGCTGGTATCAAGAAACAACAGGGCAACACAACCATATTCAAGGAAATTGGAGCAATTGAACCACTCAAAATTGTAGCCAGTTGTCCAAATGCAGTAGCTTCTAAATATGCTGCAAGAGCTTTAAGATTAATTGGAGAAGAAATTCCTCACAAATTATCACAACAAGTTCCTTTATGGTCTGCAGATGATGTAAGAGAGTGGGTAAAGCAGATTGGTTTCTCGGAATATGCCACAAGTTTCTTAGAAAGTAGAGTTGATGGAGACCTTCTACTGCAACTCACAGAAGAAAATCTAAAAAATGATATTGGATTATCCAATGGAATTAAAAGACAACGGTAAGTTATGTAATTTAACACACTTCTCATTTGTTATTATGTTAAATTTAATTATAAACTGAAAGAAGGTAGGTATTTGATCATCTCTGTACTATTAAAATTTTTATTTTATTTTTAGGTTTATACGGGAACTTCAAAATCTTAAGAAAATGGCAGACTATAGTTCTAAAGATGCAGGCAACTTGCATTCTTTCCTCCAAAGTATTGGAATAGAATATGGCACCTACACTTATCCCATGATAAATGCTGGAGTAGATAAGGAAACTATTAGAATGTTGAGTGACGAACAGTTAGAAACTGAATGTTGCATCACAA
This sequence comes from Athripsodes cinereus, assembly GCA_947579605.1. Classification (NCBI taxonomy): domain Eukaryota; kingdom Metazoa; phylum Arthropoda; class Insecta; order Trichoptera; family Leptoceridae; genus Athripsodes; species Athripsodes cinereus. The sequence goes on along the minus strand of OX388313.1, from coordinate 13,986,790 downwards.
ATAGTATTCATAGACAAAGAATACTGAGCACAATTAGAGGTAAATAATATTATTGTTTTAATTACTACAACCATACATTCTTGTTTACTACATCCTGTAAAACACGTAATAATAATAATAAACTATTGCAAAATAAGGACCATGCGTAATTACAAAGTTATAAAATAATGTGATACAAACAAATGATATTGTGCAACGGGCGAGTTTAGTTCTAACTAACTCAACACTTAAGAATAATATATTCATGCATGTATGTGTTAAAAAAAACATGTGACAATTCTCTTTTTACACTATATGCTTTGTTGTAAGTGGCTCTCTTGCGGGACCTATTGACGTGACTTTGTATGTGACTTGATAATTTTTTTATCACAATAAAAGTGAAGGTTGTTCAAGATATCTTTTGCGCCCCCCTCCCTTGAGTTTTTTTTCTGAATCCGCCACTGTCTGTTGCATTATTGATTTAGTTGACATTTCTTTTATAATCTGTTGTATTATGGATTTTAGTATTTATGCAATATCATTTGAAATATTATTTACTATGTAGTGAATGTAGTAGTTGTGTAGTTTTATTCAGTTGAAAACTACATGCAGAATTAATTTGTTCACATGCCTTCCCAATTCAGAATACAAAAGGAGGGGAAAGTTGTAAGTAAACATATTCTTAAAATTTAAATACAATTTGTATTTCAGCAAATGAAAATAACTTATCAAGCATAAGTGCCGAATGCCTTGACAAATCCTTGGATGTGTTTGTAAGCTACCGCAGATCCAATGGCTCACAGTTAGCAAGCTTACTCAAAGTCCATCTCCAACTCAGAGGGTTTTCAGTATTTATTGATGTTGAGCGGTTGGAGGCTGGAAAATTTGACAACAATCTTCTTCAAAGCATTAGACAAGCCAAACACTTCCTATTGGTTTTGACTCCCAAAGCTTTGGACAGGTGCATCAGTGACAGCGAATGTAAGGATTGGATTCATCGTGTAAGTGTAAAACAGAATACTTTATAGTATATAATGTGAAATTTATTCATTTCTATGTCTACTCCAATTGCTCATTCATCCGAACTAATTGTGTTATTTTCTTATTTAGGAGATAGTCGCTGCTTTGGAATCCCAATGCAACATAATTCCAATCATAGACAACTTTGCATGGCCAGAACCAGAGGAACTACCCGAGGACATGAGACAGGTTTGTCACTTCAATGGAGTGCGCTGGATACACGACTACCAAGATGCCTGCGTGGACAAGTTAGAAAGGTATTATTCTTCTTAAATATTTGAGTTTTATTTTATAATATTCCTCGCAAAGTTCCAGAATATGATAGAAGAACTACCAATAACATGGTTAGTAGATGAAGGGGTCTATATGAATTATGAATATTGTCCACTTACACATAATCACAACTAAATGAGTGTTGGGAAAACAAATTAAATAATATTTTCATTTATTAATACAATTTTCAATACAATATTTTTGTGAGATATACTTATTTATAATCTCAACATTACTACAGTACAACATTATTTATATTTCGTCAGGTTCATGCGTGGAGAATTGAAGGATGGATTTTTGGGCCGTAATCCTTTGGTAGGCAACAAAGAGGGTGGCACAGCCCCTGCTACACCTGGGACACTAGCCAGACCTCCACCCACATACCAGAGAATGCATTCTTCTGACAGCAACAAAGGTAGTGACAAGGATCAAAATGGCAGGACAGAATGACTAGATGGACCCACAGGACATGCGGCCAAAATCCCAAGGTTGGTAAATTCTTCTAAAATCAATAAGAAACGTGCTACAAAATTAACCATAAGTATGTTGATAGAAATCAATTATCAGTTAAAATTAGTATAAGGTGATGAAGATAACAAATTAGGATTTTAATTATTTTCATCCTGCATAATAAGTAATAACAATTGATATATTTTCAGATTGCGCAAGTCATCAACTCCATCAATGTGGTGGAGGATGGGAGGAGTACCACCTTCACTTCCTCGTCCTCCACCTCACAATTGCCGCGCACGCTCCCTGGACCGCACTGCCCTGGCCTCGGAAAACAAAACTTATCAAGCACCCCCCACCAATCTCCCTATTAATGCACTCCTAAACAAAGACATGCCTAAACTTTCACCCAGTCCAATATCAAAAAGTTGCGATAACATCTTGGAGAATGCCGAACAAGAAATATCGGAAAATAATAATAGTTTAAAATCTAGAAGTATTGATTATATATTGGACATGTCAGATGACAGAGAAATGCATGATGAATCTATTCCAGAGCGAGATGTAATTTATAATAATAAGTCCATAGTAACAAGAAGCTGTGATAATGAATTGGATCGTTTGGATGAAGAGGAAACTTCAGAACAACAGTCTGATATTCCAAGAAGAGCGCAGAGCTGTGAAGGTTTGTTGGAAGTCTCACCTAGACAATCGTCTATGCTCTCTCTACCTTCTGATATGCAAAGCGAAACAAAAAGAAAGAAAAACTTTATGGATCGATGTGTGCACAAAGTTAGATCTCTGGTGTTGAAGAAGTGAAAAAATGTTAATATCTTTATAATAACCGATTGCTATTCGTTTTAGTATGGTAGTTGGCTAAAAATAATTATTCATGATGTATATTTATTTGTTTTTGAATGAAATTGAGAAGGAATGCTTGCTTATAATAAATGTGTTTCATAAACCAACATAATATGTACAGATTGACGAGCTGAGAACCAGACTGGTACAAGTGACTTTTCCACATTTCTTTACACAAGCTTTATACACATTTCTCATCGTCAATGAGATTACGTAAAAATATGACCATAACGAAATAATGAATCAAGTGATTTTGTTCATTTTATAATAAACATCTCCAAAAATATAGATATATAAGTGTATCTCAGTTTCATCATTTTGTCACATAAACCAGTCTGGTTTTCATCCCTTCGATTGTGATATGTGAATGATTGTAGTGTGTCTGAGGCTCTTGATACGAACTAACCGAGAAGATGTGAGATCGCTTTTCACTTACATCACATCCTGTATTAACTTCATATTAAGTTAATTATGTAATATATAAAGTTATTTCTTCCAGTCAATAAGTGAAGTGGTTAAATCCAAAACATTATACATACAAAGTAAGTCTGTTCACTTACTACATCACAGTTATGATTTTTTGTATAAAAAACATTTTTACCTAAAATCTGCATACCATTCACTGTTTTTTTGTCTGCTTGGGTCTGAGAATTTGGTGTTTGTTGAATTATGAGTTAATATTTATTAAAATATAAATAAATAAATAATAATATATTCCCTCCATTCCAAATTAATATGTATTTATATCACTGGTGTAATACAACATTGTGTTATTTACATATTATTCAGTATTGTTATATATGTATATTATATGTTATTTAATGTGGGAGGAGAAATTATTGTGATCACTTTTAATTTATGACATTATTTGTATTATATAGAGTTAACATTAAGTACCTATATATTATTTTAATGAATGACATAAGCAGCTATGTACAACTATTTTTGCCTTTTGAAATATTATACTGTAAGAATATTGTTTATATTATTTTACACAGAATATATTTTATGAAGTAGGCGTAGCTTTAATAATATGAAATGTGAATTATAATGTCAACATTTTTATCTAATGAAAAAATATTAAAGATAATAGATATTTCATAAAATCACCCTGTTCTATTTTTATTTTGAATGCCCCTGTTTTAATTATAGTTACAGTCAATAAAACATAATAAGTTATAGTAATACCCACTCAAAGGATTGCCCATAAAATACAAACATTGAGTTGCATGAATATTTAGGAAACAGGTGTCATTAATGGCAGTGTTTTAATAAATTTTATAAAATAATAATAGAAAGAATGACCTTTATCATGTTCGAAGAATAACTTGCTTCTTGAATAATATTTACTACTGCCCCATCACACCATATCTCACAAGTATGGTAGCCAGCAGGCCAACCGCATGCAAACTGTTGACGACTTGTCGACAAAAAAATTAACACATTCAGGATGAGTGGCAAACCTCATTGCTGAATTTAAGATGTAGATGTCTTCATTTTTTCAAACACCTTTTTTTACAGGAGACTGGAAAACTGACAGAAAAGAGTGTGAGAACAATTCTTTGCCGGGTGCTCCACGGCTAAGTATTTTATGAATTTGAGGCTATGTTGCATTTTACAAATACATACAATAAAAATTAAGACAAAGCTTACTGCATTATGAAATATCACAAACTCATTGTATTAAGGTTCTTGTTTAAATAAACTCCTTAAAAACTGGTCCATGGAGCTGGATGATCAATATAAAGTCTAAACTTGTATGAATTTACGTTACTCAAAGCTTACAACTGATGGTATCACAATAATTGTATAGGAACACAAAATTCAAGAGATTATTAAAGAAAATTTGTATTACACAAAAATTATTTACATATTTACATTACACATACACAAAAAGAGAAAATATTCCATAAATAAATCATTATTGGCAAATCTACATAACATAAATAAGACTATATAAAAATTGTTAGAGAGATGACCAACAATTTACAATTTCTTCTAAATAACATTAATAACTAAATAACAATTTATTTATCAAGTGCTATAAATCTTTGATTAGAATATAAAATGAACACTCGTTACAGCTCACAAGACATTCGGGTGGGGTTAAGTCAGTTTTAGCAACAACATAACTGCCTCCACATCGACAAGTATAAAAGTATGACTCATTATTGTATTCTAAATTCTTGAAATTTAATGTTTCATATATTGGAGGCTGATTTGATAATTCAAGTCGCTTCAGAGCAGCATCATAGTTCTCTCTACTTTTAGGGGTTTTCAAGATATTCCAGGCTTCGTTTATCATTTGAAAATTTTTATCACTGGTAACTTCATTGCAACTTTGCTTATCTGGATGGTATTTTAATATGAGTTCTTGATATTTCTTTTTAATTTCATCTATTGTGTTGCAAGGAGTACATTCCAATATAGAATAGTAATCTTCCATTTTGATTTTTATTGCAGGCTGTGGATAAAAAAAGCACTCTTAAAAATGTTTTCATTACATATTATACTTCACATCAAATACCTGTAATAAAATTATACTTTCATGAAACATGGAAAATGAGAAGTTTATTTTTCATATAAAATTTAAAGACTCGCTATCACAAAAACTGAAATCTTTTTTAGGAACACAACCAATAAATGAGAATTTAAAAAGGTATTCCTACACTGGATTTCGACCAGAGAAAATGGCTACAAAGTCTATAATTATAAAACATAGACATACTGTATGTCTGTGAATGACATAATTTGATATAAAATGACTGATACATAAAAACACTCAAAATTGAAAAAGATTTGAATGTTAAATTCTGACATGATTACTAAGACCACTAAAATGATTCAAAATATAAATTTGCCTGTTATGTGTAAAATTTTCAAGCTTTCACAGATCACATTCACTATGTAACATTATCATTATGAATTATGTCATAAAAATTTGAATAAATGTATTACACGTTATAATTTTTAATGATTTTGAAACGGTTATTGAGGTTACATCTGACACTGACAACTATAGTCAGGGTTGCCAGATTGTGTTGCCAAAATTACCTTACTTCGGTGAAAAAAATACCGTACACATCGGAAATACAACAGTACCTTTTCAAAATGTAACGAGTCTTTCTACCCCTTTCCCCTCCCCTCCCTCCCGTCGCCAAATTTTCTAAATGGTTTAGGAATTTGGAATATTTCAAAAACTTTTCTTAATGAATATTTTCTCACACAGTAACTTTTTTTACAACGTAACGGTGTATTTATACCGATACTTGTTTATGTCAATACCGGATACTTGTTAGTCGTACGTAGTGATGTGAGAAGAGAAAATTCTCCAAAAAAAATTCTCGAGAACGAGAAATTTCTCCTAAAGAATTTCTCCTGTGATGGAAGAGAAATTTCTCTCCATAATTTTTCTTAGTGGTATTATGATCTTTCGCCCAGTACTTTTCGCAGCCAACCTGATTGATCCAATACTTTGTGGGGCTGAGAAAGGCCCAAATCAGAGGTTTTTAACACTTTTTTTTCGATATACGTACCTGCGATTTTTTTTCAACTTAAATATGGGCATGTAGGGTGTCAAACATCAAGATTTTACATAAGGTATTAGCACTTTTTTCTATGTAGGTACCTAACATTTTTTTGTTTCCATAATTAATTGGTGATAAATTATTGTCTCAACATTTGTACATCGTTATTGATTGATTGAATAAAGTATTTATTTTTATTATACTGTTAAATAAAAAATAAAAAAAATTCTCGGAAAATTCTCTACTTCGAGAAATTTACCGAGAAATTTCTCGGTAAATTTCTCCAAAAATTATTTCTTGAGAATTCCACAACACTAGTCGTACGGTAATTTGTTTAAATTTTTACCGTACGGGGAATGAAATTACCAAACATACACGGTAATTACCGTACGCTTGGCAACGGTGACTATATTTATCATAATTTATTATGAGCATGAAACAAATTTTCACCACAGATTTCGAGATTACTAAAAATAAAAATCCTGTGATTTGCAAATTCCCATAGATTTTTATATAATAATTTGTATGGAATTCTGTGCAAATTCCACTCTTCAGCAGAGGCCTGAGTCAACAACACACTATCGCGTCACGTTCCCGCTCCGCTAGCGTTCGGGTGCAGACGATGGTGCGCCAAAGTGTTAATTTTCGTAACTATTGTGTATCTTAGCAACGAAATTGACACTTGCTTGCAACATCGTCTGCACCCGAACGCTAACGGAGCGGGAACGTGAGACGAAAGTGTGTTGTTGACTCAGGCCTCTGCTCCGTTAGCGTTCGGGTGCAGACGATGTTGCAAGAATCCACCATCGTCTGCACCCAAACGCTAGCGGAGCGGGAACGTGAGACGAAAGTGTGTTGTTGACTCAGGCCTCAGAGCTGAAATAAATTTGGCAACTATTAAATGATAAATTTTACACTAGTTTTTTGCGTACACACGAGTTTGTAAACAAAATAAATTAATGCCTAAATCGACTCGGTGATATGACTCATTACAAATATTTCCTTGCTCTTGAGTTCTAGAGACAAAAACATTTTCAAACTCCTTGTCCTGTTCCTCAAGGCCCATTTGATGAAGCTATGAATGTTGAATTTTTGTATTTTTTCTTGATCTAATAATTATTACTTGCAGATTCTGGCTAGGAACACCCTCAAGGGTGAAAGCCAACAAAATAAAAAGAGAGAGAGAGAGACTCATCACAAACATCCACTAATAACTATTACGCATCGGCTATTCGTCAGTAACAGGAATTACTGTCACTGTCACTGTCAAATAATGACAGTTTTGACCTTGAAGTATTTTACAGTAAATTATGTAAACAAAACGGCATGGTTTTGACGTCTGTCAATTCAGTGGCTATACGTAAGGAATTTTATGCAAAGATAAACAAAGCCACGCTGTTTTGACGTCTGTGAATATTGGCAGCAGTGTGACCAGATTTGGTAGTTTCCTACTTTTTTGGTAGTTTTTGAGGCATTTGCAAGAATGTTTAGTAGTATTTTGGCAGTTTTTGTATTTAGTCGGCAAATTATCGGGTACTTGGGAAAAGTACCCGATACTTACTGATCGAAAATAATTGTCGGTACAAATACGGGATACATTTTAGAAAAAGGTACTGCGAGAAAATATTGTTGAAGAAAACCGAGGAGTTTTTGAAATACTTCAAATTCCTATACCATTTTGAAAATTCGGTGACGGGGGGGGGGGGGGGGTAGAAATTTAAGCGAATATTTTTTTTCCAATAGTCGGTATGAAAGTATCCGAAAAGTAAACAGTCGGTACAAATACCCGGTAAAAAGGTACTATGCTAAAATATTGTTTAACTAAACCGAGGAGTTCTTGAAATACTTCAAATTCCTATACCATTTTAAGAATTTAGTAGTTTTTGACTTCCCCATTTAGTAGTTTTTGAAAATAAAATCTGGTCACACTGATTGGCAGTCGTAATGTGCGACCCGGCCGCACAACAATATTTATACTCCAAATATGGAACATTTGATAACTTAACTTCACCTTAAAACTTCCACCCCCCCCCCCTCGTCGTTAAATTTTCAAAATGGTTTAGGAATTTGAAATGTTTCAAAACTTAAGTATTTTCTCAAAATACCTATTTCAAAAAAGTATCGGATACTTATACCGACTTTTATAAAAAAAAGTGTGTAATAGTTAAACCATAAACATATTTTGCAATTTCTCTATGGAAAAGTTCACCATAGATAAATTTTATAATTTCTTTCTTTTTTCTATGTAATTACGGACAAATAGCCTTTGCCTAACTATTATCTCTGCAACATAAATGTCAAAGTCAAACTTTTTATACATAGATAAGGTTTCTGTCAGAGCGATAAGTACTTTTGCGAAGTGTTCGAAGCCGCTGATGTAATGACCAGACTGGAAAAGGGTTAAAATATTGCTACTGAGACGGTAATTTTTGCAATGGCTCTTACAGCTTCAAGTAAATATTTTAATTTCGGCCAGGCCGTAATGTCAGTGACAGCAAGAACCAATGTGTAAGTGTACAATCTAGTTTATAAATCATTTAAATTTTTTTATCATTAAGACCATGAATAATTTCAAGGTCCTAATTCATAAATAGATTTTTCAGACAACCTCCCTTTTTATGCCCATGTGTGATGCAAGGAGACATTCCAAGAAGAACAATATTTAACACCAGTAATAAAAAAGAATATCATGGAAGAAAACTAGTTGGGTGAGTAATATTACTAATAATCTTGTTTAGATTATGATTTGATTGGACTTCAGTGTTGTTATAAGATTATGTTTATTTTTTAATAATTTATTATGCTCAAACATGAGGTTTTGAGGAGATGGTTTTTAGTATTTCAGACTTATTACAATCTAAAGATTCAGAGTTTGATATCTCATACCGATCTATTTTACCTCCATAAGGTGGTCGAGACCCGATTTGAATTTTATCCATTGCCGAATTGCTACATCATCACAACACAAGAATATTACTTACTAAAAGGGCGTCTGGGGTGTATTTCAGTTTATTCCAAATTCAGATTTAGCATAATAAAAAATTAGTAAATCTTCCAAACATTTGTTAAATAAAAAAAGTACAAACTTACAGCCATTAAAGTATTGAACTTAATTGTTCCGGCACCATTTTAGACGGAGATCACAATCCATTTGATATATGAAATTAAGATCCCAAAAGATGGTTGCTTCTATGGTTTGCATAAAGCGTTTCTCGATTGGTGGACCTTACATCGTGACAGTGAGAATGGTGGAATTGGTGAACGTTGTCCATGGACACCAAAAGTGATCACTTAAGTCAGCCTAGAGCCAATTCATAAGCATTAGGATGCCTTCCCTACTTCTTCCGATTACATTTTGCACATTGTTATATTGTGTAAACATGGTTCTCCAATCGAGATATCATATGAAGGGTCCACTGCAATAATGATGAATGTCCAAAAATATAAAATTTTAAATTAGTAATGCCATTCGATCACTTAACAAAGTAGTAAGATAACTTGATTACAAACTCAGCAATATCGCATGCAGTTCCGAAATAAAAACGTTTTTAATATTTTGGCTACACGGCTAGAACGCTCAACGTCACAGGTATTCACGGCAATAATGATAAATGTCCATCGCCTAGCACTGAACGCCATAATAATTTCAAACTAGCGGCGATCCCGCCAATTTTTTTTTGTTAGGCTTTGTGAGAGTGGCGATTTGTAAGGTTTTGTTATTCAGATTTAAGTGTTTTCTTTTTTTAAATTGTGGCTGAGAACAACGAAATGATCGGAAATACGAAAAAAAGAAGACAGACAGGAAGAATGAGTAATGTTTTAAAGAATGTACGATTCCAGAAACATGAATGTAGAGTTCAGAAAGAACACCCACGGCTCACGTTTCACAAAAAAATTAATAATAATTGTCCATGGGAATCAAGTGTGATCAACACACCAGTTTCTTTTCGGTCTATGAAGGCAGTTAATGAAGGTGAATTCAAACTACCTGGTTTAGATTATAAAGATAAGCTGCCTATATCAACAGCAAAATATAACGACCTGCAGTTCCTGAAAAGTTCTGTAGGCCTGAAACGAGATGTTATTACGATGAACTTCCTCGCGCTGCAAATATTAAAAAATCAGAAGTTAAATAAAACAGTCATTTGGACAGCTATCATTATTGACGGTTAACGTAGTGTGGACAGTGATCATTGTAGTCCTGATTTTTAAAGACTTACTAAAGATTACATTATTTTTATTTAGTTTATAATACTTAAAGAATGGTTATTTTATAAAGAAATATTACTGTGATGTATCATTATTTAATTTTAATAAATAACATTTTATTATCTTGAGGTCTGAGTTTTTTTACACCGTTTATAACTTTAAAACCCAATTATCTCAAAACAAAGGACAATGGACATTAATCATTATTGCAGTGGACCCTTCATATTATATAGGTATTACAAAGATTAAAAAAATTATGTCTTAAAAATATTTTTTAAATGTGATATGATATTTTGATGAAATGGTGGGTGGCGTGGTTGTTAAAATCTTGATGTTACATTTTTGGACAAGTCATTCACTATAAAATTATGTTGGATGACAGATTCCTGTTTTATTCCTATTCTCTACCGTTGCTGTATAGTCCATTATAAACATTGCTGTTTGTGGCTATGGTTAGTTATTAGCATTCCTTGTGCATTAATTAATTTATGGAATTAAACACTGTGATTTCATAACTCAATAAAATTACCTGTATTTTTTATTATAGATACACAATGGATCAACTTTTTCAAGTTGTGTCAGATGTGGAAAACTATCATAAGTTTGTTCCCTGGTGTAAAAAGTCATTAGTGAAATCAAGAAGTGAATCAAATCTGAAAGCTGACCTCATCATTGGATTTCCACCAATTAATGAAAGATATACATCAGACGTGCTACTTGTCAGGCCGTACTTAGTGAAGGCAGAATGTACGGAGGGTAGATTGTTTCATTACTTATTGACATTGTGGAGATTCAGTCCGGGGCTTGACAGTAATCCTAACTCGTGCCTTATAGACTTCAGAGTGATGTTTGAATTCAGATCAGTCTTCCATTCCCAGTTAGCAAACATATTTTTTGATCAAGTAGTTTTACAAATGGAAGGTGCTTTTTTAACAGAGACTACAAGAAGGTTTGGAAAAGCAAGTAGACCAATGCAAATATTGCAAACAAAAAATAGCACACTGAAAAGTTGACCTCACTTTTGGATGTGACTTATTCATCAGGTTGATAAAACAGAACAATTTTACTAACCAGGACTCGGAGTAAATTATATAAATACTTTGTGATATGTATATAGCATAGGTATATTATACTTGTAAAATGGAGAAATGTGATTGGTAATATGCTGAAGTTTATCTACCAAATCATGAGATTATCACATATGAGTCACATAGTATAAACAATATGAATTATAAAAAGTTATGTGTATAATGCATGTCTAGTAAAACAGGACATTTTTTATAATAAATAAAATAATACTATTGGTTTTTATTGTTTTTCCATGAACATTTCCAATGTTCAAATTTAATATACACAATAATACAACATGAAAATGATTTTTAATTATCGAAAGTGAATTCAAATGTAATATTATAAAATATTGATTATTTAAGTACAAATTATTTTGAAAGTCACAATGAAATATAAAATTGTTTTAAAGTTTAGTGGGAGATTTTATCTGTGATAATTATATACTTTGATTCTTGAGTATTCATCAGACTTTCCGTTTAAGTAGATTTTTTGTAACAATATAATAATTTTTGTTCATGGTGGTTAAATTATATTTCAATGCATAAGTTATCTTGTCAGTGCTCCTGAATACAGTTGTTTATGCATCAAACATTTTATTTTTTGTACTAGTCTCTATGTGTTTTGTTGATTTTCTAATTTATTATTAAATTTAGTAAAATTGTTATTTTGTACAAATGAAGTTTATTGAAAATAAACATTGTATAAATGTTAATAAACCTAAGTATTATTACAAATAAGATTGTTTTGCATTTCATTTCTATTGAACAAATTTGATAAACAGAATAGACACTAAAAATTTACATTTAACTGAAATTTATACATTAGCTCAATTGAATTTTATTCAAACACTCTATTTTTTCTGAAGACGAGTTTTAGTCACTTTATATAACATTACCTTATCTGTACCTTAAGCAAAAGCGCCTCTTTAGCAAAAACATTCAATTTTCAACAAGTTTGGTATACAAACTCTCAAAACTTGTTGACAATACGATCATTTTAATTACCAATATCAAACGTAACTTCAAAAAAAACTTGATTTTACATTCATAGTAATCGTTTATAAAAAAGCATATTTCTAAAAATCAAATTCGGGGGTGTATTTGGACATAAATGCACGAGAATCCCACGAATTTTCATATTTTTTTTTAATATTACGAATACTTAGATAGTTATTACAATTATAGAACAAATAAATTCTATTTTATCTTGTTTTTTTCATGGATATTGACCGATTTAAAAAATATTTTTTTGATATAATTTCTCATATTTTGAAACCAAAAAACACCACATGAACTCGATTTTTTGTATACTAAAAAAAGTTTGCTAAAATCTATAGTATTTAAATGCTTGATAGGATGAATAAAAAATATATAGGTATATTTTACAAATTATTTGTGTTTTGATATAACAAAGAGTAGTATTTTTAAGTAAAAAACTAATATTGGTAATAAATATTTGTGTTTTTATTTCATCAAATCAAAATGTTCGCAAGGGTCAACAAGTTTCGAGAGTTTTTCTATTGAATTTTTTGAAAATTGAATATTTTACCGTTTTTGCTAAAGGGGCGCCTTAAAGCTGAAACCGTATGTCCATTTTTTAACGAAATTGAGCTAATGATGTTAAACGTATAAGGTCAGTGTATTTTTTTAATGCTAAAATCGAGGTTGCCCTACCTAATCTTTGGCATGATCATTATTTTTAGCCCTTAGGAGCTGAAAAGAATTTCTCAATAAATTCTGAAATGGCTGATCATGCCAGAGATACGAAACATACTTTTGATATGAACACTGAGCAGTGGAGAATTATTACATAAATGCCCTAAAGGCAAAAAACTCAATATTCTGGAGGCATTGGAGATTAATTCAATAGTCAAGGAATAAAAAATATTTAAAAATATACTCATTGTTTAAAATTGAGTGTAATCTTCTTCAAGAATATTATTTTTCTTTTGCTTCTACTGTAAAATTTGGTAAATGTGACTTCCGAAGTTTCAGCTTTAAGGTTTGGATATTATAAGAACGCTATATAATAATGTTCTTTTTAAGTTAATTTTATTAACTAGTGAAAACACAAAACTCAGAAATTTCTTCAAAATTTCAGCATGTTTCAAGTAACATTGTTCGTTTATTCTGACCAGTTCATTAATGTTAAGTTAACTTTTTTACTATCCAGAAATCGAAAAATAATTTCCAAAAAGAAATGTAAGATACTAACTCAAAACAATGTCCATAAGATGGAGAAGTGCAACTTAGTTCTTACATCAGTCACATGCGGTGAAATTCGGCACACCATTCTATAAATAATAAAAATAAATTACATTTGTCCACACTGTGAGATAGTGACAGGTATTTTAGGTTTATTGTTGGGACCTGTGGGAACGTTTTCGATTTTTCTCATTACTAATAATCCGTCAATAACTCTGCCAAAAACTACATGTTTATTGTCTAGGAAATTACACTTGGCACAAGTTATGAAGAACTGACATCCATTGGTATCTTTACCACTATTGGCCATTGAGAGAAGTCCTGGAGAGTCATGTTTTAAGGTAAAATTCTCATCAGCAAATGTGCTGCCACCATATATGCTCATCACTCCTGTACCATCACCCTGAAAATGAGTTACTATTGTAATTCAAATATATTTGCATCTAAAATATGGCGTAATTTAAAATTGAAGATGTAACATAGTAATCAATCATTTGAATTCTGTGACAAACATGCTTTATCAATAAAGCTGTCCATCAATGGTAAATATTTCCTTTTTGGGTTAACTATAAGACTTACATTAACAAAATCTCCTCCTTGTATCATGAAATCTTTGATAACTCTGTGAAATATGGCTCCTTTGAATCCAAGAGGGACTCCGTCTCTTCTATATTCTCCCGTACAAAATTCACGGAAATTTTCACTGGTTTTTGGAACAACATCAGCAAACAGTTCAAATATCATGCGCCCAATTTCCTGAAATTTACAAACAGAATCATGTCCCATTATAATAAATAGTTTTATTAAACTTATATCTTGAAAACTTAACCTACAATACTATGTGTACTAGAATTTTGAGGATTAATTCAAAATAAATAAAACAAAAGTATCGGATGTACGTTACGAATCACATTTAAGTATACAAAAATTAGTATATATCTGAACATACTGTTGTTCCAACAGTGATATCGAAAAAAACAACCGGATTGTTTGGATTTCTTAGTTGCGATTGTATTTGATTCCACGTAGGCATATTAGTTCAATTTATGATATGCACAACGTGAAAATATAAAATTAGTCTGAAAGAGTTTAATTGAAATCAACATATGATTTTAATCTGTATTAATTCACAAAATATCAAATTTACGAACTCCTTAACACAAAATAATCAACTTTTTAAACCGACTTGACAGTTCAATGATCATGAGTTCATAGATGATTAGAAAACTGATTAATTGTCAATGGTTTTAGTCATGGACCTAAATTAATAGAGTAATGGACAGACACTTTGGTAAACATTTTGTAGCTGCGCGGGGAGGGGAATGACGACCATTTTGTAAGAAATAAATTTTGTTCGGTGCGTCGCATTTGGGCTGCGTTCAGACAGTCACCGAGTGATCAGTCGACGACGCATATTTTGAAAGTACCTATACAATGCCAGTACGCATTCATAGTGTTCATGTACTGTATGTTACTATGTTTTCAAAATGTGTAACAAAATAAGAACGGGCACGTTGCAGTGGTGAGGTTTTGTAATGAAAATGATGGAATTGGGTAGATTAAATATCAAGGATTAATTATATGTAAATCATAACTCAGAGAAAAAATACTTTCATTTATTAAAAATAGTCTCAGAAAATATACTCGATTTCTGCGTAATTGTCATTTATAATTTCTGACGCTGATTCAGTGAATTCGTTTGGATAAATTTAGGATATAAACTTGTAACAAGTATTTGGGAAGTATACAAGCTCAGAAAGTTAGATAATGGAATAATTAAAAAAAAAGTATAAAGCAATTAGTTATAAACTAATCAAGTAGTTATTACTTTAACTGTTAATTTTAAAGATACCTATTAAAATAATTTATTCCTTCGTTAGAGACAAAAATATTTTTATCATTTAAAAGAAACACAAAAGTACTTGAATGCTACTATAAAAAGGCGCCAGTCAAATAATAATAAAAATATTAATTATTTAAATATATTCATAATTTACGTCTTTTACACGTCGGCGAATTTAAGAAATTATAACAAAAAGTAAATCCAAAAAAAAAAATTTTAAAAGTTATAAAAGCAATAAAAAAAATAATAAAAAGACGTAAAAAATAATGGCGCCATTACGATAACATTGGGTCATAAAACGCTCTAAGTTATTCACGATTATCCGGATTACATTCACCACTCACTGCAACTTCATGGTCGTTCAGGTCAAACGACGCCGAGTGACATTTATGCTCCCATGAACCAACCCTTGTATGTTTAGTTGTTTTAAAAATGTTTCAAGTTTTTGCACATCAGTTGAATTTTTCATATCGGTTTTTGTTTTTATATCTAGAAGAATAGGAATCATCTTATGATTAACATGGTGATGTGCGCTATAAATGGTTGTGGTTATAAATCCAATCCAACTTTCGCAGGAAACAGGATTGTCATATTTTCGGTAAGTTGTTTTGTATTGTAGTTTTTATCTTAATATATTGCGATTTTAAAGTCGTTTATATTATAATTCGTATACTTATAAATGATCATAATAATGTTATAAACGTTCTATATAATTATCTGTCCTTATTCTCCTACATCTACACATGTAACTTGTTTTCCATTCTGTCATCTGACAATACAAAGAACCTACAATCTGATGTTTGGTTTGTTTACCCGTTAGAATGAAATGTTTCATGCATACAAATCTGATCAGGTTAATGATATTATCGCATGTTTATAATTAAAATCATTTTTTGTAGTTTTCCAAAGGATCCAGAAAGGAGAAACTGGACATTATCTAATATTTGACACCAAGTAAACGTAGTGTTTTGTGTTCAAAAACATCTCGTTTTTCTGCGAGGTTGGAGAAAAACGTCATTCTTACGAAATATCCTGAGTTTCCCGCTCATTTGCAAGTTCGCGTGTTTTATATTATTCATTTAGATATATCCTTCAATTGTCATTCATTCTCTCCATATTGTGTGTATATGAAAACAAAGTTTAAAAATAAATAATGATTTTGAAATGAAATACTCAATTTTATTAACTCTTCCTATTCCCTATTTCATCAAATATATGAAAACATTTAGTTATGTGGCATTGTAATTATTTTAAGAAGTAAATATAATGTTTTCTGATACTGTGTGAATAATTTCCATACATTGCCCATACAAATGTTAAATAAAGTATTTCCTACAAAATGGCCACCGTCGATTTCCCTTCCTCACTTTTTGGCTTCGCTGTCATTCATACAAATTACTATAAACGTTCCATCCCCTACCTATATACATCCATGGTTTTAGTGTACTTGTGCCCATAGATTTTTTATACTTGTGCCACGAATAGAGTTGGGAATACCGGCTCTTTGAAAATAATGGAACGTAAGCGACTGATATTTATTTATATTCTGTTATTAGAAAAGCTACCGTTATCACCCCCCCCCATAAAAAACTGGTTTTGTTCAAAAATATTTTTTATCTGGCGACGAACAATAATAAAATACGCAAGATTGAACGCGCGGTAAATATCAAGTATAGATGAACTATTCAAGAAAATAATTATGAATTTTCAAGTTATATTTATGTGAGTATGTAGTTTTCTACCTGAGAAATGATAATCCATCCAAAATAAGTTGATTTACTGCACAGTACAATAAGTACATTTACTGCCACTGCACATCGTCCTAGTTTCTAAAATTTTATATTATTTTGTTAACACTGTTATGTAATGATGATGTGCAAAAAGAATAAATAAATAAAAAAATTTAATGGACACAACATTAATTATTTGCATATTTTGTACACGATTTACACATCACAATCAAAACAAGTATCTGACGCCATGTTGACACTAAAATAGAGGAAATGAATTGCAGGATTACCAATATGACAAAAACAATGCATATCATAGAGAAAAATGATAAATATTCAATAATAAAATTAATTAAATCCATAAATACCATAAATAATAAAGTCTTGTCTACAATTTTCATTAAAATTTCCTAGAAAACCAAGTGTAAAATAAAATAACACCAAAGCAACTTTTACTTAACTTAGAATAAATTAAACACGAAAATAAACAACAATAGAATTTATGTGGTCAATATTTCCTTTTTCTTATATATTTGTGTCATAGTTTTTCAATGTGTTCATTGCTTATATAGTACAATAAATAAATGTAATTTTCATATAATGGCACCAGACTACCTAACAAACCTAACCCGCAATCAGTCAACGAAATTAATGTGTTTTTGCATATATTAGCACCAGACTACCTAACAAACCTAAACCGCAATCAGTCAACGAAATAAATGTGTATTTGCATATATTAGCACCAGACTACCTAACTAACCTAACCCGCAATCAGTCAACGAAATAAATGTGTTTTTGCATATATTAGCACCAGACTACCTAACTAACCTAACCCGCAATCAGTCAACGAAATAAATGTGTTTTTGCATATATTAGCACCAGACTACCTAACAAACTTAACCCGCAATCAGTAAACGAAATAAATGTGTTTTTGCATATATTAGCACCAGACTACCTAACAAACCTAACCCGCAATCAGTCAACGTAATAAATGTGATTTTGCATATATTAGCACCAGACTACCTAACAAACCTAACCCGCAATCAGTCAACGTAATAAACGTGTTTTTGCATATATTAGCACCAGACTACCTAACAAACCTAACCCGCAATCAGTCAACGAAATAAATATGTTTTTGCATATATTAGCACCAGACTACCTAACAAACCTAACCCGCAATCAGTCAACGAAATAAATGTGTTTTCGCATATATTAGCACCAGACTACCTAACAAACCTAACCCGCAATCAGTCAACGTAATAAATGTGTTTTTGCATATATTAGCACCAGACTACCTAACAAACCTAACCCGCAATCAGTCAACGTAATAAACGTGTTTTTGCATATATTAGCACCAGACTACCTAACAAACCTAACCCGCAATCAGTCAACGAAATAAATATGTTTTTGCATATATTAGCACCAGACTACCTAACAAACCTAACCCGCAATCAGTCAACGTAGTAAATGTGTTTTTGCATATATTAGCACCAGACTAACTAGCTAACCTAACCCGCAATCAGTCAACGAAATAAATGTGTTTTTGCATATATTAGCACCAGACTACCTAACTAACCTAACCCGCAATCAGTCAACGAAATAAATGTGTTTTTGCATATATTAGCACCAGACTACCTAACAAACTTAACCCACAATCAGTAAACGAAATAAATGTGTTTTTGCATATATTAGCACCAGACTACCTAACAAACCTAACCCGCAATCAGTCAACGTAATAAATGTGTTTTTGCATATATTAGCACCAGACTACCTAACAAACCTAACCCGCAATCAGTCAACGACATAAATGTGTTTTTGCATATATTAGCACCAGACTACCTAACAAACCTAAACCGCAATCAGTCAACGTAATAAATGTGTTTTTGCATATATTAGCACCAGACTACCTAACAAACCTAACCCGCAATCAGTCAACGTAATAAACGTGTTTTTGCATATATTAGCACCAGACTACCTAACAAACCTAACCCGCAATCAGTCAACGTAATAAATGTGTTTGTGCATATATTAGCACCAGACTACCTAACTAACCTAACCCGCAATCAGTCAACGTAATAAATGTATTTTTGCATATATTAGCACCAGACTACCTAACTAACCTAACCTGCAATCAGTCAAAGTAATAAATGTGTATTTTCATATATAAGCACCAGACTACATAACTAACCTAACCTACGATCAGAAACACCAATACAGTATATACGAAAAAGGATTTATAATAATAATATGAGGTATGTCTATTTTCGATTTAATAAATTGTAATAATTTTCCTTTTTCATTATTTTGACTTTTTTCCCCATTGCCTAATTTTGACTTCCGTTGTATTTTGTCCAGTAAACATTGTTTTTGTTATGTTGGTAATTATGATAACCATTTCTCCATGCAAATTTCAACATGGCCTCCGATATTTATAGGATACTTGTGATACGTCAAGGGCATACGAAAAATGCAAATATTTATTGTTTTGCTTAAAAAATCCACAATTGTGCGCCGGATTCTTGTTCTCCAGGTTGAATACTACATATCTACATAAAAATAATTCAATAATCTCAAGTATTTATGCGTTCATGACAGCTTGACATTTTCCAAATAAAAAAGGCAAGTTCGAAAAACTAAAGACATTTTAGATCTAAAACTCAGCGAGGAGGTTTGTCCCCCATCCTGACTGTCTTATTTTTTTGTCTGTCAACCTTTCTAATAATAATATAAATAGTTATAATTAAAAGATAAAAATAATCTCTTATAAATTACATCAATCGTAAAATTAATAAAGTAAAAGATTTTTTACTATATTAATTAGATTAAAAGTTTTTAATTTTGATTTTATGAAAAATAAACATGTAGGTAACATCATGAGTGGAGATAGTCCTTTGACCACTCAGGTGATAGAAAGGGTTATGAATAATAGACCATTGAAGGATGACGTCACAGAAAAATCATTGAGGGGCATCAGGCATCCTAACACAACAGACGATTACGGTGTAATATTAGGTGGAACGCCTAAAGAATACCTAATAATCAAAAAAACTGTCAGTGTCGATTTAGTTATTATTTTGTCGTCTGACTTTCTTTTTTTTCTCTTATGGCATAACATCCTACAAGGATGATTTGCGCAATCTGACTGTTTGCCCCCCAAGCAAAAGCAAATCCATAGACAAGACCACGTGACCTTTAATGGTCTATTATCTACCCGTATCTCGAACTCATAATACTTTTGTGTCTCTAGCCAACTCTAGCCACGAATCGGATCGTTGTAAAATAATCTATGGTTTGTCTATGGGCAAAAACGTGGGAATTGTTTTGACAGTTGCACGTGCGTTTTCAGATTCATTAGAGGTTTTGTAGAAAATGGGACGAAAAGCGAAGTTTGATGAGGATGTTAAAGTGAAAAAAGGACCTGGAAAAAAAACCAAGAAACAAAAAGATCCCATTTTTGATAAAAGCCTGACGGGTATATGATACTTTTACATTTAATTCTTATTTATATATCCCATGATTATTTATTGAGTGCAGTATGAGCTTTTATTTGTCAGTTTTGTCTGGAAATTACGGTTCACAATGTTTTATTATTTTATCCCATATATAGCTTTTATCAGCATTTATTATTATATTGTTATTATTTCTCTGGTTAATATAACCTGCAATTGAATGAAGTTTAGTGATTGCATGGCATAAGTATAGTTTTTCACATGATAAAGCTATTGGAATAATATAGTTATAAGCTATTAAATAATAAAAGAACAATATCATGTCTCATTGGAGAACACTAAGCATGCTCAAGAGTCTCCAAATTATTGCACTATGAGAATAGGCGGAAATTTCGCTGACAAATTATTGCTGTAAGAAGTATAACCTTTAAATTTTCTAATTTACTTTCAATAGACCATCAGATGATGTCAATTCTCAAATTTCATGAATTTAATATTTTGATTTATATTTTACAGAGGATGAACCAAAAAAATTAAGTCACAGACAAAAGCAGAGAGCTGCAAGAAGGTTGAAAAAGAAAAATGAACGGATTGAAAAAAAGAAAGAAATAAAATTACAGAAGAAACAACAAACTAATAATGTCCCAAAAATTAATGGACACACTCCAAAAACAGGTAAATGTTTAGACATATAGGTACTTAAGACATTTTTAGATAAATTAAAAAAAAACGCAATATGTAGTTAACTTCCAAATGACTGTATTAACTTCACTTAAACTAGTATTCGGAGGCTCTTGACTCCATTATCAGGTGATTAAAAAAAATGAAATAAGATACAGAGACAAGCAGTATTTATAAAATTTGAACAAAAGAATATCGGGAAAAGCTAGAAGAAGAAATCTTATCAACACGGGCTTTTTCCAGAATTCCTGTTCAAATTTTATATCTATATCTTATTTCACTTTTTATTAATCGCCTGATGATGGAGTGGAGAGTTTCCTAATACCACTAAGTGAAGTTAATAAAGTCAATTGGAAGTTAACTACATAATTTGTCCTTTTCAGTTTATTTGTTTATTTTTATCAATTTATCAATGTTTTGATTTTTCATGACTTTTCTAATTGTTTTGTTTCGACTAATTTTATGATTGTTATAGTTTGATTTACAATTGCATTTATTCTTCGCCA
Source organism: Athripsodes cinereus (assembly GCA_947579605.1). NCBI lineage: Eukaryota > Metazoa > Arthropoda > Insecta > Trichoptera > Leptoceridae > Athripsodes > Athripsodes cinereus. The sequence goes on along the minus strand of OX388313.1, from coordinate 13,964,987 downwards.
GTTGTTGTTCTGTTCCAACCGTGTTGTAAATGAGAATTGTTTTGTTTTATATTTTAACATGTAAAAGGCTCTAACCGTGGATGTATGTATAAATAAATAAAAATAAATAAATAAATCAGTTTGTCGGTAGCCTGGAGGTAGAGTCTCGGCCTCCTGAACAAGGGGTCCGTGATTCAATCTCAGGTACCGGCAAACTCCCCTTTCACGGCACAAGCTTTTGGCTTAGTGTGAAAGGTGTATAAGGTTGTATTTGGGTTTATAACAAACCCAGATATATCTTTTTTAAAAAAAATGAAATGGACTTTCAACAAGTACCTTCGGTCAATAACATTGATATTTTATAGGCATTTCTATTTTTTATCATTATCTTATAGTCATATTTTTCATCAAAAATATTGAAATTATTGTATATTTTGTGAAAATCTTTATCTATAAATAATGTGATAATAATAAAATTGCTCTTTGAGTCTATGTTATTATGAATCAGAGTAATTAAACATGTATTTACATATTTTAAAGATCACGTAGGTTTTACGGATGAAAACAAATCATGGCTCAAACCAAAACAAAAAAAGTTGAAGGTGAAACCAGAGAAGAGGCAAGATGAAGATGAAAATAGTGAGTCATCCTCAGGGAGTGAAGCAGAGGGGGATGAAACCATGTCAGTGGAGGGAGTGGAAGAGGAAGAGGAGGATGGAGGCAGTGCAGAGGAACAAGATAGTGACGAGGAGGCAGAAGAAAACGAACAGTTTAAGGTATATGGATGTATTGTTTAAAATAGTTAAAGCATTCATTTTTGATGCATGACGGTTATTGAGATCTTTTTTTATATTTAACTTCCAGGTTGGCAAATTGGCTGACATGGAAGATGAATCTGATGATTCTGATGCAGATGATGATTTTGATATTGATTCTGATGACAGTGAGAAGGAGGAGAGTGGTAGTGAGAATGAGGATGATCTCCTTCCAATAGAAAAAGCTAACAAACAACTCAAAAAGAAACAGAAGAAAGAAAAACAATTGGCAGATGAGGAGATGCAACTGAATATAGCCAGTCAAGATGTATTTGCATTTCCAACAGAGGAAGAACTCGATCAACCTATTGGACTGCAAGAAGTGCAGCAGAGGATCAAGGATGTAGTTGTTGTTCTGAATGACTTTAACAAACTCAAACAGGAAGGAAAGAGTCGTGCAGAGTATATTGATTTGCTGAGGAAGGATCTGTGTATTTATTATAGTTATAATGAATTCTTGATGGAAAGACTCATGCAGTTGTTCCCATTATCAGAATTAATGGAATTCTTGGAAGCGAGTGAAGTGCAAAGACCTTTAACTATCAGGACAAATAGTTTGAAGACGAGAAGAAGAGATTTAGCCCAAGCTCTTATCAATAGAGGTGTGAACTTAGACCCAGTTGGGAAATGGAGTAAAGTTGGTTTGGTTGTGTACAGTTCCACAGTTCCTGTTGGTGCTACACCTGAATACTTAGCAGGACACTACATCATTCAAGGAGCATCTAGTTTTCTTCCAGTTATGGCTCTTGCACCACAAGAAAATGAAAGAATATTGGACATGTGTTCAGCTCCTGGTGGAAAAGCTTCACATATTGCCGCTATTATGAAAAATACGGGAGTTTTATTTGCTAACGATGTAAATAAAGACAGATTAAAAGCCGTCATAGGAAATTTTCACAGACTAGGTGTTGTCAATTCAATAGTTGTTTCATATGATGGGCGGAAATTCCCTTCTGTTATCAAAGGGTTTGACAGAGTATTACTTGATGCTCCATGTACTGGCACAGGTGTTGCAGCCAAAGATGCCAGTGTTAAAACAAACAAAGATCCAACAGATCTGCAGCGGTGTTACAATTTACAGAGACAACTTCTTCTAGCCGCTATCGATTGTGTCACTGCAAGATCTAGCACTGGAGGATATATTGTATATTCCACTTGTTCCATTTTACCAGAGGAAAATGAGTGGGTTGTGGATTATGCTTTAAAGAAAAGGAATGTTAAATTAGTACCAACTGGATTGGATTTTGGAACGGAAGGATTTGTTAAATATAGGAATTTACGATTTCACCCTTCAATGAATTTAACCAGAAGGTTCTATCCTCACACACATAATATGGATGGATTCTTTGTAGCTAAATTAAAAAAATTCTCAGACATTATTGTAAGTAATACTTGTTTCACTGAAATATCTTTTGAAATATTTCAAATTTTTAAATTAGAGATAAGTTAAGATGGTTTGGGCACATGGAAAGAATGAATGAGGACAGAATGACCATGAAGATATATTTGGCTGAGAGGAATGGTGCTCGGAGACGTGGACGTCCAAGGATCAAATGGCAAGATCATTTAAATCAAATCCTACAGGACGGTCACGTGTTTAGCACATTGAACAGATAGATGGATGTTTGTTGAAAGATGAGAAATATTTTTCAGGTTATAAAATCCAGAAAATAATAACTAGTCTCAAGAGCAGTTGTGTATTGAGTAAGAGAAATTGACATGTGTGCATGAGAAATTGTATGAATGTAGAAGAAGCGAAAGAAGCATGTAAGGACAGATCTATATGGTGTGAGGGAATAGATAAAATAGATAAGACGAATAACATAATATAGTCAGTGAGCTCACTGTGTGTTTAATGAAATACCAATCATTTCCTCTCTGTAATGAAATAAAAAAACAACTTTAGGATATGTGGCATAGCTCATCGCTAATCGATGAAAATTTTTCTTTCAAAAAATTGTTTTGCTTTTAGCTTAATTTAAATACATCAGCATGTAAGCTATGTATATACATGGCTTTCTTACTAAAACTAGGCGTTAAAATAAAAAAAATTCATGCATCCATTCATTTTATAATATTTTTCTAGCCAGAAGATTTAGAAAAGAAAGAAGAAGCTGAAGAGGGTGAAGAAGATGTTGATAATATAGGTGTGAAGCGATCTGCTGAGGAAGAATTACCCAAGGAGGCTAAGAAATCAAAGAAGGAAAAGAAAAAAGAAAACATGAATGTAAGAATTTTTGGCGTAATGTTTTTTACTAAAAACTTTACAAATATTTTAATAAAGTCAGTGTAAAATATGTTTAAATCACTTAAATCTTTGTTATATAGGTTAGTAGTTCTTCTGAGCAGGAACCAACATCCAAGGGTCCGGTTCATCCTGATTTACTGAATGACAGAATGAAGAAAAATAAGGAGAAGAAATTAAAATACAAACAGGAAGGTAAGAAGGAAAATAAAGAGAAAAATTGTGTGCCAGAAAAAAACTTTGGACTGAAGCAAAAAATTAAAAAGAAGAAAAACAAGAAATTCAAGAGTAAAATAAAGAAAAATAAATCAAAAAAGTAGATTTGTTTTTTCATAAATCATTATTTAATTTTTTTAAATTTATGGATATAAAGTCATTGTTCTATATATAATATATTTTTATATACTCTTTGACAATGACTATTATTAAATCAATGGCAATATTTAATTCAAGATATTGTTTATTCTGTTGAAATGTTTTATTGCAGTGATTGTCTATATTCATGAAATAAAATGTTGACTACATTACTTATTGACTGTATTTATAATATTCCCAGTGAAGGGGTTGGATGATAATATAAAGTTCTGCAAGAGGTTAGCTGGTAGATTAACAATACTGCTAATTCAATTATCTTCTGTGTTTTTTCAAATGTGATATCCAGTTGACTAGCTGCATGCAATCAACATACAGGTTATCCTCGTTGTGTTATTAATAAGACATTTAATAAGTTATGGTTTCCCTCACTCACTTGCTCGTTTGTTATGCATTGCTGAATTTCATGCATTAATGTGTATAATACATTGCATTAAAGCAAAGTAAAATAAGGCATTGTTTATAAGCATCTAGAAAAGTATGTTTTGGATAAATTGGAATGACTTTTTATCGGATGCATATTTTAAAATACATTACATTAATAACACCAGCGCCTGGTGCTGAAAGAAGAATCGTCTTTGTTTATCAATGTAATAATTTTGTACTGTAAAAAATGTACAAGTTTGTTTTTTAAATTAATTACACTTGCAGATAATTGAAAATTTATCCTTATAGGTCGATTGAATTTACATAGTACCTACCTATATTATCGCATGCAAAAGAATTGATATAATATCAATTGAAGTACCTCTGTTGATTCATAATACCTACATTATGTGTACTTACAGATCTATTAATAACAAGGTGAAGGAACTTGAAGATATAAACATCTTTTTGGGAGGGGATTATGTCGTTATACGCACAATATAATATATATAATTTCACATAAAGTTCATTGAAATAATGGACTGAGAAAGAAAGCCTTCACATTCCTGGACAGCTGCAATATAAGTGGTAATTTTTTTAATCCTTAGCAACCTTTTTTATTATGTAATTGGGTGAAAAATAAAATAATAGTATGATATCCTTGTATCCTTCACACATTATGTGTACACACTACTACGCGTGTAGGGGCTGTGAAAGTGTTTGAAAATCCCAGGGTTTGAGGGTGTGGCTGGACATTACACAAACAAGAGTGATAACATTCGTGCATTAGAGAGAGATGCAAGATATTTCCATCACGTGGTGAAAATTTGAACAAAACAACACTAAATATTTTCAATATAATTTATTAAATTAATTATACTTCTTATATTTTCTTACTTTATTGTGCATTCCGAAAATGTTCTTAGAAATGTGTAAAATTGTGTTCAAGCAATTTGTTTCAACAATATTTACGATTTCGTCCGGTAAATTTTCGCTTAGGTAAATGTCAAATTTTCAATAGATGGCTCTGATGTACGTATTTTCAACTTTCAGCCCTTATTTACGTTATATTGGTAGATACTCTGCTTCCTAACTTGTTGGGTACGTATGTCCTATGTAGGTACGTATATATAACTAATCTACCACTGCTACCTATTGTACGCGCGTCCATTCAAACCGATATTGGGATTCCAAGGCAAACAAACTGTAGGCACGTTATGTAGTTACTTATTGTATCAAAATTTTATTGTATTTCCTTTTATGAATACACGCAGGAATATTACATTTTTAGTTTTTGTAGTCAATAACATATTTTCACGAGTCTTCTTAATTTTCATTCATATTTCATTTAATTAATTTTCCTCCATATAACGATAGTAATGGCGAAAATACTTGTGCACAGTATCATTTCCACTTCGTCAATTTTGAATGCAGGAACGAAAGTGTAATACTTAAATGCAGTAGAAATGCGTAACTGTATGAATGTAGAAGTATGCGAGGATAGATCTATATGGCGATTCGTTTTCTCTGCCTACCCCACTTAGGATACGGCATGAGGGTATAGTGTAGTAGTAGGTATAATTTATAGTTGTTAATGAACGGTAAGATCGAAACTAGGCAGTAAACTGTCTACATCAGAGGTTCCCAAACTTTTTTTTCTCATGGACCACTTTAAAAAAATTGCTGTTTCCGGTGCACCCCCTGAATTTCTACCCCCCGTCGCTAAATTTACGAAATGCTATTAGATTTTGAAATATTTTTCTCCCAGTACATTTTTCTACAACGTACCGGGTATTTGTACAGACTATTTTTATGTCAATATCTGGTCCTTTTACCGAATATCCGATTCTTTAACTATGGATTCGTGGACCCCCTTTTACAACTCGTGGACCCCCATTTTTAAGTCACGCTATCGTGGACCCCCGTCGAGTCTCTCGTGGACCCCTGGGAGTACACCTAGACCACTTTGGGAATCACTGGTCTACATGATTAAAGTACCTACGTATCCATCTATCTATACCATCATAGTATATCCTTCATGTGGGGTAGCCAGTGGACCGCATGCAACGCAGTGAACATACAGGTCGTTCTTTTTGTGAAATAACTTTCAGGAAGGCTGGCGTACCTCATCGGTAGCGTAATTGAAGATGTTAAATATCTTATACCTGATGTTTTACAAATACTGTAGGTACTTGCCTGTTACAGGATACTCGAAAACTTTAAAAAAAGAGCGGAGTACATATTCTATTCCCTGTAGTTCTCTGTGAAGACTTATTTTCTCCATGATATGATCTTTCGGCCATAGAATGCATGATAGTTTTCCGAACGCACTTCGGATGTAAATTTGATCATTTGACTTATAGGTACATGTAACGGATACCAGTATCTGGCGAGATCATAAGTTAGCTACTACAAAATGAAAGCTTTTTATTTGCATATTGTAGGTATTTGATTTTTACTCAATTTATACATTCAATTTTGACGTTTCGAGTAATAGGACTAAAGTAATAAAATCGCGTATTGGATCATATCGTTATAAAAATAATAGTTTCTTGCTAAGAACCTTCTACTGAAATAATACTTTGTTTATGCACAATACTTAACTTTGATGTTTTATGGTTTTCATTACTTCGGGTGAGTAATAGAACCCTCGGTATGAAAACGCTTCATAAAAATGTTAAATTATACATTTTTTTTATGAAAGAGCACCAAAGTGGCAATATCTCTCCTAAATTATTATAATCGCTATACAATTATATAATATTTTATTCATTAGCTTATATATCGGTAGATATGTTTATACTATTATATCTTTACGGTTATCATTTGCACGTAGATTATGCATATGCGATATGTATCTTTCTACAGGCATATTGCGATCCCATACTGTAAATCACCTTGAGGATATACATAGAGTGCATAGGTGCACAAATTGTACAGCAGTAAACAAATATAAGACGTGAGCCAGACAATCTGGAAAAAATATTTTGTCTGGTGGAATCGAAGGAAGAAGAAGCAGGGGTCGAATACCAAAAAGATGGTCAGATCATGTGAGAGATGCTGCAGGGGGTACAATGTGTGAGGCGTTTAGGCAGGCGGAGGACAGGGTACGGTGGAGGAGCTTGTCGCTTGTCGCTGTCGTCACGATCCTCAGCATTGAGGGACCGACTTGGAAGAACTTCGAATCACTCGCAAACGAGTGGATGGCCTTGAGAAGAATAGAATAGACTTGAAGAAGAAGATGAAGCAGCAAATATTTGGGCTATGAGATTATTGCCATATCCTCATTGAAAGAAAGAACCTACATATTATTATACAAGCGGTTCGCGCCGGCTTCGCATGGGTATATAGGAATTAAAAAAAAAAAAATAGTTTTAGTAAGGATCCCTATTTTTGAAAATATAATATAGCCTATGTCACCCGGGGATAGTGTAGCTTCCCAACAGTGAAAGAGTTTTTCAAATTGGTTCAGTAGTTTCGGAGCCTATTCAATGCAAACAATCAAATCTTTCCTCTTTTATTAGTATAGATTACCGGTTTGATTCCCAGTTAATTGATAAGCAATATACTTGAGTTGTAAAGGTGGAGTCGGTCGGTAACGGGATCTTTTGGTTGAAAATTCCTTCTTTAATTGACGAGAAAGATTTGATAGACTGAAAAAATGTTTTACATTTAAAAATTTGTCAGTTTGATCACCAGATTATAGATAAATAGAATAAAATGTTGCATTGACAGTTTTACATGTTATTTTTTTTTTTTAATTTTTACATAGGTACCTAATATCGGATGCCAGAGACTGGATTTACTTACTAAGAAGTGCAGATGTTAATCATATTTTTTATATTTAAACTACTCTAGTGTAAAGACCGCTAGTCAACCTATTAGCATAGGTATTAAAAATAATAACTATAGACAACTTATTAAAGATGCGCCGTTTTGTGGAAAAACCACCGCAAGGGCCCATTTAAGAATCATAACACCTCCTGAACAATAGGGTTTTTTTAATAGGGTCGGTATATTGTACATAACATACCTATCTAGTTAATACCTATTCAGATAGGTTGACTAGCGGTCTTTACGCTCGCCTTGTAAAAAGGGGGTCGTGAGTTCGATTCCCGGAGTGAACAGAATGTCTCTGATCGTTGTTGTTGATTAAAATGATTAGTCTAGAGTAGTTAAAAAAATCCAAAATATGATTAATATTTATGTGTAGGCACCAACGTGTATTTAAAATCCAAAATGTTCATGATGGGTGATTCCTAAATAGGTATAGGTATAATAATAATTACTTATTTTATGTGATAATCTGAAACTCGACGGGTTCTTTTTTGCAGGAAGTTGTGTATAAACCATAATTTATTAATATCTACACAAATGTACATATTATGCAGAGAATTAAATATTTAGTAGTATGTAGTAATATTTTCCCATCAGTGTGATAAGAGGTGTGATAAGGATCGAGGATCTCTCTATGGGTGGATAATAAAGCGTGATATTATTTCTGAGTGCAGAGAATAAGATTATTTATTATTTGTGAAGTGGTCTAATTTTATTCGGAGGAAGATGTCCATTGTAGGTAAAGAGTCCAGTAGTTCCATGGATGGTTTTCTACCGGGAGAGGACCTGCGCACAGCATCCTCACCTCTCCTCTCCTTTCATCCTGTCTCCCTCTCGCTCTCTCCCCCTCCCAACCCTCACCCATCATTTCAACATTAACATCTCTCCATACAACTCACATACTACCATACAACTCACATACTACCATACAACTCACATACTACCGTACATCTCAAATACAATCGCCTAGTTACCGAGTAACTTTGTGATGTTACGGCACCGGGTAAAAGTCGATTAAAATATTCATATTTACAATTTACTCTATAATTCGACTCAAGAAACCTTAGAGTTTCATTCAGAAATTAAGAAATAAATTGTTTTATTTAATTTGTAATCCTTTCATATATTTTATAACGTCATCTCTCTTCCAGATTTGTAAATGTGAGAGTGGTTTGATTTTTGGTCAAAACTTTTTATCGTTTTGAAGTTATTTTGGTATTTATTGTAGATATATTTTCACCTAGCTATATTTACGAGTATGTTGATATTATATACCTATATGTATGTCATATTTGATGAAACGTTTGGATTTGTATTACATGTCAGTAACTGCTAAAAACTTAATAACTTTAGTTGTGGGTGAACATTAACCATACTTAGTCAATTAATATATATTTACATTCAGTATAAATAATCTTTAAGTATTTAGTTGTTTACGACGTGCCTCCAGCTATGTTTAGCGCTAGATTCATCTCGCCGCGAGTATCCTCCAGGAACTCCTCTCCCCCGGCACCCCCGCCTTCCAAGCATCCAGGACCCCGCCCGCCCGGGTATCGAGCTGGGATATCATACAAACTCTGGAGATTCGCGCGCTCAAATACTGTGTTAGTACCACGTTCTCCTTTACCCCATTCGGAAGTGTGTCAAATTACTGATATTATATATCAAAATCTCAGGGTGAATGTCCTAATTTTATTTCACTTATACAATTACATACTGATTATCATTGTCCTTGTAACAACAAAACACTATTCTCATGCAACTACAGTCTCTATGGAAGTTTCATTTCTAGCGAGGAATTCCTAATTTCAAATATTTGCGCGGTTATTTCACGAAATATTTTCATCGTTTCCCGCCCATTTTCTATTTTTCCGCCCGCTTTTGTATTTTTTTTGTATATTTAATAGAATCGTACAAGTATAAAATACAACAAATAATCCATTGTAGTCTTCAATTATTAAAATTAAATTAAATTGTGTGTGACCTAAACAATGGTTATTTTTTGAATTAGTGAAAGAAAACTTTCCGAAAATGTGGCCATTTTCGTTGATTGATTGGATTCTTTTGTTTATGGTATTTTGAAAATTACTCTTACATTAGTCTCATAATATCATGGTGCATTGTATCAACTTAATTGCAAATATAAAAGAATCTATGTATAAAGTATAGGAAGCCCTTTTTCTTTAAATTTAAAACTTTTAAAGATGTTAATTCATTGGATTAATGTTTTTGTTTAAATAATTTTGCTATTATCTGCCCACTAAACAACAATACTTGAGTAAAACTCAACAATGAGTGAATATCTATATCGTGTATGAAATATATTTTCACAAATCTATTTGAGTACCTACTTTCTAACTTACTCACTTAAGCCAAGTTTAGCTATGACACTTTTTTTTTAAATATTTATACACTAATGCTGGTAACTTTGAAAGAACATACTTTCATATATATGCAGTACTTTGTTTTAAAAAATAGGTATCTATTTTTATTCATCTTATATGAAATTATTATATGAAATTATTATATGAAATTAAATACTACATTATCTAGGTACAAAAATTCGACCAGAAACATTTATGACAGTGAATATTCGAAGATAAACACAAGAATAAATAAATACCTACATATGTACATACAGTTATCATATTTCACATATTTGATAAATTTACACGTAGATAACTACAAATATTTCAAAGCATAGGGGCTCTTGATAACTCACCGATCAGCCATCATTCTGAAAAGACTTTATACAGAATCTATATGAATTGCCTGTTTGTGCTATTCTATTTATATATAAAAACACAATTTGTCTTTCTTTGTGAATGTTTATAATTTCGAATTAAAATTATGAACTTCATATTCTAAAAAATAAATAAATTTTGAGATGAATTTTTATATTTGGCATATTTTTATTATTGGATTATTAGCTTACAGCAGAAGTTTTCGTGACAAGAGAATTACTGCGCGTAGTAGACAGGAACATATAAATATGTTCTTATTGTACATTTCAGATGTAAATATATATGAAATAGGTAGTTATATAAATAATTGTTGTAAAACAAAGTAATGCTCACAAAATAAATTGTAAGATTACCTACTATAATATTATATTATGGTTTTACTGTACAAATCTAAATAATATGTGAATACAATACATTCAGTCACATTATTAGATAGATACAATGTTAGAATGATAAACTTTACACACGTTATTTTAATTCGCATTTCGCTTACAGGAGTACGTGTGATCGTTAATCGTGTATTTGCTCAATCACGAGGTTTAATCTAAACTAACCTAGCTCAAAATTCAATTCCTTTTAAGACCTTATGAACAGGAAACTAAGTTTTATATTTAGTGAGCTTAGAACACTGAAGAAACTAGTTGTACTTTTAAGTAAGTGAACTGACGTAGTGATAACAGTGTTCTTATAACTGTGTAGCGTGAGCTACATATCAGAGGATTTTATATAATATTGTGAAGGTTCGCGGTTTTCCGCGACCAGACATCTGCAACCATTGTAAAGAAAGCAGCTAAAGTGTCTCCAGTAAAGATATCGGCGATGGAAAACAACTCGGTATCGCCGATGCCCGAGTTGGCTCCGATCGCCGAATTCGATAAGACACCACCCTCTCCACCGCACGAAGTAGAACTGCACATGGACGACCTTCCTCCGCCTCCTTCAGCACCAGCGCTGCCAGAGGAACCAGTCAAAAAGTAAGAACCTCTTCCATAACATTATATTGTTTTCAGATGCTTAGTAGACAAAAAATATGTACTGAATAGAAAACCAGTAAATAGGTTAGTAGAAATATCAGATTAAATGCAAATAAACTGCGAACTCATGAGAGTCAATCATGTGCCAGCGCAGTGTCAAAAGAATTAATAAATTATATTTAAATTTGTTAGTATTCATTGCTAACTGAGAACTATAATATTTAATAAATTTTAATATTATAGAGACTATTTAAAAATGAAACGATGCAAACCTTTATAGTAGGTTAGATTTGGATATAATATAGGTAGACATAAAACAGATATTGATTCTGGAAATCCTTTGGATTACGTGCGATGAATTTTTTATCAAAACCCTTGGTTCCAGGCAGGAATCCTCAATTTAAATTCATGAATGATTTATTAAGAATCCTGCTCGATTATTCTATCCGTTTTTGTTTTTACTTTCTCTAAGAACTTAAGGTCATGTCTAATAGTAAGATTGTTTTGTTTTCTAAACATAAAATATATATATCACGAGATGTTTTGTGAGAAACTAGATATGTTGATTGCATTATATTTTGACTTCTAATTATGTGTCTATTGATTTCTTCTATGTACTATCGAGCATCCTCTATCCGTTGTATATGTATGTTATTACAATATTGTACTGATGTGCTGTGTTAGGTAGCGATAATAAATTATATTTATTTATGTGAATGTTTCAAAGGTGTGGTGGACCACAACACAATGAGATTCCATAAAACTTATAACGATTATTACTTCAGCGTTATTTGTTCTACATTCCACATATTCCTATGTGTTATTAAGTAGGTACGAGTACATAAAACATATTATTATGGGTACATCTTCTCTGCTATGAATTATTATACCAATACATTGTATATTAAATAAATATGTAATTCATTTAAAATTACTTCATTTGACAAATTAAACATTCGATAAAAATTACACCTATGAAAAGGAAATATATTTATTGTGAAATAATTATTGTTTTTCTCGTGCACATTTTTTTCCACGATTAAAAAAGAAATGGAAGTACTTTAATGAAATTATATTGAATAAATATTCATATTTTTACAAATTATAGTAGGTATTGTCTTCTCTTCTTTTAAGTTTCGCACATACTCGTAGATATCGGATACTGCAACATTTCATATTGAAAACGTCTTCATTGATTTTCCAGACGAATGATTTCAGATAAATATAAAATCCGATTGGGATAAAGCAATTCAAAGATATTCTCAGTTCAGTAGTCAAAAAAAATTTCTCTACTATTTTAAATAAGACACCAGCACACCCAAGTAAAAATAATCATTTTAACAGTTGAGAGATATTCTTCACACATTGATCCCATTACTGAAAATTCTCTTAAACAACTATATGTATACGATTGTACAATAAGTGGGATAGTTAGCACACACTGTGTGTGTGTAAAAGTTAATTGATTATCCTCTATATTGTAAAAAAATCAAAGGCTTGGCTTAACTTTTAAGTAACAATAATCCTGAGTTTGTGATAAACCCAAAAAAATGTAAAGTGTAGTAGGTTAGTATTAAGTTTTCGTAATCGCAGTCACTACTGTTTTATTGTTAAAAGTTTTGACCGATTTTACAGAACTCAATTTCTGAAGTCCGTGGGATCATATATCTATACCACAAAATTATTTCCCACAATGGGGATAAACAGAGGACTAACTCAAGTTATATGGAACAAACAGAATGACTTCTTCCTGTTCTGAAATATAGGACATTCAGATCATGTTGTAATTTTTGAGAGGAATGAAATTGAAAATATATGATGTAATTACAGAGCGAGGATTTGCTAGCACATTACCTACTTAGTGTGAAAAAGACAATCCTTATTTACTTTCTCTACCTAAAGCATTATAGGGATACAGGGATTACACACACAAAACATTCCTGTTCGAGTACATTTACTACTAAGATAAACAAAATCGCTTTTCAATTTAAACAATAAAATCTCATGTAAACGTTAAACGTAATTTTATAAAATATTTTCCCGTGCATTCTGCTATATGGTTGTGAGACGTGGACCATCAGAAAGAGTGAAAGTGGACGATTGACAGTCTTTGAGATGTGGTGCTACAGACGCATGATGAAAGCCGGAAGCATGATGAAGGTCGGAACATGTCGAAAACGAAGAGGTGTTTCTCAGGGGTGGTGAAAGAAAGCAACTTATTAAAAAGATCAGCCAACAATGAACTAATTGAATTGGCCACAACATCAGGCATCCAGGCCTGCTTATCACCATCGCGAAGGGCAAGACCGAAGGCAAAAATGGTAGAGGCTAACCAAGAGATACCTATATGGATCAATTGAAGAAGGACATGAACTGTGGCACATACGTAGTACTAAAGAGATTAGCAGAAAATAGGGAGGAATGAAGAAGAAAATTCAAACTCGTTGCAGACCAATCCAATGGATAACTCACTATATAAAAAAAGCAATTTGAAATCGAGACAATTTGTGAGTTAAGTTAAAGACAGTTTTTTTAATTAAAAAAAAACACCAATATTATCTAAAATATATACATCAATACAATGCTATGGATTCATTTTTCTTCGAAACGTATATAGAACGAACATTTTTCACAGGTGACCCAATATATTAGAGGGACCCATCTGGACTTGAAAATATACTGAAATTGAATTTTATACCCAACCGTTAAAACTACGCGTGTTTTTCGATTCTACCTAAACTCCTACGTACTACGTGCTTAGAGACTGATAAACATTGCAAAGAATTGAAAAGTAAGAATAAATTTATGAATGTGATGAATTTGATCAAATTAATTGTTTCAAGGAAATATGAAGCCATAAACAAACGTCTTCTTTATAAACTTTTCTACCTAATAAAAACAACTGATATAAAATAGTTTCACGATTATATAAATGGTATCATGTATATAATACGTAGTGTCGTGGTCCCTCCTCACAAGAGGAAGGAAAAAGAAAAGCTTCGTTGAACCACATTGACAGGAAATAAATAAAATATATTTATTTATTTCGACGAGAGAATAAATACGTATTTATCCCCTGAGTTGGAAGTAATTAAACTAAGAAGAATCGAGTTTATCCAATCTACGCAAATTTATAAATTTCTTTTCGCAATTACGTCTCTATAATATTCCGATTAAAATTTTATAATACAAAATACTTTCATATCACCTACCTACTTGTAAAATCCAAGAGTAATAATATTCGTCGTATGTAAAGATGTCATACGTACATAATAATATATACTCGCTAGTTTACCCATATCAGTTCACACATCACCGTAATTTAAATTATTTTAGACGTTTAACGAAAAACCCGTCAAAAGTTTCGGTCGCTAAATTCAACAATTTCCGTTTCTTCAAAGATATTTTGGCACATGATACATCTAGGGAAAAGAATATTTACGTAAAGGACCCTTTTCTACGTTGTGTTTACGATTTATAAAAGAAAATTTTATCAGTGAAAACAAACAATAATTTCTATTCAGAACACACAAAAGCATAATTTTATAACAATCAAAATTTAAATTTCTGTTGTACATAAAGGTTAGTAATTAATAAATTATTTCCTTTTATACTCGACGTTAGCAAGTATAAAAGCCTTACCTTATTGCTGAAAATACACAAAGAAAACAACACACAATAACAATCAAGAATAAATATCAAATTTTTTTTATGTACAACAGAAATCCATGTTATTTGTTAGAAATAGTCAATGAAATAATATTTTATCAAACTTATGATTCAACGTTATCGAAAGTTTATTTCTGTAATTATATTACAGATTAGTTTTGAATGCAGTTTTATTTATAAAAGGCATATGGTCTCATACATAAATAGAATCTGTCTACAGCACCAGGGGCGTATCGAGATTAAATATTTTACTGAACCAAAATTTTACAAAATTCAGTCACTGACTATTTTTGTTAATTTAACAATAAAATCTTGTTTTTGTTAGTAGATTAAGCTCCATCTCACGCTTAATCCGATCTGGACCAACCTTGCATTCGCTACGTCCAGCCCCGTTAGTATACAAATATGATACATTAAGAAAAATATAATACATAGCATGCAAATAATATAAATATAATAAATATAATCTGTAGGGTCAGAATTTTTTGTAGTGGGAAGGCACCAGCACTTTCTGACTTAATTTTCTCACACTGGGAACTGTCGGCTAAGTGACAGCTTTGTGGGTGGGTAAGTGGGTAGTTAATTTATGATATAATAAGAGATATTTACATAAAATAAATATGAGTTAAAAATTCATGCTCAAGTTAGTATTCAAAATTTCATAAAAATAAAAATTTATTCAATGTTTCTGAGTCCGTCCCTGCTCTTATTATCAAGTAATGTCTATAAATTAAATTTACAAATAATATTAGTTATCCAAATTTTATTAATTTGGGAAAATAAAATAATTTTATGTTCTGAATTCGACTCTGTTCACATAATTGAGTAATCCTCCACAAGTCAAAATTGCAAACAATGCTAGTCTACAAATCTAACAATGTAGAAAATAAAATATCAAACTAAGTCAATCTCACAAGAAATTATCAAACTTTACTTTAAAAGAGACATTTAATAAGATAAAAGAAAAATAAATATTCTTAACAATCAAATTCAACAAAATAAAATAAAACAAAATCTTAGCTTTGGGTAAGGTGGTTTATTGCAAAATTCGCTGCTTCGAGACACTGAATTTAATGTAAAATTATAATAAAATTTTAGGATGAGTTTCTTATTATTTCCATTGTGGAAATAATCACTAAAAGAAATATTATATTTATTACTCGGAGAAAGAAATGTCAACAACGAAAAACAAATTGAATACAACACTGCTTTTATGATTTTAACCTCTCTCTCCTAATTCCAAGACAAACTGCCTCTATTGATTATCAAATAAAAACTGTCTAGAATTCTGTTGTCACATCCATCTTATAGACTTAATTCCTTTGTCCTTCTTACAAAATTATCCACTCTCTCACTCCTAATTTCAGGTCTCCTATTTTCTATCTCATCATACATACGTGTCCCCATCATTCCCTTTTGAAATTATTTTTATTTGAAGTATTAATACCTACATAACATATCAATATAAACAAAATTTTACCGGTCTACCTAAAAGCAATTAATAGATCATCCAACTTTCTTTGTTTAAAATTCAATTTGTTTGAGTACATCACCCGATGTACTCACGCTTACTCCTCCGTCATCTAAATATTAGACACGTGTTAAAATATTCAATGTATCTTCCTAATAAAATTATCTAATAAATATGTACTCTCTGAAGTACGTACCATTTATTTACCAACAATTTTACTTCGAGTAACACATTCATATACCACTTAAAATAGTAAGTCGAAATATTATTTAGTTTAATTTCAAACAAAGTTTGTTAAAAAAACTAAGACCATGTCAGTAGGTATATGCTAGTAAAATATTTTACTCAAGAAATATTTATTTCTAAACATTTTTTCTTTTGAATTCAAAAAGATACGTAGAATGTATAAATTTAAGCTATAAAACGTATGCTTTTATTAAATCTTACGTTTTTAGAAGTATGCTAATTTCCCCTTTAGAATGAAAATGTTTCGCTATTTACTTTCTAATTTGTAGGTCAACATAATATGAGCGATATCTTACTTCTCCACACCCTATCGATGCGTGAGAACTGAATGATAATAATAATAATACGTAAGTCCCTAATGTTCCCAGCCTTTTCTAGATATCTACCAACATTTATCGTCCCTTTCTGAAATATCTTCCCATAAGTACTAGGTATATAAGCAGTCTCTCCTACATATACAAAGAACACGCGCGGTGCGGCGCTTCTGTGTGCTGTGTGTATGTAGAGGAGTGTAGAGTTAAGGGGTGAGGACGTACCGTATATCCGTAGCACCGTAACCCAGTAATCTCCTGCTACACAGAAGCTGTAGAGCGATGTTGGAACCAATGAAATGAATAAGGTAGCGAGCTACTCGTATATTAGCACGAACACGCCTCCACATATTTCTTAACATTAAAAAGTCGACGGTCGACAGTAAAATATAAAGTACAAAATTTATATGATTCTGGTTTTGATTTTCATTATAATCTATTTATACTATCACGGTTTATCCCAAAAATGATATAACCATTGTTCTTTATGATTTCTGTCTTTTCAGACATAAAGTGTTAACAATACTGCAGATTTAATTTAATGAATATTATTTTTCATTTCTTTACCTGAATAATACGAAGATATTCTCTCATAGATATTCTCTCGTTTTGAGAATGCCTAATGATAGTTGGCCAAAAAGAGCACTGTTTTTCCGTCCGCAGGGGTTCCGTCGGCCCGGGCGTCCCTCTTTCACAATACACCGTTCCTATGACAACGATATCAGAGCGCAAGGAATGTCGTGGAAAGAGGTGACGCAATTGGCACAGAGACGCTCTGAATGGAGGAGGCTGGTTTCTGCCCTGTGCTCCCGAGAGGAGCGTTGAGGGCGATGATGATGATGATTCTCTCATAACCATATCAGTATGTTCTTTTGTTCTCAAACCTCCTCAGTGAACGACCCCTAATTCTCGTTTTCCGTTAAATACATAACATGACAATGATTAATCTCTACTGTTGTTCATGGCAAGGGCTAAATAAATATACTTTAATGTGGAACACTGATACTTTCTCGAATATTGTATTCCTTTCAGTATATTTGCGAGTCCCTCGACAACAGCAAAATTACAAATTGAAAAACCACATTGAAAGGTACATAAAGCGTTGAATTCTTTATGAAATAATATTTCCCGGTTGATTATAATATTCTACGTATTGAGATAAACGTGCTGCGACTTGCGACCCCTTAAGAGGATTATTCTGTGCTGTAATGTATTTAAAGCATCTCACCGACAATGTGCGGAGCTTTACGGGATAAACCGAAGTTCCGCTCTATGTTATTCATGCTGAAAGGTTTTTATTTTAACTATGTAAGTATTCGTTCATAAAACTCGAGCTGATAATTTATTGTAGGTGTCTGATAATACAACACACAAAGGAGACGTTACCCATAGCGCTGGTACAGTGGCTCATCTCGTATTACTCAAATCTACTCGTCACGATCTGAGGTGTTTTTATTACCGTTGTCGTCCTTCAGGAATTTAAAATCCTTTAGTTTATCTTCTTACATGATTACAACGACTATGATATATAGTTCATCATGTAGATGAAGCTTTATCCTTCATTCATATTTTCCTTAGATAATTCTCTGGCAAATATTTTTGTCTCATATAATATTGTTTTTATATTTTATTCCATGGTTTTTTAAAGATCAACACAATCCTACCCCAAATTCTCTCACTTAGGATTATACTATAAAAATATATTTTATACAAAAGGGAGGAAACATTTCAACACAATAGGATAATGGCAAATGTTTTATGTTATTTCAATTTTCCAAGTCCAAAGCAGAGCGCATTACCATTTTGTGATAATATATTTTTATTGTTTTGTTACTAATAGGTAGGTATATTACATGGTAATAAATGTGAATGGTTTCCAGATCAATGAAATTCTTTATACAAAGGTCACAGAGGTTAAATATTTTCGGTGGAAACTTAAAATAGTGAGATATATTTTCCGGAGCAAAAATGGAAAAAAAACTGAAATATCCTGAATTAAATTGTAGGTTATAAAGCAAGGACTCGTGCTTTATCTTGTTTTTCATAAAATATTTTGAAATTGCCTTGTATATTTTCATAATTTGTTATATATACCTAGTCAGTTTTCACGAAAAAGAGAAAACTTTTTTAAATTGCGATTATTTCTTGTAGGTATGAGAACTTTTTGATAATTTTCAATATTAAATTTCAAATGATTATGCATAAACTCGGTAGTCTTGATGCAAATGCAACTTGTATATTTATAATTCTTTATTATTAAGAGTATTTTTTCGATGAGTTCATTCCAAAATTAGTTATCTTCCACAATGAGATAAATACATAATAATAAAACATTGAAAGCAGCCATAATACTTTCAACACATTGTATGGTAGCCATGTATGATACTATAATATTATCAATATTTATCACTATCTCGGCAAACATAGTAGATTATAATATAACAATGTATATTGTACGGTAATAGGTATGCAGTGTATAATCAGTTTAAGATGAAGTAGAGATGTGATATGTGCCACATGCATCACACTGATCTGAAACACATGGACGACAGGGGCGTCGGCACGTCTGAGATAACAGACCAAGCCCTATAGCTAATTCTTACTGAAGAAATAGTCACAAAAAACCAGACATGTGCAAAATACTTTCAAAAAAGTATTTAAATACAAAATACAAATACTTTTGAATTTTTGTATTTCAAATACAAAATACTAAATACATTTTCAAAATGGTATTTAAGTACAAAATACAAAATACGTATTTTCAAAATACCTTTTTAAAATACTTTTTACAAATAGTCGAACAAGGTATAAGACAGGGGTATTCAATATTTCCAGCACTCATTAACTGTTATATACCGTGAGCCATTGATGAATTGATAGAAGAAATGAAGAACTGGACAAGTGTATAGATAAATGGAGAAAGGGTTGACATGATTCGATATAGCATTGCTTGCAGACAATGAAGATGAGTTGAATAAAGCCTTAGGAAGAACTGTCAAAATACAACATAAAAATAAATAAAGACAAAACAAAATGTATGGTTGTCCGAAGAGATAAGGTGACTGCGAAAATTGTCATAAATGGAGTGAGTATTAAGCAGGTTAGAGAATTCCTGAACTTCGGCTGCAGAATAAATCAGGATGGATACTCCGAATCTGAAATCGTATGGACTACTCTAACATCATATTTTATACAGGGCTGCTTCAGACCCTTCTTGATCGTCTTCAGGTGGTTTTTAATGTTGCCTCTGAATCATTTACAGAGAGAATCAGAGCTGCCACATCACTTCATTACTAAGAAGTCTACACTAGCTGAGTGTCTCAGAGAGTGGTGTTTAAACTGTGTCTCACTAACAAGGTAGCACACCACCCACTGAGCTGTTCCGCTGACAAAAAATTGAGGCGAAGAAGACTGTGCTCAGCTTCTTATGACGTGAACAAACTCGTAGAATTCAATATTGCAAAAACCTCTAAATTTGCAGAAAGGAGAACCAGAGTCGCAGCGCCAACTGCCTGGAACAGATTGCCTTAAGACAAAGTTGAAAACGCTACAGTTCAGAAGAAATCACAGTGCCCTTGGAATGGTAATGGATCATTAAACGGCGTCATGTATAATTAGTTCAATCATCATTATTATGTGTATATATCTCAAATATGGAGAACTCTAATGGAAACGTTGTATTCGTAATTCAACAAATGGACAAAAAAAGCTTGCAATATCAATTATATCATATTATCAATTAATGGCAGAATTTTGTTTCAAACAAATAAAAAGGTAATTTGTAAAAGTATTTTGTGTAAAATACAAAATACTTTTTATATTTATATTATATTTTATATTTTATATTTTATATTTTTTTACAAAAAGGTATTTGAAATACAAAATGAAAATACGTATTTTGTATTTTGTACCTACTTGTATTTTAAGTACTTTTATTTCAAATACGTCACATCTCTGCAAAAAACCATGTAAATTACGTAGGAGAAAACTATAATTACATAAGAATTAAAGGAAGCTTTAGACAAAACAAAAGTTTTGTATATTTCACAAAAGCCCTTTTCACTTTTTAATATAAATATAGATTTATAAAAGTTACATAGAATTTCAATCGTCAAACAATTTTCATTGCAAATGTCGATAGCGAGAGTTACACAATCACTTTATTTATATCAAGAAAATGTTTTATTCGTATAATCCAGGAATTTTATTATTGTCCTACTAATTTATTATACTTAACATAAAAATTA
Source organism: Athripsodes cinereus (assembly GCA_947579605.1). Lineage (NCBI taxonomy): Eukaryota > Metazoa > Arthropoda > Insecta > Trichoptera > Leptoceridae > Athripsodes > Athripsodes cinereus. The sequence goes on along the minus strand of OX388313.1, from coordinate 13,943,711 downwards.
CAATTTTATGAGTTATCTGAAAATATTGATAGGTACGGCACGCCTCGTTACTAATTACAAAATGTGCCCATAAACTCTATGATCGTGTTATAAATTTTATAAAATAGTACAAAAGCATTCCATTTATCTGAAAATTCAAACTTAACAAATCTCGTCCACCCCGGAGATGTTATAATGGGCAGCTTAAAGGGCTGTTTAGCCAAAAAGACCCCGTGTTTGTAATTTTTTGACTACATTCTTTCCATGTCCCTCTAGTCGAGAGAAGTAACACAGTAGTAACATAATATAAAAAATAAACTTTTTTAATAAAATTGAACTGCAAATGGTTGCAAATTGAGTTGGTCTGCTGGCTACCCCACTTGTGGAAGATGCCGTGATGAGATAGATGGACGATTTCACATAATATTTCTTAAACTAACCGCCCCTGTGTATACATAAACACAATAATGTTTGTTTTTACAGCAACCCTCTTCAGTGTTGTTACACAGAGTATGGTGCGGTGAGAGGAATTACTTAGCTCCTTGATTACTACTCCAATCTTGTGGGCAAACTATTTATAGAAAATGAACTTCAAAATACACATTGCAGTAACTACCGTAGCACATTATAAGTATTAACTTTAATAGCTGCCCTACCATAAAAACATAATAAAAAATATATATGCATAAAGTCTATAAAGCATTTTATAATAAAAACTAACATGGTGAATATGACAAGACAGGTTAATCGAAAACAATAATATCCATGAGTCTCATCTAGTTTATTTATTTATTTATAGCCAGTTACACACTTCAGACAACACACAATAATAAATACAAAAAATATCAACAATATTACAAGAAAACAATGCATTGCCCAATTTAAAATTGTATAAAAAAATATTAATTGATATTATTCAATAGCCCATAAGGTTGTCATACATTATAAAATAAAAATATGTAAATAAAGGCAAATATTTTTTCTTTGTCAGCGAAACACCTGCTGGAGAGTAGGTAAATGCCTACCTAGGAGAAAATATTCACGAACAATGGGTACTTGAGGTTAGTGTTTTATAAATTAATTAAATTCAAATTTCCTTTGGGAGTTTCCACCCCAACGTGTGTCATTTGAGGACGAGATGGCTGTTGTACGGGCCACAGTAATGACAATGAGGGATGAACATGGAATAATAATAAGTATTATTTTTTCATTGTAATTTTTACCCCCCGTGACATAATTGCCCTCACGTTTCTGGGACGATTATGATAAATTTTACAGGCGCGTCTGCCATTAGTTGTTTTAATCGAGATGTATTACAAATTAATATCATCCTCAAATGAAATGACAAACAGTAAAAATGTAATGCCTGGTGTTTTATTTGTGGGCATTGTAATTTTAAATTATAAAGTTATAAGGTGTTGTAGAAACATTATCGATTGTAGTCAGTATGAAAATAATTTTATTATAAAGGATATAATTTAATTAACCCAAGATATATCTAATAATTACATTTTTTTTGTGGGCGTACCACTCAACACAGGGTTATTTTGCCCATAATAATTTAATTAAGACAAATATTTTTCCTTGTCCCCTTTCAATGTCCCCAAATTCCCTTTCACGGCACAAGCTTTTAGCTTAATGTGAAAGGTGTATAAGGTTGTATTTGTATATCTTTTAAAAAAAAAAAACTTCACTAATATACCTGGAGACTTTGAATGTCTATTTCTATGTATATATAGGTATTAAACCTTTATAATATACTCTAAATGGTTATTAATATAATTTCTTATATGCTAACATAGTACAAAATACTTAATTACAATTCAAATTAAGTTAAGCAATCACGAGCTTCTAGTAGGTTTACTAAGTTGTAATTGTGGTTACACAGAATTCACAAAGTTAATCAATTAAGAAACTTACTGAAATTTTGTTTTTCACTTTGTGTGGCATTTTATACGTAAACCATTCTATAAAATACATTAAGGTGGTATTCCGAGAAATTTATTTTGAAATGAACAAGAAGTATTATCATGAGTTTGTCAACATGTTCACTTACTTTATCGGAAAATACTTGTACCAGGGGTAGATGCCATTCATAAATTATTGTGAAATGTTTTGTTTCTCTGGATTAGAATAAATTGGATTGAAGACAATTAAAATAAGCTAAGGAAAATGGGTTGTGTTCAATTATTTATTTTTATTTTTAGTTCTAGTTCAAGAGTTTATATTTTTTGTTCTTATATAGAGATTGAATTATTTAATAATAATAAAACATATAATAAAATATACGATAGTATAAAACAGAAGGTGGTTACTTACCATGAAATGTTATACTGTACTAGTGTACTTGCATACTCGACACTTTTTATAAAGTCTCATGCATACATGTACGAATAAGTAAGCATGTACAATGTCGATACAATATGTAATTGTGTTGTCAGCTTTCAAAGGTGCATAATATTATTTCAATGAACCTTTTAAATGAAAATCGATACGTGAGTTAAAGTAATATATTTAAGTATATATATCTGTAATGCAAATGGCTGGTTTACATTTCTATATTAACTGATCAGTTTGATTATTTTTGTGATAATTTTGATTGATTGCTTATTTTCCTGAATTCCGATGAAACACTTACTTATTTCTTGTTGGTGGCATCGTCAATGAAATTCTATTAAAATATGTCGCACTGTTTATTTGCATTTTGAGATAATAAGAGATAAATAGACTTCTTCTATTCGAAACAATATTTAATTGATGTACCTACCTGTTTCCATGATAGGGAAAATCTTTTGATATTAGTTAACATGTGATATCTTTTCTTTTGATGACAGTGAAAACAATGGGGCATTTAAAATTTCCACTTTGAATTTTATTCTTTGACGTTTTTTATACACTTTTAAAATTTAATACAAATTATTCTTACTAAAGCGTTAGTTGGAAGACATCGCATTCTAGCGATAAACTCGCCCTCTGTACATTGAATTGTATTGCATAAGTGATATTTTTATGAAACTTTGTATTGATTTGAAATATTGTTACCAATTTATGGTGAAGAAAAAAATAAAAAAATAAAGGTTAAATTATTCTTATTTAAGATGGATCGTTTTTAAAAAAAACTTGCAGACTTTATTCTAGTAAACATGCATATTTTCATTTTTTTACCATCATGCCATCTCTCTCAAGGGAGGTAGTCAGAAGAGTAACTGCATAATAATAATAAACATGTTAATAAAAAACACCTGATTTGTGTATAAATATAAATAATACCTTTTAATTAATTTCGTAAAATTTGTGAATAACTATCTAAGAATTTAAATTCGACTGAAGCGCAAATGAAACATAATTTATATCGATGTATTTTTATATCGTTTTTTTTTATATTTTTATTTTATTCTTCACTGTACATTGTTTACAATAATACAAATCAATACAGTATCATAAAAATATCAGTTATACAATTCAATATACAGAGGGCAAGTTTATCGCTAAAATGCGATGTCTTCCAACTCTTCCATCTAATTTAACTTTTATTTTTTTAATAGATGTTGTTATAAACCAGATAACTACTAATTGAGTTTTAAACATCCTCCCCTCATACCAGCATTTCATTGCTGTTTGGGGAAGACAAAATGTTTTTGTTATCTAGATTACCTATGTTGTTGTTTGTATTATGTTTTGTTCACTTTCACTTTGAGAATTGTTAATAAATAAATAATAAAAAAAATATTATTCTTTATATCGATATTTACTAGTAGGTATTATAATGCAAGTAGGAATGTATGGACAATATGAAATGCAGATGGACGACATCAGCCACCCTATGTACCTTAGTGTTAATACATTATATTTAAATGCAGGACACACATGCAAATATCTATTCATCTACCTTGTAATAACTGAGAATGTCAGTCGCATTATTTCATATATGCGTCATATTTTATGCCGTTTGGTATTATACTCAATAGAACTATATTACAGAGAACAGCAAGATATTAATTCTATTTGAACTATAATAGCTTGATATTTTATTATTTGAAATATTTATGAGAAAGATGCTATGTAAGTATAGTAAAGTTGTTACTTAGTTCAAAATCGATATTTTTTGTAAGACATCGTAATATTAAAACGCGATTCTATCAAAGAAAATGACGTAAATAATATAATATATACCTATATTATATACGTACATTTATTGTAGATATATCTGTAAGCAGACGTGTTAGAATTAGTAAATGAAAATATTTATCGAAAACACATTAGTTAATAGATTTTGACTACATTACAAAATTGAATATTGGAAAAATTTAAGGTAATGTCCATGTAGTTAGGTATTATTCAAATTTGTAGCTTTTCACTAGAGGGAGTATTTGGCGCCCCATGAAGAATTATATTAAAACTTACGGTTGTTATCAATCTGACAATCAATTGACATTGTATATGTCAATAATCCATCAATATACCTATATATATATACAGGTAACTTACCTATATATAGACTTTCTAATCGAAAGGGATTGGTGCAGTGAACTCTTACATACTTCGTCATAGTTATTGTTTATTTGTTTGTATTTGAAATAAAAACACTTTGTATGTAGATAAATACTTATATGCCTGAAAAAGAGCATTACTCTTTACAATACAATCATGTATAAAGTTTCACGATTATTTTCTATTTACAATTTTTATCCAGCATAAATCCATCTGAAAACAACCAGAAAATAGAAAAATCGTTGCTCAATGTTTTTGTTTTTTTATACTTTGTCTGTTAATGACGTTGATACGTTGAGTCTTTCAAACAATCATCATTATTTTTTACTGTGGGAATTTTTTTGGCGATAATTTTTCTGTCGTGCTAATATTTATATTAATATAGTCGATGATATATTTTAAAATATACCACTGACATAAATTCCTGTCATTTATCAATAACCACAAGATTAATATTTTTTAGAATTTTGAAAAATAATATTCAGCTCCTTTTCAGATATTTGGTTTCAAAGCTTGTATTTTTTAACCATAGTTTGACTAGTCATAGAAAAATAAGGACAATTTTATCGCTTATAGGTTTGTATGCAAAATATATTCTTTTAAATTATCTAGATATATTTTTAAATACAAAAGATTCAATAACTTTTTTAAATTTTACATTAAAATCTCCCAGAGTAACAAAAGATGTGAAGTAAAAAAAAATAAAAATACTTGTTTGAAAGTCTCAACATATCAGGCAATTAGCAGACAAATTATGAAAAGAACCATAAGACACTGAGTAACATGGTCTGTTTGTCTTGAAATGGATTACGTCATCAGCAAAATTATAACGCAATTTGTGTTCTTGCTCACATTACCTAAAACATATAGAGTAGATATACTTTTTCGATTCCAAGTAACACACTTTTTAGTAGTGATTATCGTACACATACACGTCGTAAAATGTTTGATTAGGGTCCTGGAGCAGCAATGGACGGCGTTTCTGGAAGAAGTGTACCTACGTGCAATCTGTCCGCGACCTAACTCGGATAAGAGTATGTATAAATTTACGCACTTATAAGACACACTAGACTGCAAAAAGCACTTCAGATAATTTTGTTGCGTAGTATTTTATAATAAATAATACTAAGAATAAAAAGGAATCTTTCCAAGTGAGACCTACACAAGAGCAAATAAATTCAGATAGGAAAATAACTTCATTTGTTCTAAGTGTTGAGAGCCTCATAGAGTGAAAGAAACATGAGAAATATGAAAGAAGGGAGGTGATTTCCAGTTGAGATTTGATTTTCCCCCGCGTAGTACGGGAAGATGGAAGGATATATTATAATGAGATATTCTACTTTACGTGCTTCTATCCCACGGTACGTCACAATATCTACGTGACATGTCTCTCTAAGATGAGTGCTTCTACGTGTTACTATCACTTTGTGAACGGATCCAGTAAGACACTAAAGTTTGTAATGTTTCTGCTACTATCTTAGCTTATGTAGATCTTTACTTAGTAAATATACAATTTTTTTAAATTCAACTCATACCTATAATTATAATATGGAAACATTTGTCTCTATGAAACGGCGGCTTTAATACTGAATTTGAATACATGAAACGCTTGATTCAGTATTGGGATTGGTTCTATTTTTTCGATAAGGATCATTTCTGTCTCCTTTTAGGTAGACAATATTGTAATGTAGGTACTTTGTCAAAATACACAGCCTATATTAGAAATATGATACCTTAGATATGTATTGGATATCGTATGAGTTAAATACTAATAAAATAAATACAGTAGCAAAAATTGTTTCGTTGCATATTTCAAAGATATTTTTTTAAATTTCTACAAAGCTTTCAGATTAAGTGCCAATTTTTTTGAGAATATCTTTGTAGGAGATAATTTTTGAGAATCTAAAATATCTATATTTGTAAAAAGTTCACCCGAATTTCATGGGTTTAGTTCAAAAGATATATTTCATGGGTATAGTTTAAAATGAACAGTTCTATCACTCTTCAGGGGTTGGCTGGAATAAATCACGTATTCAATAAGCACAACTTCTGGTATTTTTTAATCATATACGTAATATTATGTTTATATACTGCACAGATTTGCCAACAATTTTTGTTTATATATATTATTCTTCAGTTTGTTTTTAGATCTATGAAATAATATTCGACACACTACAAGTATTTTACCAAAAAATTGAAATCTTTAGATATTTGAATAATATAACTGTACAACGAATTCCTTCGTTGAGCCAAAAATGTTGAAAGTATTATTCTAGACCAGGGGTCTCCAATTTTTCCAGCCTTAGGGCCATACTGATTACTCCAGTAAGTTCCGAGGGCCAAAACCATATTATCATTGTTGCCGGTGGTAAAAAGTGAAATAGTCCACTTATGAAAAAAATGCTATGAAGTGCATGAAGAACTTTTTAATATGATTGTATAGTATTCATGGCACAACTACTGGTACAGATATTTTTAAAGGAGTTGAAATGGCCATTACTCAAAAGAACCTTCGATGGAAAAACTTGAAATGTATTACAACTGATGGAGGCAAAAACATGAGTGGGAAAGATAAAGGAGTGGTCGCTCCTGTGTCAAAGGCTGTAGAAAATGACGGTGGTTCAAAACCATTAGTCTTACATTGTATCATTCATCAACAGTCTTTGTGCGGAAAATGTTTGGATATGTCTGAAGTTCTGAAACCAGTCATATCAACTGTTAATTTTATCAGATCTTTTGGGCTGAATCACCGACAATTCCGACAATTTATTGGAGAGTTTGGGGAAAATGACTTACCTTATCATACTGCCGTACGTTGGCTTAGTTGTGGGAAAGTCCTTCAGCGCTTTTTTGAACTTCGAGCAGTGATCGAAATTTTTTTGAATGAAAAGCATCGCCCTCTTACTGAATTACAAAACAACGCATGGCTGTGGAAGTAAGCATTCTATGTTGATTTGACAAAACATGTGAACGAACTGAATTTGAGATTGCAAGGAGAAAACCAGCATCTTCTTGATTTATACACTAATATCAAATCATTCCGGAAGAAATTGATACTGTTTCAATCACAACTACGAAGTAAATGTTTTTCACATTTTATGTGAAATATTCAGCCACACCACTGAGATTGATTTTGCAATCGAAACTGAGTGCTTTTAAAATAAATTTTGATACTCGTTTCTCGGACTTTGATGTCATTGCGAATCAAATTAAGATTTTTCAGAATCCTTTTGATACTGACATTGAAACCCTAGCCCCGGAACTTCAAATGGAAATGATTGATCTACAGTGCAGTGATATAATTAAGAACAAATATCAAAACTCATCTTTGTTGGAATTTTATAAGAGTCTTCCACTGACACAATTTACTTATTTGTGTGAGAAGACCTTCTCCAAAATGAAGTATACAAAAAATGTTTACAGATCTAAATTAACTGATGAGCATCTTAAATCTCTTTTAATAATTGGTACAAGTAAAATTAGTCCACAACTACAAACTATTGTCAGTGGAAAATCTCAATTACATAAATCTCATTAAAATTTCATATGTCATTATGCTTGTTATAAGTTGTGTTTTTACTATTTAAAATGTATAAAAGTTGAATGTATATATTGAAGTTAAATTTTCTGCATATTATACATGTCTTTACTCATTACAATTCTGTGTTTCTTTATCCAACTTATCACAAAAACAATAACAATAAGCCTACAACAATGTTATGAGTAGTTAGCCCATGATCATATCAATGTAGATGTCATATTAATAATTATTCAACATAAAATTAGAATATTTCAGTAAACTAAACTTCAGTAAAGTAAAGTAAACTAAATTTAATTTGCTATAAAAAATATGTTCTCTAAAAGGAGTTTTCAAGTATGCTAGCTCTCCGCGGGCCGAACAAAATCTGTCCGCGGGCCGGATGTGGCCCTCGGGCCGTAGTTTGGAGACCTCTGTTCTAGACAATTAATTGGTAAAACCAATCAGAAACCTAGATTGGAGAACCATGTCTACACAATGCAACATTGTGTAGACATGGTTCTCCAATCGAGGTTTCTGATTGGTTTTGTCATCTGCACCCAAAAACGGTTAAACAATAAAAAATTGTAAATATTCTAAACATTAATTAATTGGTAGTAATTTCATTAAAATTAATGTATTTTGAGTTGTATTGTTTAGGGGAATATTTTATTATTTAAGCCATTTCTAAATAAATGGGCGTGGTCGTAGAATGAAATCAATATTCAGTGTTCAAAGAATAGTTACGAAAATTAAAAATATTAAGTAGGTACATATTTTTTGTATCTCAAAAAGAAGGTATTGAATGCTTTGTATCAAAAACGATGGTTAAACTTTTGACTATTATGCTTGTTATAATTAGATGACACGTGGGCGAACAACTAGATACATGACAGATAATATAAATTGGTACTCATTATTATTATTATTATCAAAATAAAGGGCATGCCAGCTGTATTACATTATATGTGTGAAGTGTTTGGTGTAGGATTGGTTCCCCTAAATATAAATACACCTGAAATATTGAATCACTTTGATTAAAGGTGTATTGATTATTTTATGAATGATCAGATGAGATATTTATTACGTGAACTGGATATGTATAATATAATACATATGTAATAATACACGTAGTAAGGCGAGGGATATACAGTAAAAATCATATGAACAATGTATGTGAAAATATTGTATATATTATATTATTAGACTTCCACACCTCTAACTGACAACGCCGTCACGAAAATGTTCAAACTCAATTAATTATTTTGGTTTCATTCCTGTCTTGTCTGACTAAATTTTGCTATCTGATATCAAGCCAGTTAGTTCTATACAACATCAACGTGTTGCGCATGCTGAGACCTTCAGTTTTAGCTTTATTTGCAAGTGTTAAATAAATTGTTGTGATTTTTAAAATTTGTGTAAAAATTTTAATACCTCAATGTTATGTGTGACATTGTTAAGTGAAAGTGTCTTGTGAAAATTATACCTATATATCTATGAAAAATTTGAAACAAACATAATTTTATCCTCGGAGGGTTTAAATAACGTTCTATTATAATGACTCGAAACCGAAGGTAAGAAATTCATATAGGTTTTAATAATAACATGAAAAATTATAATTATAAATAAATAAATAAAGCTTTATTGGCATCAATATATAATGTGTACATGTTTTTTGTTCCAATAAACTACCAAAAGGCGGGCTTATCGCATATGCGATTTCTTCCAGCCAACCCGAAAAAATAAAATCTACGTAAAGATTTATGAAAAGCGAGAAAACTTTTGCATATTCCAAAAACCATTTTAAATTTAGAACTACCTACTTAGAACTAAAAGCACTTATCCTCTTCAAAACCCCTATTCCATACAGAGGAAATCATTTTAAAGTAGAAAGTTGGGTCAATTTATTTGAAAATATTTTTACTGTATAACTGGTAGTAGATGATATACTCAAATATGCTATGCAGAAGGCTGTCCCACTATCATCCACCAGGATGAAAGTTTTTTCTCCCCGGTAGCACCATTAGTGATCTCCCAACATTGAACTATTTCGGGATAATTAACCCAATTAATAATGTTGAGGTTCTATATTTTGCAATTTATTTATATAGGTTATTTTTTCAATTTTCATTACATTCTTATTATTTATTGTAATTAAAATGTCAATTGTTTTTTTATTATTTTGCGTTTTCTCTCGTATACAAAATGTTAGCATCATTTGTATTTAAATTAAATGTTTTCTGTTATGTGCAAAATATAGAATTTAATATTATTTTTCAATCCGAAATAATATTAATAAATCTTTATTGACCACATAATTGTTACAGTACAATGATAAAAAATAATAATAATAGTACGATAAAAAGTATAAAAAAATGCATCAATAATGAACAGCCAAAAGTTAATCAGTATATTAAAATATTAAAATAATCAGTATATATTATTTTAATATGTTATTGAATAATTGCATAGATATCTAAATTGAAATCTACAGAATGTGTGTAAACAAGTTACGATGGTTTGGACATGTTGAGCGAATGCACGATGAAAAGATGACGAAGAGGATGCATTTATCTGAAAGAAAGGGTGTTTGGAAGTGCGGACGTCCAAGAACTACGTGTTTTGATCACGCGGATCAAATTATTAAGGAAGGGAGCGTGTTGAGTAGGAGATATTGGCGTGCATGTATGAGAAACTGGACGAATGTAGAGGGAGCGTAAGAAGTATACAAGGATAGGTAGATCTATATGGCGTTCCGTTCTCTCTGCCTACCCTACCTAAAACGTAGCGTGAGGGTATAGATAGATAGATAGATAGATAGACATATAAAAAATAGGTACTTTTCAAATGATATTCATTCACACAACACAAATTTCATAATTAATTTTTTCACACTGGCCAATACATCCCCTAAATAATTTAAGTGATAAACCTCCACATGATACAACATATTAATAAAACATAACATATAGTGTATGTATGTATATGCACTATTATTATGTATCAGAAGTTAGGTATAAATAATCAAGTTGCTATTATTATTATTTCACTCCATGTTCGATTTATTTCCGGTAACTATGGACAATATGGCCGCTATAGAGATTGTATACAAATCAAATACCCATCAAAAGTACAACACAGAGTACCTGTTGTGGTCTACACTCTACAGTATGTGTTTATAATAGAATATTATATTCATCGATTCTGTTGATTGATACTATCAAATAATTATTTTGGATTTTCTATTCATATACCAGTTTTGCATGCTCGGAGTCTTTTTTTTTCAGAATATCGTACTATAAAAATCTACATGTCAGTTTAGAGAGTTTGAAATTTTACTATCCTGACGTTAAACCTGTCAGATAACGTTGCCATGATTTAATGTACCTATTGTAAGAAGGGAAATAAAAAGCTTTTCATTTCATTTCATATTTGATTATGGAACACTGCTGTTGCTGTCGAGAAGCTTGTGAGGATAAATTGACGTGATAATTCTCACGAGATTGCAACGTTAATCTAGAACTTGACCGGTTGTTTTACTAGTAAAATAACATGTTTAATTATCACCTATATCTATAGCTTGAAATAGTTTCATTGGTGCCAGTAATGGATAATTATTCATTTTGGACCCGTTAAGAGTTTTGAAGAAAAAAACTTAGAGGTATCAAAAAATATTGTCTACTCAATAAAGGTGTAGTATAGAGTAAACATAATTTTATTCACTAATATTCAAAAATAATTTCATGCCTAAAGTTATCAAGATATTATTTATGTTGGCGCTGTTGAAATCTTCTGAAAAGGCTTCTTAATTAAGGAGTGCAGATTGTCCTCGTGTGGTGCACAACACCCTTTTAACGTATAACATTTTTAAAGAGACCTATCTAGGAACATTGTTTAGTGTCAATGGCTCTTTTATTATCCTTTGGCGTCACCCCACCAGTGAATAAACTCACCACTCAGGTAAACTAATGTATGCACATGTACCTCGTGCGGGGTGAACAAATTGACAACCCCTAACGGAGAGGGATATATATTGAAAACATTATATAATTCCACAAAATATAACAAATCTTTTATGGTACATACATCACTATTACAAACATTATATAATGATTATTGTCATTTTGTATTGTATTGGCATTTTTTGTTAATATTATGTAAACTCAGTACAGTTATGTTATAAAATGTGTGAAGAATAACCGCATAAGTACCTACTGAATAATCACTTATCAGATATTTAACATCTTCAGTAATGAAGTATGCTACCTCTCCTGAATGTTTATTTTTTATTGTCACTGAGAGAATGACCTGTATGTTTACATGCAGTTAGTCTCTTAACTACCTCACTTGTGAGATATATCAAGATGCTTTAGATTGGTAGAGATGGTACTGAATTACACTTATTTTTGTTAATAATATTTCTTAATATTAAAGAAAAGTACACGAGATGATTTTTTAAGAATTTGAATGAGGTCTAGTGAAGTAGTAAATGAATGTTTGAGCAATCAAATATCGTTAATTTTTTTTCCACAAGGTTACACATTTCATGGTAATTGAATTGTAGAGTAGATGTTGCTATAGAGGGCTCTAGAGGGTCAACAAAGTATAGGTGAGGTACAACTTCGTTCCCCAGCACCACAGGGCATGTAGCTCAGGGGGTGAGTGGGTACATGGGGTTAGTTTCATGTTGTTGCTTTCATTAGAAGCACACGTTCTCCATGTCTATCTAGCTAAATAACTAAAAATTCCTGAATCAATCAGAAATCAAAGAAATAAAAATAGTTAGTCTTAACCATTCCGATGTGGTATGAGATATATTGAAAAAAAAATACTGTTTGAAGGAACTGCGTCGTTATATTTAGCAAGGAACAAAGGTAAACCTTTGTTTACAACGTCGGTTCTTTGTTCCTTTAGTATCCTTGCGTTAGAAAAACTGAGTGCTTTGTAAAATTTCCCTCGCGTGTCGCCTATACTTTCATTTATCATACTTTATTGCCGCCTGTCTATAAAGTGCTGAATTATATTTTCCACACATAAATTATTTCGATTTGTTGAATATTATTGCTGCTAGTTTTATTTGTCCATTCGGTGTAGGCGTGTCTCCGTAAGGAGGATATTTTGTGATTGAAAAGTTTTCATAAAGCCGTCAAGATTAGCGCCAAATACGAAATCGCGAAGACGGAGATGTCCGACGAGGAGCAGGAACAAGAACAAGATGAAAATGAAGAAGGGTTTGTATTATTTTTACATTGAATTTTTTAAAAAAATGAAAACTCATTATTTCAAGGAACTATTTCTGTAAATAGTGCTTTTTTTGTTGGCCAACCTGTCTATATATTTATTCACGCTTATACTAATCACAACAGTGTTATCTATCAGAATTAATTTTTTTCTTAAAAATATCTCGAAAGTCATGTTAATTGGAATTTGTTTTTTTTTTGTTTTCTCCAATAGGCGGACAGTTGCAAATTCTGTTAATAGTTTTATAATTTTGAATGTTTCAAAAAGGTACTATACAAAAAAATAAACCATCCGCTAGCTACCCCACATTATGATGGGATCATTTTTGAGCGAGTGAATTGTTATAATATTCTAACCATTACAGAAATATATGAAAAACTAATTATTAGTTATCACATGACTATTTTGTTTACTCATTCTTTACTGTAGATTGACTAAACAATTCCTTAGAAAGTATGTATGTATATGTACATTCAAATTAAATACAGCCAATATACAGAGAGTGAGTTTATTGCAAAGGCACGATCTCTTCAAAGTATACCAGATTTTTACACCTACACAAAAATTTACAGCTTATAAAATGTTTTTAGCGATACGTACCTAATGAAAACGTAAAAGAAGAAGAAACGAAGAAAAATGATATCTGTTTCTTGCGTAGGTAGGTAAATTTGCGTCCTTATTTCATTTAATTTCTTTTACATAACTTATTTCCACAGTTGAAAATGAGAAATAAAGATTCCAAATAAATTTCTTTTATTAAAAAGGTTGTTCCATATTCTTCATAATTATTATAATATAAAAGGTTCTGAATACCATTTCGTTTGATAAATTTCCTCAAATTCCTAAATCGGATTATGTGACGAAAATATTATTTCCTTCAGAACACTTATTTAAAAAGAGTTCGTAGGCAGCCTGAAGGTAGAGTCTCGGCCTTCAGAACACTTATTTAAAAACTGTAGACTACTAGAACAAGGATTGTGAAATAAACACAAAAAATATTTTATTAGCTTATTAATTGTGTCGGTGTACACGTAGTAGAATTCCATAATTATGTACTTATCAGACCTGATAAGTCGAAAGACGTCTCTCTCGGAATCAATAATCTATAGTAGAAAGAAACACTTGTTTCAATTACATTACATTAGCTGATACAGTGAAATATTAGGTCGTAGTTCTAGAATATACCAAATCAAATTTTAGTGATTCACGATTCGATTAGGAATACTTCGTTGTTTATTATTTGAACATTTTGGTACATTATGTATTGTAATACTTAATTTTCAAACAACATAGTAACAACTTCATTCTCTTGTCCAATTTGAGCTAGGGACCTAATAAGTTTTACTACTTCTTCCTGAGACCTCAGTTCATTGCTGTTTCTAGAATACATCCAATCAAATATTTTTTTTTCATTTGTTTGCATATCTAGGCACGGTTCATGAAAAATAAAAATTTACTAAAAAAAAATTTGGTTTGTATGAGTATTGTTTTCATTTTTTGCGGCTAGTTATTCCTCTAGATTTTATATAGGTAAATATCTCTTTTTATGTACTACATGAAAACCTGCTTACGTCCTCGGTGTTATTCATGTTTTATAAACGCCTTTACACGTTTTATATTTTAACCTTGGTCCGGAATTTGTAAATGAGACATATTGAACCGAAACTGAAAATATCCTCCACCGTATTTATATTTTTATATCCCTATCTACTATAATACCCTATCCGCATTACATGATAGAGTCACTCATATAATCTGAAATTTGCCCAGTTCTTGAAGTTCATTAGATTCATAATATTATAATCCATAGTATTGATTTTATCTTATCCTTTAGTTTAGTACCCTCGATATATGATTACGTGAAAGTTTCTCAGTATTAGGTTTTTTGTTTTCATCAAATACCGATCGGTTTACATGTAAAAGTAAAAAAATAAAGCACACGTCTATTTGTTTTCATTTATAGTTAGAGATTCAATTAAAGTGCCTTCTGAGTATCTACATAATAATATACTTATCCATAGCGATAAACAAAGCTGTGTATTTCAGTAATGCTTACACATATTGTGAATGAGCATTCTACCATTTCACTAAGTTCTATATTGTTCCATGAAAAGGGAAACGTGGTCGTATTTCATATTTTTGAAATGTTTACACACTGAGAAGTATTTCCTACGTAATAATTATTATTTTACCGCTAGTATTGTTGTACTACTGTGTGTGTGTTCCCTTGTCGCTTTTGTTATTACACCCCCCCCCCCACCCACACATACATAATATTATATATTATGATATACGTTGCTGAATCATGAAAGAGAACAAAAAACAAACGGGCCTACTTAATTTTTTTTTACATTTTATCTACTACTATGCTAAAATGTTTGCTTGTTTTTTTATTTAGAAAGGTTGAAGTAGGAGTATATATTTTGTACCTAGGGTACCTGGTTGATTTTAAACGAGTTTCCTTGTTTACACATTCTTATGATTATTTTAGTATAAATTTGCTGAAAAGCTTTCAGATTTTAGTTTTAGAGACTCATAGGCAGTTCCCGTCTCCTTTCTATGGTACACTTGGGCATATTACCCAGACGTAATGCCAAATTCTTCTTTATTCAAATCTCTTGGCAAAAGAGATTGGCGGCTAATTTCTCCACAAATCGGAGAAATTGACCGCAAATTCTTCTTTATTCTCCACTCACTTAAACATCACCAATATTTTCTAGGTACGTATGTATATTTTTGAAAATAACAAATATACACAAATTATCGTTTCCTCTTGAAAAAAAAAATGTTATTCAGAAAAAAGTATGTTATAAAGTTGCATGGGGTAGAATAACATGGTTATAAAGGTACATAATTTAATTTCTAGTTTCCCATCTACAAAGAACAAACAATTCCGACAAGAATGTGTACACTAACAATTGTTTGCTTTACATGCTTTATGACTACCTAATTGCTTAATGCTGCTGGAAGACTTGGCTAAATAAACATAATACCTACATAATATCGATAAAGTTTCTTAACAACGAAAGCTTGAAGTATAAGTAATATGCGATGTAAAAGGATCATTAGAATAATTATCTGGGATGAGTTATATTCAATGTGATTGCAGAATAAAGCTTTGAGAGCTTTTAATATTATATTTTCTCGGTTGGTTGCGGCCTGCAGGGCTACTCTTGAAAAAACTAAACACGATCTTAATCTAGTCTTGATCTTGATCATACGACGCACGAAGTGACTATTGGCCAAAAATACACGCAAACCGATCGCGCGTTAGGGGTAGCGCGGTGTTTTTGACCACAGTCCCTTCGTGCGTCGTATGATTAAGATCAAGACTAGATTAAGATCGTGTTTAGTTTTGTCAAGAGTAGCCCTGCTGATATTATCTCTCCCCGCTGAATTAATATGTCAGAGATCAGTATTTACTCAGTTAACCTAATTATTATTTTATACATCACTTGAAAATCGGGAATTCGTAAATCGGTGTTGTTTTAATTATTTTGAACCAAGTGTTCACAATTTTTTTATTCAGAGTAGTACTATACCTACACACAAAATAATAACGGAAAATATTATTATTTTATAAATTCTTAATTCTTATAAATATTAATATCAAGCGCTATTTACAATTTTCCATAATTCTTTCAACCTAATCGCAATCTCTCGATATTTAAAAATAATGAGAAAACTTTATGTATTGGAAAAAGAAGCTTGATAAATTGATATTGAATTGAATGTACAACTTCAAGCCTTTCAAAATTTTATGAAAAATATATTAGCAATAGGTATTCAGTATGAGCAGCAACTTTCATCACTGAACTCAGCTGAAGTTTAATTTTCCCGTGGGAAAAATTAATTATTTTCTTTTTACAACACAGAGAATATGAGTTTGGATGGTAGCCACTTTATGTAAATGATATAATGTCATTTATGTGAAAATGTGGAGAAATGCCAATAATGGCGAAAGAATACATGTAACGACTTAATGACGCCGTGTTTAGACACTTTTTGCTAACATAAATCTGTAGGCCCACAGGAAACTAAAACGGAAACTAAAAAAAGAGTCAGTCTCCAAGGTATATTATATGTATGTATACCGTCATAACATTTCCCACGGATAACCATTGGAATTACTTGATGTAATCAGTAAACAGTGTTTATTCTCTAGATGTTACCAAAGCATTTATGATGATCAACAAGTGTTAACATATGGAGCATTAAAACATTTGACCATATTATTATAACTATAACATAGGCACAATATAATGATACCAATATAGAATTATATAATAATAAAGTGAGGTCTCCCCTATTCTGTGACACAATCAGAGCTATAATCATATGCTTGATGCATCCGTCTGTATGTCATCTGGGCTAACTGTCTACCTCTCATATTATTATGTATTAAACATTGCCATTTAGTCTAATATACACATACAATATTATATATAACGTAACATTATTAAGTTCTAGGCTTAACGAGAAAACATATTCATTTTCAATGAATCTAAGTCACATGCGTAATACCGCCTTATAGTTGTACTTTCTTTAGGTTTGATAAATTCATGGTTGAAGATTACGATTATTATTTAAAAATGACAGAATATCGTTGTGAATGGAACAAAATATGTCTATGTGTAGATTTTAGATAGTTAAGAATACATAGCTTATAGAAATATTTACAAAACTCAAAGGAACTTAATTTCTTAATTGTGGAGTACGAATTAACTTCTTTGGTAGCCTAGAAGTAGAGTTAGATATTTACAAAACTCAAAGGAACTTAATTTCTTAATTGTGGAGTACGAATTAAGTTCTTTGGTAGACTGGAAGTAGAGTTAGATTCGATTCAAGACGCCGACAAACTCCTCTTTTACGACACAAGCTTTTAGCTTACCATGAAAGGTGTATAAAATTACATTTGGGCTTAAAACAAAAACCTAAATACATCTTTAAAGAAAATGCTTTGATTCTAGGATAATAACTCAAAACAGTACGTAAGCTTCCATAATAGAACATAAACCTAAGTTTTCAGAGTTACATAAATACCTTCTGAAATATATCAAGTAAAATGTTGTGAAGAAATAAAATCACAGTGAGATTTTTTAATATATGTATATCTTTTTCGTTTGTCTGATAGAAAAAACCTTCGATTTACTGGCTTTTATATATCAAATCATTGAATATTAAAGATTTTAGATGTAACATTTTTTTTTAAATATTCTTAAATTTTGCGGAAAAGTTGCTTTCTCGATATGCCTACGATACTTATATCTATCATAATAACAAATTATAATTTATCTAACATGCGTGGTACAAATCATATAACAGCAATAGGCCGCTCAGTAAACGTAGTTCTTTCGCAGTACACCGTTATTCTCGATGATACGTACCAATATTAAATTGCTGGGACTATGGTAGTAAGATGACTCGATTGCCATTAAATTGCTCTAAATTCAAGAGTCTCCCGCTGCCCTTTTTGTTCCGAAGGTGAGGATTATTAAGAAGACATTTTCAAAAATATTTAATTCAAGATGTGCTTTAAATATTTAAATATTCTTTGAAATGTGAAATTTGTAATAATTTTACAGATAGATACTCATCATTGTAATAAGTATAAAATAGATAGTTAATATTATGTTACTACTCGTAAAGTTTTATCGTGTATCGAATACCAAATCCTAATAATGTTAAAGTTTTAGTGCTGGTATGTATTTAGATGTTTTTCAAATGAATATCCTTTCAGCAATTTCAATAAAGTAACTCGCAAAACAATATAGAATATTTTCGTCTTAGTTCAACGAAGTTATTTTTGTTGTCATCCGACTGGGAAAAAAGCGCATTCCAAATATCGATTCAGGAAACTGGACAACTTCCTACAATCATATACCAAGTGAGCAACGCATTTCATACATTATAGACATATATAATATACATATCCAGTTAACGTGGTGATGTAATAGGTGGATATATATGTTATTGTCTTACCTTGAAAATGATTTGGACGTAGGATTAAATGATCCAAGGAGTAATTGATAAATACTACATAATTTACAAATAATTTACTGTAGTTTTATATACATACCTACTTCGCTATACGATTTGCGATGCATACTTCCATATACGTAAATAAACAAAAGGTACCTAGTAAGTAGGTCAGATGTTGTAATGTATAATTAATTCTACACGATACACTAAGACAGATATGAGGTTTACAGAATAACCGAAATGTTGGAACTCGCCAAACTGATGTATATAGAGAGGGCGAAAATATTTTTAAGGCTAAAAATGGACTCACTAAGACAAACACATTGATAATTTGTAAACATAGATGTACAAGTACATACATGACAAAAACTCAAGGAGTAGAACTGGTTTGAGGAAATATTATTTCTAAAATAAGTGAAATATTATTTATTCAAAAACCAATAGAGAAAGGAAAGAGTCATATTAACATGAAACTGTAACGTTTACAATGATCTGCCTGATGAAATGAAATATAGGACTAGTGTTTATACTTTTAATGAGCACTTAACAGCTTCGCTTCCAAAGTTGTATAGTACCTAGTGTCTTTGGGCATTTCGATTCTGTTTTTTGTTGTTGTTTTTTTTTAAAAAAAAAAATCTTTTTTGGATAATATTTATTTCGAATTTCCATAATAAATATTATCATGAAATGAAATTACTAGACATAAAAGTTGCATAAAATCAGGCAGTATTGTCGCTAACTCCGCAATTCAACGCCATCTACAAAATATATTGTATTTATTCCAAGTCTGGTTATTTCTGCTCTGAAATGGTTCGCGCATTTACTATTTACCAGACGCCTCTATCCCTTGTATATAGGTGGCGTTATATACCGAAGTGCGCATGCGCCGTGGATGCTTAGTACTTGCGCCTAGTTTTATGCGCAATCTCACTTTATTTACAACTTGTAGCGTTCATTTGGGGGTTCGCGTTGTATGGTTGGTGCATTTTTTCAATAAAATTTTATATTTTTATATGAAATTTCAAATGTTCGATACTTTAATGTGGTTGTGTGAATAAAAGCAAAGTTTTTACACAATATAAATTGTGTTCTGAATAGTTTTTTATTCATTTTATTGTGTGAAATCGATTTGTTATTGAGTGGTTGTTTTGTTGTGATTGCAAAGGAGTCAGAGGCATTAAAATGGGAAAAAATAATCACCAATCTTCGTAAGTGTTTTTATGATACAAAATTTAAATTTATTTTATTCCAATATATGATAAGAAACATCGACATATTTCTGTTATAGAAAAAATCCGCGAAATGAATAATATTTTAGTAACACATAGGTATAGATTTGTATGTCTTTTTGTATTGTATTAGTAGCTAGATTATTATTATTATGTTTCGTATTAGCTTTGTTATTATATACTTATAGGTCCACTGTGAAGAACATAATGTATTGGTTTTTATTATTATTATTGGATCACTTATGTTATATTGCGGCGTTTTAGTGATTCAAATCACCTCAAAGGTGCATTTACACTATTATTTCACATTCGTTTTTCTACTACATATATTTCTACAGTATCAATATAGTGGAAAAAATATTCCTTTTAATTTTATTACGGAATTCTACTACCTGACCACCGACACAAAGAATCCAGATACTGTGTAAATAATTCTAACTCAAAAAATATATAAGATTTTTTTTGGAAAAATTGTTTGGAATATAATATATGGGCGTACACATAATATGACTTTATAAGTAGATAATAAGATAAGTACCTAATATTATGTGGTTTTATACATGATAGTTTTTAAAACAATATTAAATTTGATATGTAGAGGTATTAATGCGCCGTTTATTAATGCAACCACTGAGTCAATTTTGTAAATTTTGCGTTGAAAAAAAATTGAAATCGGCGTAAAAATCTCACAGTACCTTCTGAAAAAGATAT
Organism: Athripsodes cinereus; assembly: GCA_947579605.1. NCBI lineage: Eukaryota > Metazoa > Arthropoda > Insecta > Trichoptera > Leptoceridae > Athripsodes > Athripsodes cinereus. The sequence continues at coordinate 13,922,561 of OX388313.1, read as the reverse complement.
AAATTTACTACTAAAAAGGATTTTATTCTCCTTGTGTGCTTAAGAATTACTAGATGCAGACAAACAATAAGAAGGAATATGTATGTTTTAGGAACGAATAAACATTTTTTCTTCTAATTTCTCGTAAGCTACGCAAATATACACCCTCCTATTATTATACTTATCAAGATTGTATTTAATATATTTCATTCCATTGCATCGTTCATTGAGACTTTTTTACGTATATATGTAATATATTATAATTATTAGGTACATTATGCGGGCGCATCAATATATGAGCTTACATTCTACAATTATTATATATTATGTTTGACATTATAGCAAAGCGGATACTTAAATTAATGTACTTGCAAATTAATTGAGCCATTGTTGAATATTAAATGTAAGTGTTACAATTAATGTGGACTGATCAAACGAGAGAAATGAACAAAAAATAAATCGAAACATAAATATAATATTATCAAACAGTCTGAATGATATAAATATTTCATTGTGTAGTCATGCAATATTATATTTGGTTGTATTCTTCGTCTGGTATTTCTATATAGACTAAAACTTTTATAAATTGATTAATAATAGGAAATATTGTTAATCATACTTCAAATTGTCTTAGGTGGAGAAAATCAATGTTGTGCAAGATATTGAATCATGTCGCTTCTTTAATGTGATAATTAGTAAACATAAATTCAATAGTGAAATTAAAAACAAATGTTAAATATTTATATTTTTATATAATTATAAAACACTGTATTTTCCACTTTTATTTTAATGAGCTTAGCGTTTTCGGCACTTACAGTGTTATCTTCAGAACTTAACTAAACTATGTTAAGCTCATCAAAATAAAGTGAAAAATACAGTGTTAATTATATTTTTACAAAATATTAATATTTACCAGTTAAAAAGGAAATCCAAAACATTAATCATACAATATTTCAAAAGTGATAAAGAAACTTTTTTTCTACCACACTGATTTTTATTGCGACAGACGTCTTTAAAAGATTTTGCAAATCGCCTTTTGAAAATGACTGACAAATTGTATTTGCTTAGACGAAAGACGTCTCCCTCACTAAAAATCAGTATAATAGAAAAAACCTTGTTTCTAATTATTTCATTATGGAGTTCTACTACTTAAATAGTAAACACCGACATAGTGAATAAATTCAACACATGACGTACCTAAGTAAATGTGACAATTAGTAACCATAAATTCGATACATGACATATCTAGGTAAAGATATAAGTAATAACAGATGTACCTAAGTAATATGTTTTGTTAAAATCTGATACCTTTTATAATCTACCTACGTACTAATATAATTATTATGTCAATCTAAAATAAAGCCGCTCAAATAATTAGATATTATTAAAAAATTCTTTTCCATAGAAAGTTTTTAAATATGTATTTATGTAGGTACCTCGGTATGCGATCATAATTCTTCAGTTCAACTTTGACTTTAAACTATGTATGTTCATAGGAATTTAGCGATGAATTTTAATTTTCTGGGTGGGACACTGATCATCTCATATCCCCAATAATTTTATTGTAAAACAGGAAACTCTCATAATTCTCAACTGTACACTGTACATAACATAACATTAGGTATACATTATAATATAACATGATGTAGTAGGATACTGTATTATGATATTATATTAATTAATTATTATTACTTGTGTTGTGTGTCCGACCATAAGGGAAATACCAATTAAACACTTGGATTCATCGTATATGAGAATATCGTAATACTAGTCAAACTTAATATACGGTTATACTAAATACATATTACATGGAATCAAATACTTTTATTTATCCACACGACTCCTTCTTTAACAAACTTATATTACATTATTTTTTTTATAATTATATTCTGAACGCCATCAAATATCAAAGAATAACTAGATTAGTAATTCAAAGAAAAAATCGGTCATGCAGCCAATCAAATTTTGCATCCAGTTTTAAACTGACGTTAGTTGTAAGACAATACATTGCTAATGCTTGAAGGTCATCGATGTTGGAACACAAAAATTCCGAAAAAATGTTCCGCGCTGCAAGTCTAGTATGTCTATATCAAATATATTTATTTTATGAAATACTTACATTTTATTAAAAAAAAGCTTTGAAAAATATTGGTTTTTTTTTTGTATTAATCTCAATCAATTGATGATATCCTAAAAGAACTAAAAAATTATGTGCTTTTTATTAATCCAAAAACAGTTCAACTACTTGCATTATTACTATTGGAGAACAATATTATAAGCTCTTATTCTATTTCTCGATCCTGCTGAGAAACAGTGAAACTGAAGCTTATTTTTCTGTCTTCTTTTTGCTATTACATATCTCCACTTTTATATATTTCTTAAATAATCCTTTATGATGTCAAGTTGAAACTTTATTTTCCAGTACTACAGTAAAATAACAATAGGAAGCGATATTGTTTCTATCTTCTCTACAGATTATATTATGAGGGTGAATGTCCATTACAATAAATATTTGCAGATGACAGCGCAGTGTAAGTAGGTACCTACATACATACATAAATGTAGATACTTGTGGTATACTTACATAATATGTAAGAGACTTTGTTCTCTTTTTACACGGAATCATTGTTTGTACCATAATATAGCGGTTGGCAATAAATTGATATTTATGTGCGACAAGCCATTATATTATTATTATTTATTAGATAGATCATATTATTCTGTTTCTGACAGATCTCAAGTTATAACAGAAGATGTGTTAGGTATGTAGAGAAGCGTCAGGGATAATGTGATGATTATATTTGCGTAACTAATAAATCTTATTCCCCCTATCTAATTGTGACTCTTAATATTTATTGTATTACAAATTATAAGCAGGGCATATTACTGAGAGTTGTAGCCGTCATCATTTATCGAAAAAAATATATATTAAGATTTTCGATATCCCCTTGCCACCTTCATCTATCAAAAAAAAAAATTCAATAGCTAATTTACATATATTACTTGTTTCAACATTCATTAGGAGGCCGCGTTCTAGAAATTAAATTTTTAGAAACGTATTCAAATAATGAGCTCTGTAATAATAAATAATTAACTAGACAATTTTTTTCTATTTTCCTTTTTAAGGTGCGCCGTTTTGTGTAAAAAACCACAACAAGGCCCCATTCAAGAATCATAAATTTTTTTTTTCTGTGTATATTGCCCTATTTTATTTGTAAAAAACCACAACAAGGCCCCATTCAAGAATCATTTTTTTTTCTGTGTATATTGCCCTATTTTATTTGTTATATGAATGATGATGTGCAAGAAGAATAAAATAAATAAATAAAAATAAATCAATGCGTTAATTTCGTTTTTAAGGAATACACTAAAAAACTTCAAATTCTCACAGAAGTTATTGCTCTCCATGTTACTTTATGGTAAATGTGTCTATAGCGGATATAAAAATAAATCAGCATAGTCATTAATGAATGAGCTGAAATATAAACATTTTTTTTATTGTACAAATATGCTCTACAAATATTATTAAGCATGAACATCTGAAATTAGCACCAAATATTTTATGATATACAATATCACAATTCACAGGAGGGTCTTCCCAGACTTTTATTATTTAGTACCTACGTACATTATTATCAATCATCGATCTCCAATTATATAGAGCGATATTGAGGACACGAATGGAAATGAATTTTGATTGGTACATGGACAGTACCCAATGAGAATATTAATATATCAAGCTGCATTAATACCTTCAATAATAGACTCTTTAATTCTCATATGCATTTAATGTTAGTAGATTTTGTACATATGTTTAAGTTTAATATCTAACTTCTGAATTATATCCTTATTATTTTTGTGTAGTAGGTACTTATGATTTAGGTAAATTAATATGATATACCAAAAATCTTCCATTATAAATCCATTAAATATTTTTTTCTTGTGCTACATAATTTTGGACAAAATTCGATTAGAAGAAAAACAAAGAGAAATATGTTTAGTATGTAGTGTTGTATTTCTCACACTGATTATAGCACTGTGAAAAATGGAGATAACAAGTGAAATTACGCGATTACTCAACTATAATAATAAATATCATAATAATGCCATAGTCAGTTTTCTATTTTCGCCATAGTCAATCATAATTGTGGTAACATACCTACACATGTCTCGGTAGTCAACAACTCAGCACTAACTTCCTAAATCGTTACATTTCTAATACAGAGAGCATTGACATGATTGTATCAATATTAATGTGTAATTTACTTGATAAAATATCCATAGTGTAGATTTTTCGTTTTTGACACCCATTATTTAATAACTTTTTGGTTTTAATGAAGTGTTTTAATATTTGATTTCTTTTTCCTTGAAACAAAATTGTTTTGAGGTGTATACTTATAATATAAAATATTTGTATAGCATTTGGAAAAAGGAAAGAAGCACTAGCTTGTACGAGTATGTTCCTACAAGGAATTCATAATTATAAATTATGTTATCAGCTGTTATGAATCATAATAAATTTAATATTATATACGTATATAGTAACTTTGTTTAGAATATTTTGTTACGATTATTGTTCCGCAAAAGTTTTAGTTTTTTGTTTATGTTATAATAATGTTTAGTAGTAAATTTTTGTCATCAATCATTTATTGGTTGAAGGAATTTCTATTATAAGCAGAATATTTTAATTACAAAGTTTAACAGTGACAAAGTGACAAAGAAAATTAGGTATAGGATTTTTATGTATCTCCTATATCTTAGCGTACATAGCATTTTGGAATAGACAGAATGTCAGAATATACATATTGTGCTTTATTATTTTAGCTTTCATATGAAAATAATTCAATTAATATAATGTAATTTAATAATGGGCGTGGAAAGAACTAAGATATTGTAAAGCACCCTTGAAATGATATTAACACAATTCTGCGCTATAAAAAAATTATTATTGTTTTTATTATTTTTTCGTTCTTATTTTTTTTTTTTCGAGATGGGTTGTATCAAATGATTATTCCTCTCGTGAATTTTGGTATCCCACCAAGAAGCATTTTTAGTCTGTTCGTCGGATATTGGTGGCCACATCGTACAGAATCTATGTTAGATTATTTATCATAGTGCTTTTGTACAGAAATATTCGCATTATCCCCAATTTTAGGAACGGATTCTTTAACAGTCCATTACCCGATTAATATGTTATGTCTACCGCACACTGAAATGCTTTCTGTTAATGTTTAAAATTAACAAAAAAAATAAATGATTATATGGACTAGTGTCTTCAAATGATATGATTATATGATTAAATGATTATATGATTAGTGTCTTCAAATGATATGATACCTTTATACGACTTTTGGACTTGGCACAAATTATTCCACAAGGGACGGAATGGCATAATTCTATAAATAATAAATGAATTCTGGTGTTTGCGATAAATTTAATTTGTGAGTGATAATAAAAATTTCATGTCTCATAAACCTGCAGACGTGCCCATCTTTAAGTCTATCAACATTGAGTAGCTCTACGACTCTAACGGGTGTTAATGAAAAATAAAGTATGTTATGTTTACAACAGGTAGTGTAGTAATTTGTTGATATAAAAAATCATGCGTGTTCTGTTACGACCGGTTTCTCAAATCACTTCACACGAGTATAGTGCAGTATGACTGAGACAGGTAGTACCTATATGTAGTAATTTTCAATGTTCGTATAATCATTGTAATACTCTGATATGAAATATACCTATGTACTTTGATAATAATCTATTCCCGACAAGTTTTACTGTGAAGTAATGCGACAAGTGAATGAATTTATTGAAATTAGTCTCTTTTGGCCTCGGGGTCAGGAAATATAATTTTATATAAGTTCAATCGATACATACACTCATAAATTGTATCATTACCTACATTGAGCTGGATTCATACGTGAATGATTTATTGTTATAGTAATTATTATTACATCTATTTTATGGATCTAATTAATTATTTTTCTTATTCTGATCAAGATTCTCAGGCTTTGATCCCGCTTGTTTATTTTTTTAGAAATACCTTCCTATTATTTTCAATTTATAAAGCATGCGTTTTACGTCATTAAATGTAATTTAGTTAATATTGATTATAGATTATAGACTTTCCTTAATTTACTAACCAATCGAACCCTAATTATTCCTTCCTTCCCCAATACCCTAAACTCATTAATTGACAGTTTTATTTTATTGGTTTATTTATTAGGCTTTCCATTAGGCTTAAGTGCCATTCTCTTGGAAAAAATTTCTCGTAATTTAATGTTAATATGTTCCTTAAGATCATGTTGTAATTATGTAACTTTCCCAATCTCTGCTTCCGAGTGAATTTTTCCATTTTACTTTTTGAATGGCCACAAGCATTGTAGTTTTTCCATATATTAATGTCTCTGCATTATACTCGTATCATTGGATTGATCCTCTTGTTTGTAAATAATCTGTTTTATATAATGACTCCATATATCATTCTACACACTGCCCCATATTACGTGATCCAATCTTCTCCTTCAATAATTTGCTACTTAAACTATGATGTAACTGACATTAAATATTAATTGACTGAAGGTTTTATTGGTGGATTATTATCTGATAGATTATATTATATTTTGTTTACTTTATGATTTGTTTGAAATTTTACAGAACTGATTATTATAATTTATTGCGGATTGTTTTAACTGTTTTACTGTCTCAGTGATGACTATATTTATTCTTGTGTAAGGTTAGTACCTAATATTAGATGTCTGTAGGTACATATTCTCGTATGATGCATGCATATAAATATAATAGATAGTTTATTGTGTAATGGCTAGTTGCATGTCGTGTCTCTAATCCCGCTCTCACATCAATATTATCATCATCCTCTGAATTAATTCCATTGATACTGAAGGTCGTTATGTGCATCAGCATTAGAGTTAGCGGGTGTCTACTTAGTGTTCATATTAATAGTAATGTAATCCTCATTAGTTGAGCCACATCTGCCATTAACTGTACTCAACTGTACACTTGATAAAAATATGTAACCACGATCATATTGTCACTCCTCCATATTCTACTATCTTATTTTAAAATCTTGTAATTTGTTTCTCTCATTCTAGAATCTTATATAAATAGAGTACATAGGGCAAATATTCATTCATAAAATTTCACTATAAGCATATAAAGTTTTATATTTAACGACGGGATGTCACCTGTCCTGAATATCTTATTTTTGTGACATGGAGAAGACAATCTGTATGTTTCTTGCATGCGGTTATTTCATTGGCTTCTTAATTTATGAGATATGTCATGATGATTTAGATATATATATACATATAAACTTTATTTAAACTGAGTTTCTTTGGTTATCATAAAAAAACAATAAACTTTACTATTCTGTAATTCCTTAGTAATACACTTAGAAAATACTCCCGAATAGGTATATTAAATTTAGTTATTTTATCACTCTTGACACACACTTCCTCCAGTACTTTAGTGTATATTATTTACACTACCTCCCAACTGCTAACATCGCATTTATGTACGTTTTGTTTACTTAGAAATGTGCTGAGAATGTACAAGTACTTATTATTCTCTAGCATGTATTCTCTAGCAAATATAGGTACATATTTATATTTGTATGTAGTATTATATATGTAGTCCTAACAACACTTTGTACAATCTCGGCTAAAGGCATAAAATAAACGTACATTTATTGGTACATACTCATATAAAATATGTTTACGCTTATATTGTGTGGATGTAGTTGTTTTAACAAATGCTCATAAATATACGTGAGATAAACATACATACACACATTATATGTTAGTGTGTAACTTAAAATTTCTAGAATTTGTGTTAAACCACCCATGAATTATCGCACTTATGAGTTAGAGAAAATATTTTACAATAATTACCATGTTAGTATAATATTATGTTACTTTATTCATTGATTAAACCTTAAGTACAGGCAGTTGCCACAGTATTTTGTATTTTATTAATTACTTCGTGCGCAGTTAAAGTTGCCAAAAACATTGTTAATTATGATTAATAGCGAGGATGTTTCGAATACATAATTATAATATTATAGGTATAATTATAAAATATGTGCAATCAGATGTAAATTATTGATGTTTACCAACACATGTAACGAGTCTTTTTGTTAGTTTTAATAATAATGATAATAGACGTATTAGTGTGAGTCTTTGCTAAATGTGAGATTACAAAATGACGTGAGTTGCAGCAAGACTTCGGGTGTCTACTCACAAAAGCTTACTGTAATAATGTTTTTATAATTACATCTATGTAAGTACCTACATAATCAGTATCTAGAAATACTCAGTTACACTAGATGCATTGACCCGATGTTGTGTATAAACTGTGTTAGCTTTCTAATTAACTTGCTTATGATACAGTTTGTCAACTTGCACCAGAGTGTAGAAAATTGAGAGAAATTATTCCAATACAATGTGCAACTGCCAACCTATTTGATACATAATCTAATATACGCTTATAATCTCCAGCATAGTGGTAATTGTTGTATAATACATAGGCGGGTATGTTAACTTTATAGTCTAACTAAAAGGCGTTTCACACACACGTACCTATAACCTATAAGTGAGCTACTACTACTAATACTTAATACTAATTATAGCGCGTTATTATTGATAATAACATTGTATTTTCTTTAAACAGCTGATTTCTGTATGTAATAGTGGAGATGTTAACCATCACCCGTTAACTATACTTATATTTAGCGTAATCTTGGTGATGAAAATTATATGGGATAATTAGTGACACTTATGACATGACACTAATATAGGTTATGTTTTATTACCCCTGCATTATTCTTTACATATTACCATGTTCGATAATTCATTTAAGGCACCTCATTTTGCTATAACTATTCAGATAAATGTCCGTCTATGTCTTTTTTAATTATTTTTATTAATACTCGTACCTATGTATTAGTAATTCCCTGTGATAACTCTGAAGAAATATATACCTAGTACCTACACACTATTACATATTGTATTTTTCATCTAAAGTCCACAAGAACTTCTCATGCATTTTCACTATTGCGAAAACAGTTTACGCGCTATTTTTATTATTACTTTCGTATCAGAAAAATAAAATTGTTTACACGTCTTGTACGAAACGATAAATATGAATATAAATGTACAAATTAATATTTTATTACTATAATTGTATTGTTATTATACTAACAGTTTGAATTTATCCATTTTAGTGTTGATATAATTTGTATCCCAGAAACTAACGTATTTGATACCTTATTATGTATCTTCTTTATTCTTAGTATCCGTTTCTCCATTCATTAGTGTGTGGGTGCAATAGTTTATCACTCACGATCACTATATGTACGAGAGAAAACTTAATAAGATCATCTTGGATATCCCGGTATTAAGTGGTTGAATCTGTATGTAATTGAGATATTATGCCTTGTTAAGTTTGTTTGAATCATATACATGTACATATTACTGTGCAAATAATGATACAACCAGTGTTATCTATTATAGATCAATTGTCATTAAACTGCACAGCTACAAATTTATGTTTATTTAATTTCAGGTATATATTAGGTTTGATTCGAAGGTTTTATGTTGTTTACATTTTCTATTACTTATTTTTTTTATTTCAGTCACATAACAAGGATATAATGTATAAAATTTGCTACTGCACTTTGTTCGTTTTCTAGAGCGACACGGTAAAGTTTGAATACATTGTCTGCATGTCAATAATCACATATAGGTCAGATGCTTTAACCTACATTGGCACTAAGTAGAAAGGTGCATTGGTACTACCATAGCACTAGCACTATATATTGTTTATAGACATGGTATTATTACTGTTTGAACATTCAATAATGGTAATATATACCATGATAGGTACATGCCCCGTACGTTGTTTTACTCAATAAAAATACTATCACTCACCTACAAGTGGCTAGTGTAGTCCGATTCATGGAAATTCACTGTGATTCCTAAACTTCAGTTACATTTTCATTATTTACCTGTGATGGTTTAAATGTTAGTTAGTTACGTCAATTGTGTTTCCATTTTACTTGTTTGATGAATAAGAAAGATCGAATATATTTCTTAGGTATATTTATTGTTCTATAATTTGTGCTTTTTTCTCTAATTTATATAGGTCCTATTTTGTAATATACGATTTTATCGATTTATTAATTCTTCATTCCTTTTTGCTCATCATTAATTATAAAACCAAATCAAATTTAAAAATATGTTCACTGTGTCGGTATTAAGGTAGACTAATTACAAAATAAAATTAAAAACAATGTTTTCTTTACTATACTGATTTTTACTAACATTGACAACGACTTTCTCTAAAATCAATTTAGTAGAAAACAACATTTTTTAAAATTTTATAATTAAAAATACGATAGACGATTTTTCAGTTACGAATTTAACACTGCATCGTTTATTCAAGTCATCATGTTTAAGTTATTGCGTTTAAGACATGAAATGTTTTCAGTTCAACGATGAAGTATGCCAACCATCCTGAATATCTTAACTTTTATTGCCATGAAGAGAATAACTTGCATATTTATTACATGCAGTTGGTCCGCTGCCTACCTCACTTGTGGGAAGTCCCGTGGTGGTATATAATTATGTCGTTTATTCAAGCATAAATAATATGATAAATATATGAGCATTAATTTAGATATATTTATGTATAAAATAAGTATATTAATATTGCTTTACATAGATTTAGAGTCACAGCGATAGCGAGAGCTACAACTTACAGATCTATACTCAATAGCATACCTCGAGTCGTCTTTCTACAGCTACAGGAACGCGGCCTGAATGCCATATTAGAAGTTACACACACATACATAACATGGCTATTATAATAATCATTATGTAGATACTGCATAGAAATCTTCATTGATTATCTTCAATACAATCAGAAAAACATTTTACTTAATTTGGTAGAGGAATAGAATTGCGGTTTACTATTTTTCTCAACTCTCCCCTTTGACTGCAAATGTATTTATGATTTTTATAATAATAAATAATAATAAATAATAATAATAAATAAAATAAACTTTATTGTGACAATAATAAGTACATTGTACAAAAGGCGGGTTTATTGCCAAATGGCAATTTCTGCCAACCAACCTGATGTTTGAAAGAAATAAGAAAAATACATGCCAGAACCATAGAAAAATACAAAATAATAAATAAATATACCCATACAAAAATAAAAAAAATATATAATACTTGCATACATACAAAATATACCATATTCAAGAAATACATAAATATTGAACATGCATGAAGTGGAATGGGGAAAGGGGGACAAGGAAGGGGATGGAATTATGATGGGTTATTGAGAGCAAGATAGTGATGTTTCAGTCTACTTTTGAAAATGGAAATTGAAGGAGCAAGTCTGATCAGTAAAGGCAAATTTTATGACTCTATAGTAAACTTATGATGACCAGAATTATCTATGAATGTAACGTTTACATTATTATATTACAACTTGATGATCTTGACCACTCGAATACCTTTTCCAATAAATCAAATATTAAATTCCTATAATATTAATGATACAAATTTTTTAACATCTCAAAAGTGAAGGCCACAAAAATTACAAAAAAATAAACAAGATTCATCATTACAAATTACAATTATTTATAAATTGATGATGTTATCTCACAATAATTAGTAATGTTTATCTACTATTTACTACATTAAATTTAGCAATAAGGCATTCCACTCAGCCTGAATGTCTTATTACAGGGAGGATAATATTAAAAAAAAAAGATATATCTGGGTTTTGTAATAAACCAAAATACAACCTTATACACCTTTCATACTAAGCCAAAAGCTTGTGTCGTGAAAGGGGAGTTTCCCGACAACTGGGATCGAACCACGGACCCCTTGATCACGAGGCCGAGACTCTACCTCCAGACTACCGACGAACTCTTTATTTATTTTTATTACTTGCAGATAGTCCACTGGCTACCCCATTTGTGGGATATGCCTTGATGGTATTGTAATAGTAGTAACCCACCGTCCACACAGATACCGCAAAAGTCTGGGGACTTCCATTTATCCGAAATTTTACAGTAAAATATAAAATAATAAAAATTATAGTTTTGTTATCTTAGAAATAATATAAAATGCACTTTGATTATTATTACTTAGGTTAAGAAAATGCTTTAGTTTACTATTTACTACAATATATATATATTAAATTTTTATTATTTATTTCTCGCCGATTAATAGTTAAAAGACACAGTCAATACAATTTTATGGTGTATTTATTAAACCGCCTCGTGTATGATCTCCTCATACTGGGTCAATAGCTCCACATCCACTTTTTCCTAAACTTGCTACCACGACACACAACGTGGTTAACGGATATGAGAGAACCTGGTTTTGCCTTCAACAACTACTCGTAACAACTACACAAAGATGCGGACCATATTGTGAGATGTTATAATATACGTATAGATAAATTGCATCGATATACTTACATAAAATAACACCACACGTAGTTGTATATTATATTTATTTATATTTTAGTTAATTTTTTTTGTTTAAATGCATAATAGTGAAAAAAAACAATACAAATACTATGTTAAAAAAAACCATTCGTTTATACCCAGGGATATGAATATTTCTAAAGACAAATAATTATTTGTTAACAAATAATTAGGTGAAAGGTGTACCTATAAGGTTGTATTTGGGTTTATAACAAAACCCAGATATATCTTTTAAAAATATGTTTAGTTATAAATTGTTGTAGGCTTTCGCGATCTTCATTTAGAGATGTTGAATTTTGATAATAACTCCATCAGTAGAGTCGAAACGTCAAGACGAAGGAGGGAGACCAACGAGACGCGGTAAATCCGAAAGAACATCAACATCTATAATATTTAGTTTATTACATAGAACATCAAAAAGCACGAAGCATATGCTTAAAGTTTTGTTATTATAAACTCGTATTCGTATATTTTTTTGTAGATAACTACAAAGTAGAATAGACCATTATCGATAAATTTTTCTTTTATTATAATACATAATATGTTCCGATATGTATTTAGATCTATTTAAAGATAATATTAATCCTTTGAGAGTGATTAGCCAATACAACTTTAACCCCGTGGGAAATACCAAATAATATATTAGTAGATATGTAAATACAGAGAAGGTTTATGATTTTAATCATAATAGGAAAAGTTGCAAAACACCAGATACCTATTATTATTTTAATTTAAAGAAATTATATTCTGGTTTATGGTTCCTCTTCCTACATACATTCATAGGATGCTACTTGTGATGGCATCGTGCTCTTTACTAGATAGGTCAATGATGAATAATTCCATTATAATCGCATCGTGTCTATTCCCGTTTACCTCTTTTATTATTTTATATCGGGTTGCAAATATTATCTATATCATTCTAAATTTGAATTGCGGTTTATCGATCGCTTTTATTATAAGAATACTTCTTTATTAGAGTAATAGAATTATATTCTAGAAAGAGTCATTAAAAATATTATCATAAATTTCAATCGTTTTCGGTTTGCATAACTGCTTCCAGCACTTGTAACAATATTAAACACCCGCATAAATTATTTAGATACCTAACATTGTACCTCGGGGATAAGACCTGTGCTTCGGGCATAATAAATAATATTTTGTATGATAATTTAAAATTACGTGAAAGGGACAACGGGAGCTTTTGATTACCTGCACACTACTAACTATCTCCAATATAAAATACATACCTATATAGGTATTATATCGCACATACTATTATGTTTCATAGCAATAAAATGTAGGAGATTTAGTAATTCTACACGGCTACCCCACTTGTGGGATATGCCGTGATGGTATAGTAGTAGTAGTAGCAGTAGATTTAGTAAAAAAATAAATAATTAATTAACTTCGTAAAATTGTAATAATAATATAGGTATAATGTTTATGAATCAACTCATGAAACAACAAATGAAGATTAGAAGATAGTTTTTTTGGTGTTTGAATTTGTGATATTTTGACGTGAGACAAGTACCTATCATGGGTCGGTTATACCTATATATATATTTTTTTTCATACTACTGATAATATTTCGATTATTATTAAATATCATTTTGCCATATTATCATAAGGCTAGTTGGAATAAAATGGCACACAATGAATCTAAAACGACATTTTACTTTTGTTGATAAAAGTAATGAAATTGTTAGTAGAAAATTAAGACAATGTATTTGTTTTGATTTTTGTATAAAGTAATTCGTGTTCTTTTTAATTAGTTTGAAGTACAAAATGTGTAGGTATTCATATTATTGATATTATGTATAGCTTATCTATCCTAGATAAACTCACTAATTTAACTTTACCCAGCGTACTATCACCCTCGTAGAACTGTAGGTATACGAAAGCTTGTTTAAACTTTGAATACGACCTGAAGATAATGTCGTATAAATGAACCTCTAAGTTTAATCAAAGGACATAGAAAGCAATTCCTCTTCTATGATACCTTTATATCAGTGGTACTCAATCTTTTCATCGCCGAGGACCAGTTAAAATTTGACCTCGACCCGCTGACGGGAGAGGTTGATTGTTTATTTTTTTAAGCCTCAGATTCCAGGATCTGACAATGTCCCATACGCTCTAAATTTTTACATTCCCGTCATTAGATTTTCATAAAGATTGGGGACCACTGTTCTAAATAATGCTGTTGACATCTCTTGATTCTGTGCTTGCCTAGATATATTATATTTTAAAACATTTATGATTTTTTAAATATCCAACTATATAGAATACTTTAATCAAAAAAATCAAAAACCCGCAAGTAGTTAAATTAGCTAAAAATTACTTAAAACAGCTTAATAATAAAATTTGTAAAAAAGTGATTACTAACTATTCATTATGATACATCCTAAGAACTTAGGTAAATTTTATTTAGATTATTCATTAGTGTTTCATAGTGCTAACGTAACTTCAGTAGGTAGGTACTAGTACCTACGTAAGCTTTTATTTTATTATGCAAAGAGACCAGCGTTAATTTAATTTATCGTAGTAAGTTGAAACAAAGTAGGTATCTAACAAATATATACAATTTCATTAGAGAGCATAACATAAATCCTAACTACACCTGTGACTCTATACGAGATTACCTGAGAGTTTAAGGGTGTTGTATGCCGTGATTATTTTAATAATACACATGTTGATATGCAAATATGTACTTAGCATGATGTGTGTACGCCTGTGTGTGTGTACAATTGTCTCGTTATAAATAGTTCACTCAAAGCTTTTAAAATTTATAATAAGATCTTTTATAAGCATTATTTAAATATGAATAAAAATATCTATAAAAAAAATAAAAAAGAGCAATATAACTTCTCTGAAATTGCTTTGTGTGCTTTTTTGTCTTTCATAATAATCAAAAAAAGTTTTTACAAGAATGCCCTATATTGGGTATTTATTTTGTGTTTTCGTTTAAATGATTAGAATAATATTATTCTTTAATATAACGATCTCAAATTGTGGGTTTCAAGATATTATTTTAATAAAATCTTCTCTCTAATCTGTTCAGTATAAGGCCGAATAAGAGATAAAATTAGGTAAATAATCTTATGATTTTCATCGTTTGACCTTGTATCTATTTAAAGTTGTTTTCATTTTAAGATAATAGTATTTTGTTTCTCGTACAAATGTATGTATGATGTTCATGTAGATAATTCTTTACAAAATAACACGCAAAGCTGTC
Organism: Athripsodes cinereus; assembly: GCA_947579605.1. Classification (NCBI taxonomy): domain Eukaryota; kingdom Metazoa; phylum Arthropoda; class Insecta; order Trichoptera; family Leptoceridae; genus Athripsodes; species Athripsodes cinereus. The sequence goes on along the minus strand of OX388313.1, from coordinate 13,906,824 downwards.
CTGGCTGTGCTGTGCTGTGCTGTGCCGTGCAAACATAATCAACTAGTTTCAAATGCACACTGATCTATGGACGTATCACAGAATCCAGAAATGGCTACTTAATGATTGATCAAAACGTGGACTGCAAAAAAATCATTAATATTTTAATCTTAAGTACCTTGCAGCTTTGTTAATTAGTCACACTTTTAATACTAGATTCAATTTAGATAATTTTCTCACAAACATATTATAATAATATCTATGGCCGTTCTCCCATCACCCATAGGTTATATTAAATCCTACACATTGGCTCTGCTTCATTAGCTGGTCATCACTAGTAGCGTTATGCAACTTAATAATATTCTGTCGTAGGTACGAGTGTACACTAGAACTGGAACAGAGTTTAAATATCAAGAGTCACCGTATTGTAGAACGCACATCACGATATTCTGTTAAACATTTTACAAACCACCTGTAATTATTGTAACTATCATCTAGTTTTCTTACCTGGCATCATAAGGCTCACAGCAATGAGAAAATTAAGGAAAACTTCGTACATTATAGATTTCTTTATCTATTAACTGATTATTTCGTGACTTTTTTGTTTTGATGAAAATTAAGTTCATAACGCAAATTTGATATCTCTTGGTGGACCTCGTCACGGTTAAACCAATTTAAATAAAATGTTTTCAGTGAAACAATAATTATTCATCTATTATTACTCAATTTACATTTCAAACTAACATATAACACAACACTTTAATATCGCTAATCTTTTTGATAAATACGGTTAAACGGTTTACCGCATGTGCCTTACGGCACTCCCAATATATTCACGATCTGCAGCTAATTCTACCGCTCCTTTTTGTTAGTATTTTAAATTGTTATTTACTGTTACATATACTTTTTAACAAATAAAACGTTGTAACATTCTATTGTGCAATAATTTATTTTGACGCACTTCTAAAATATAAACATCATAGTAATTTGAAGAGAACGTAAATCATTAATGATCAACTGAGGCGAAGTTATCATCATAATGTTGTATTGTTATTTACATGATATGACTATTTACATGTACTCTACATAGATTACTATGTTGTACATTTCACAAATAGAAATTTACACTCAGTAAAAATATGATCATCTATGGAATCAACACATAGCTTATATTATTATCTTACATACATATTATGTAAACCATCACGTTGTTTCCCTCACAGGGTAGGCAGAAAGGATTGAGCGCCACTTCCTCCTCTTCTACACACGCTTTTTGCTTACATCAAATCTATCCAATACTTCAAGTGCTCTCCTGTTCACTGCACTCAGTACGTGTCCTTTCTTTAGAATATAATATTATGGTCTAGTTATTAAATCTTCCGTTGGCCACGTCTACTAGTGCCCTTTCTCTCAGCTATGTATATATTTTTTTATCACTCATTGAGATTCTTTCCTCGTGCTCAAACCACCTTGATTATTTACATTCAACTTGATTATTACATCAGCTTTCATTCTACTTCGTTATCGATATATAATTTTGTAAAAAAAACTATTAAGATATTTGGAACTTTTGATCTATTTACACTTCCTTATTCATTTACAATAAATTTAAATCAAATCATCAATAAAATAGAATACATACACAATGAAAAGATTTGTACAGATAATAATAACAATCGAAATTCTCGCATATTTATCCATAAATTAAATTAAGTAGAGAAGAGTCTTTCAGACTTATTCATAAGCCATAAATTCTTTAAACATAATAATAATGAATCGTGTTTGTAACTAATTGAAAAATCTAAGTCAATATTGATAATACATAATAGGTATATTCACTGAGTTGTAAAACTGACGACTCGAGTTCAATGTTTTTTTATTCTTTTGTTCTCGTTGAACTTCTTTTCTGGAAAGTATTTCACGTTAACTTACGTTTTGTGATTTAAATTTTTCTGCAGTATTATTTAATTTTATTTTGTTTTGTGTAACTTAAGGTTTATCCAAGTGTCACATTAGAACCGTTCATTTAGTACTTGGAAGCTGTTACATAAAAAAGTTTGAGCTCGTGCGGAAACATTTCCTTTGTTTCAACGACAATTTATTTGTTTTATTGTCTCTATTTCTATTTTAATACCCTTTTCAGTTCTATTATGATATCGTGATATTCTCTTGTAGAGGTTTGTATGAGCAAATTACATAATAGAAATTTATACTTGGATAAATAATTCAGCCGAATGCAAAACATTATGGCGATAGCTTACCTAAATTGGCATTATTTGTATTGTGGCTAAGGTTTGGATGCGAGTTGGATTCTCGATTGTCAGTTGAATTACATATTGACAAAACCCGTTATTAAATTGTATTTATATATATTTCCTATTTATACCTACAAAGTACTTAACTGCAGTTTCTATATTATGGCTATTTTAAAATTCTTGTAGTAATTTTCGCGAGACTATTATTAGTAAGACTATCGATTGACAATAAATCTTCTATTTGCTATTTTCCCCTTCGCAGTTAATGTACCGTAGATCTTGTGGTTTGTATAAATGTTGAGGCTGACTGGTCTTTTAATAATAATCGATACTTAATACTTACTTGTGTTTATATGTCTTGCGGGGTGCTTAGTACCTTTCTATGTTTTGATAGTTTTACTTTCTCCCATTGTTGCTTGCCCTGACTTCTTCGAAATATTGACAACACGTATACTTATAGAGTCATGAAATTGTAATGCGGTAAAGAGACATAAATAATTTTGAAAAGAAAGGCGATGGATTTTGGTACATTTGAAAAATATAATTATACATTTATTATGTCACTTCGATCAATGATATTCCTGATGAAAGTTTTAGATATTCGTTTGATAATGATGGACGTCTCCATCGAAACCACGGTTACGAAAATTTTCGTAGTAGGTATATGAACGTATTACTATACGTTCATATAAACGTTTACCAAATATGTTTGATTAATAAATGAAATAAATAATACAAATAAACTCAGTTTCACAAATGTCAATTATGGGAAAAGAGCAAAAATGTTTAAAAAGGGATTGTTCACTTTTGTTTAACATTGGACCAATTTATTGTAGTCTCAAGAATATCGACATAATCTATTGTCGATGTTTATTAATTTTAAAACTTATATCTTATGAAATTTACTAGTAATCTTTTGAACATTACAAAGTTCTCGAAATGTCTTTGGGTTAGAGAAGCTGTCAATTTCAGTTATTACAAATAATAATAATATAACAATAATAATAAACTTTATTGTGCCTTAAAAAAACATACATATAAACAGATTATAAATACAAATAATTATCATGCACAATGGGCGAGTTTATCGCGTGCAAGCGATATCTTCCAACTAACCCAAAAATCATAAAAAAAAGAAAATAAAGAAAATAATATATACATACATAAAAAGTTAAATAAATATACCTACAAACAGGCAAACACCTGCGCACACAATGAGGGAAAGTCTGGATATCGAGGGAAGGGAAGAGAAGGAATGCTCGCCGTGTATATATACAACACGTGAAGAAAACGTTTCCTCAGGGTTTACAAAGTGAAAGTATTAAAATTCTGAAGACTAGCGACCACCGAGCTGCTTTCTAAACAATTGATATGTGGGACAGGTACGGATACTAGACGGAAGTTGATTCCATAACCTAGCACCGAGAACTGTGAAGGAGTCTGTATAAAAACCAGATTGGTGTGAAGGAATTGCCAGAAGATTGTTATTGGCTGATCGAAGAGGGAGTCCATGTGAATGCAAGAAATGAAACCTTTCTTTTAGGTAAGGCGGGGTGTTGGGATCAAAAAGTATTTTGTATAGAAGACAAAGGGTGTGGAAGTCTCTGCGTTGGGAAACGGTCTTCCAACCGAGTCGAAGACGGTACTCAGAAATGTGATCAAATTTTCTAAGGTCATATACATAACGTATGCAAACATTTTGTAATCGCTCCAGCGTATTCAAACCCTCCACAGAGACGTCTAAATAGCTGATGTCTGCGTAATCTATAATTGGAAAGATGAGTGATTGAATAAGAAGCTTCTTTGTATCAACTGTGAGAAAATTCCGGAGCCGTCTAAGCGAATGAAGCGAAGCGAAAACCTTTCGACTTACCTCGCCGATTTGTTTGCGCCATGAGACCTGACTATCGAAGTAAACACCCAGATTTTTGACATTATCAGAGAAAGGGATCGTTGTACCGTTTAACAAATCGCTTCATCAACGTTGTTATGGTGTTTTCAATTATCTACATACACAATAATCTTGAGTTATTACTTTGTTATGTAATGTCTGATGTGAATATTACAACAATCAGTTATAATATTATTATAGTGTCGGATGATCCTACAGAGTTCGCATGATTTGTGACTTGTATACAGAGTGACTAGGTACACCACTTATCTTACACATCTCATAACAATGTTTCTACACTACATGTAGATTATAGTGGGATATTCCTATATACATAGATGCTTCATACATTTCAGTGGGTTGGTTCTCGCTTCAGTGAGCTAGCAATTGCTATGTTCTACAAATTTATACACATTCTAATACTGAAATTGATATTCAGTTGTCATGAAGTAAATAATAGTAAAGACACATTTGGCAAAGCTTTCATACAGAGAGAAATAAGAATAAATAATAGAGGGACAAAAACAAAATATGTAATATGCTAAACGGAACCAGTACATTTGAGAGACATACAGATTGATCATGAGTTATCGATGTGTGAATTTACTAAGGGATAGATATTAATTGACATAGTATACGCAATTTTTAAATTCTCACTATCCGCCATGAAAACGTAAAATTTTATTTCAAAAATTTTCACGGCATGAATTTTCTGTATAAACCATTTTAATTAATTTAAATAAATAACACATTTGTACAAAATGAGTGAACCAAAAACCCATCTCTACAATTAATGGAATTAATTACACCCTTCTACACAATAAATTTCTTAGGAAATTCACAGTCTTCAACAGTTCGAAAGAAAATGAATAATTTTCATGAGAGAGGGTATTTTAATATCAACAAAACATTTGTTAGATATTCTCCAAGTTCGTTGTGTTCTCGGTTCATGTTAATTTATTTCTTTGCCGTTTCATTTCCATTTTCTTAAGAATTCAGGATCCCAGTAATATCATGGGTCATTGTTTATCAGCCACTCGCTCTTGTCTTCATTTATTTCCATTCTTCATTGTTTTGTATGTCGCCCGAGGCTGGATGTAAAATATGATATTTATAAAAAAACGAAACATTTATGTTGGTAGAAAATTGTATAATATATATATTTATTCACGTGAGCATACTACTCGTATGTACCTATACTATAAAGTAGTAAACTAGCTATTATACTTCAATTAATGGTGTATATTTAGTATAAAAGGTTTACTTAGTTTAAAACGTTTTTGTTGCAAAACTCTAATATGGTAATAAAATATACCTACAGCTAAAACCAAAGACCTTTATAGTATATTCTAATAACGTAGTACTATTTTTTTCGGAAAATACGTTCCAAAATCTAGTAATAAGATAATCAAGGATTGCTTCTCCTTGCCTTGCCTCGTTCTAATATGGAAGTATTGTACATCTTATACACCTGTTTTAGTCATAAAAGGAACCTTTGTGAACCAATGCTGCTTGTTTAAAACTGATTATATGAAATCATTTTGGCCGCATTGCCTATTTTTATTTAGAATTTCTAGTCTGTACTATAAAGCGGTCTTTGGTAAAAACATTTATATACTGTATGTATTTTTATCACAAATTTTGTAACATCATAATATAAATTTATTCACTAAAATTATCGGTATGATTTTGCAGAAACAAAATTTTAATCAATAATTTATTGTAATATCATAAAATGAACTGATATTGTATAAAATTTATACCTAATCATAAAATCCACTGGACTGTGGAGCTGTATTACACATATTTATTTTTAACTATCTAATTGGAGTATTTTATTGTTTCGACATAACCTATGAAGGTAACATAAAATAAATCTATCATTTTTCATTTAGTCATAATTTCATTGCGCTCTTGCATTTGATAATAGATACATACTATTTTAAATTGAGCAGTAGTTACTCGTAAATATACAATGAATGTAAAATATTCTGATTTCATATTGAATTTATTCAGTCGAAAAAAAAATCATCTATCTATATCATCAGGGTTTCTCACAAGTGGAATAACCAGTAGATTAACAGCATGTAGTAAACATGCATGCCGTCTTTTCCGTCTTAATAAAAATAAGACATTCATAATTGGTGACATATTTCATCGCTGAATGGGAAGATGTTGTATAGGTATCGTATCCATGTTTTACGAATACCTTCCATTTATAAGATACTCGAAAAATTGCAGAAATGAGTGGAATACCATTCTTTTCATGACTATCACATCAGTGCATCATTATCTTTATTAATAAATATTCCATAATATGCTTATAAAATAATATGTATTGATAATTTCTCTACAATATAAAAACTACAAAAAGCTATATGTAAAGCCATACATGCCTCACCTCCAATTCAACTAATTAGAAACTCGGCTAGCGATATCACGATGACCATGATAATGAATGATGATTTCAATACAAATAAAGAAATACGAGTATATTATGGAAATGTTTAATGTATCGCGATACTTTCGTGTTTGATTTGTTTGATGAAACTCTACGGTGCATAGTATATAGTTGGTGAATGGGAACTACAGTAAAATCATCATAATAAAAAAAAATGAAGTAATACCTTAACATTATAAACACTACGAGTACTTATTTGTGAGTAGGTAATTATTACACTTATCTGCTAATCATATTATTACCAGAACATATTTAATATAATTACTTCCACTCTCCTGCCGTCAATCACTTTCTTACAGTTACATTTCATGCTAAAAGTTTTTAATCTCGTGATCAATTTGAATTTCGTAAGTGATGCATAAAACGATCGTACAAAGATTTCAAATTGGTTTAGTTAGATATTTATTGTTTATCGTTTATATGAAAACTTTAATTTTATAATCAATTATAATGCGTAGTGTCACTATTCAACAAATTTTTTTATAATTTTGTATAGAAAACAAATTATCAACGTGTGAAATCCCAAAGGCTTAAGTACGATTTATATAACTTTCTTATGTAACATTATGTCGCGCTTTATATCAATTTACGAACTCACGCCCCAGAAACCGCCCAGATACTCGTTCCTTGATAATATTGCGAGCAGTATTACAGTATAAGATAGGTACTTGATATTTTCATAACGGTTACTTATTATTACTTGCAAACAAACACAAGTGTATAATAATATTAAGGTAAAGCTGTATACATAAAATTATTACTCTTGCGCCTTTGTGTCTGCATGTCCAAGCTTTCGTAAATAATAATAATAATATAGTACTTATACGTATACATGTATGTAGGTTTTGTTTTCAGTACTGCAAACCTGATTCTAGATAATCTTTCCCTCTGCATCATTACTCATTATTATAACTTTCACCTTTAGGTTTACTGACTGAAGCGAGCATGCAAACAATTATCTAACCGACTATCAAAGCAACCTATCTCTAGCAACTGCAACTCACCTACCAGCTCTGGTAGTTCTAACTTATATCTAACTTATTTTAATTGCTAATCAAGATCTCTAGCAAAGCGCAGAACTGTTGTTAGTGTTTCATGAGTTCACCTTTGACATCGTGTGTTGTTTCTAATTAAATTCTGTGATATTTCAATTTCGCGTCAGTAGCTTCCGATAATTTCTGAATGTATTGCAATTACAAATCTAGATTAGTTTCGTGGTTTTTCTTCATTTCCTCTTTCAGATGAAATTCTGTTTATTCAATGTTTTTCTTTTATGAAATATAAACATAATTGTATTTATTTCGATCAGATGCCGAGACTAATTTATAAAAACAGTGAATTAAAACGCATTTACATCAATTGTAAAGTTCTAACAACATCTACAGCATTCATGTAATCAATGGTATTGTACGGTTTACAAAGCACATTAATTCTAAATTTCCACTGATAATTCTAACTTGTCTTGTATTTATTTCCGGTTCAAGCATTTTCACTTTCACTGTTCCTAAATCTTTCCAGGCAGAACATTAGTCGTACATCAAAAAGTATATATATGTTTCCGAAGATGAGTAGATTCGGTAGACTTTATATGTTTTGTTTCACATAATTTATTTAGACTTTTTATTTTCCACGCCAGATTAACTGTAGATCTATATCTAAGAAAAACCTATAGTAATGAACTAATATAAATGACACACAACTATTCTTTTCAATATCTATACAACATAATTTATCTAAAATAAAGTAGGTATGTACATCTCAATATGTACCGTGCTAATTTTACAACCAATAAAACCAAAGGTAATAATGTTAATTAATTTTATTAGACGCTTGAAAATATACGTCGGCCTTGAAAGGTGGTACATAACATCGTGTAAATAAATATTTGTATTGATAAGTTTCTTTGTTAATCATACTGACAGGCTAAAACAGCACATATCATTAATAATAAATAGATAAATACATAAATCTATCTTTCATTAATCTGACATCTTCACTCTCTCTATTTCAAAAGAGTATACAATCAATGAATATCTTTTTAACTATTTGATGGTCTCTAATCTATGACCTTATACTCGATGTTATAACATTATAGGTTAGAGAATATGTAGTGTAAGAAGTCAAGTCAGGTTATATAAATTCTATCTCTTTGGAGACCTACCTTCATCTGATTTGAAAAAGCAAAATCAAACATCTAGAGGGTTACTCCCGGGAATTCCCGAGAAAACCCTCTAATTTTTATTTCCCGTTTCCCGGGAAAAAAACGAATCCTTTCCCGGGAAAAAATACAAATTATTAGTCATGCAGATTGCCATACCGATACCGAAATCTTTGTTTAATTAACTGTAATAGTCGTGATAAACTTGTAGAAGCTGACGAATATTTCCATCCATCCATACCATCACAGCATTTCCCACAAGTGGGGTAGCCAGTAGACTCACTGCATGTTACAAACATACAGATCGTCCTCTCTGTGCCATAAAAAAAAATTAAGACATTCAGGATGGGTGGCAAGCCTCATCGCTGAATTTGAGATGTGAAATGTCTTATGGGTGTTTTACGAAAACCTGCCTTTTACAGGACACTCGAAAACCCTTTCAGTGAAGTGATATGAAAATATGAAAAATAATATTAATTACCAATATAAGTGTTATACTTAAAAAAAAAACTTAATTATAGCTTCAATGTATTCGTTTGAAAGAAGCATAATTATTCTAAATATAATTCGAAATCGGAGGTGTGTTTGGCCGACAATGTATAAGAATCCTACAATTTTCATGTTTTTTTTTACATATTTCGAAGAGTTAGATAGTTCTTAAAAATATTAGTGCAGCCAACTGTCATTTTTTTTGTTTTATTCATGGATATTAACCGATATAAAAAATCTTTTTTTGTCGAAATTTCTCATTTTTTAAAGTCAAAAATCTTTAAAAAGCTTTGCCAAAATCCATAACATTTTTTTGCTTGATAGGATGATCAAAAATTAAAAGTTTATATATTTTGTAAACAATTTTTATTTTGATATAACATAGAGTACCTAAATAAATCTCGTCAGTCAGCTATTTAGTTTTTTTTAAGCAAATTACTTATATTGGTAACAAAAATTTGATTTTTTTTTATCAAATCAAAATGTTTGCAAGGGTCAACAAGTTATGAGAGTTTTTATACCAAATTTGTTGAAAATTAAATATTTATAAATATAATAATGAATTTCCCGGGAATCCCTTTTAAAATTTCCCGTTTCCCGGGAACAAAAATAATCCGGGAAAATATACCCTCTACATACATCTTAAAACTGAAGTGATGTATTTTAACAAAGTGATGCTATTTGTTCTGTGTATTTCACTATACCATCCAGGTTTATTTTCTTGCATGTAGGAGGAAAGTGGACTAGTAACAAGCTAGAAATATATAACGATACTATTATTTTGAATCAATGCTTTATTAGATGCAAACTTTACTTTTATTTTTTAGATTCTCGATATTCAAAATATTGATGTAATATTACTCACATTTCTTTCCACTATTTTAGAAATGGCCAATAATATTACACAAAAAAAATAGATAAGTACCTCCGAACTTTTTTAATATGCAGTTAGTCTACCGACTACCTCATTTGTGGGGTATGTATGCCGTGATAGTAGGGGAATCTTTTCTAAGTTCTTGTTACTTCTTAATGAGAAATAGTATATTCTTTTACTTCATTGTTTTGTCATCGTTTGCTTCACACAGCATTCTTTCTTGTTGGCATTAAAGGATATCATGTTCACAATATTGCAGGTCTTTCGTTTTCCTTACACTTTCAAAGAACAATGTTGTTTATATATTACCTTTGACCACTTCCTCTTAATTCTCCAGCTCACCCGCACCGTACTGATTGTACTGTTCTTACTTTATTAAGTATCATATTACAAAGGTTTCACATTACCTATATTGTCCTTCTTGTGGGAGAAAACATTACTTACTTACTATTATTATTATTTAGCATCATGTATTTTATACTGTCTTCCATGATTTACTATTCAAAAGCAAACATGTAAAAATGATTTGTTATACTTTAGTATTCATTTGTATCATTTTTCAAATACTATTAGACTTGAAACAAATTTATTGTATATTTTACAATCACCGTCATCACTTCGTCTGTTGAAGTGAGAACTTATTCTAGTTGAAAGGAAAATCAATGGAACATTTACGTATACAAAGATGTACTATTTTCTTTATAAATTTATTCACATTTTTTTCTCTTACACCGACGTCTCCAAAGTTTCATGAACCCTTTTTTCTATATTTGAAAAACTTATGGACATTTATAGAACATCTAAAAGCGTCATTATCCTGGTGATTTATACAAGAAGGAAACATATTCATACATTATTCATTCGTAGTGTTTATGAAGTTGTACTCGTAATTCTTATTTTATTGACAAGCGAATAAAACTTGAACGAGACGACAAATCTCAGAACAAAGAAGTTCCAGAGAACGGAGTATGGTATGTTTGTTTACTAGGATAAAGTCATTCGTATTTGTATATAAACAAAACACTTGAGGTCGTCTTGCTATGTATAGGAATATACTAACTTTTGTAATACGGAGAATAATACAAAGTAGTTTTCTAGAAGTTATATCATATTATATTGTTATGAGTTTTTGGTAGTTATTTCATTAATAACATACTCATACCATTTTAGTATCTACATATTTTATTATATCGTCTGTAGTGTTACATTTTTAGTTATTATATGAAACTACACGATCGTTATCACGAAAGTTATTGACATATCTTCGTACATTGACCTCTAGAATAGATTTGGTTGATATCTGTGTGAATATTGGGTTAACTATTTTGATATTACAAAATACAAGTGCTCGTACAATGTCGGTACAATAAAGTGCATAAAAATTCATTTCTTAGCAAATAGCCTCTATCAACATAATTATCATACAAACTTTATGTAAATGATTATTACTTACTTGTTCAAGTGTTGCCTTATTGTTAGGTATATGAAATGAACTATGTATTCAATTATTTCTTAGTAATGCGTGTAAAATAATAGAAACAAAGATAAGCAGGGAATACCGCGGCAGTTGACAAAATAAGTATTTTTTATTCAATAGCGCATATTATTTAAAATTGTCCGAGATGCATGCTGTATTTAATGATGTTTTCGAAAGCATATGGTATCATTATATTAATCGGGTCACAGTGACCATTGCATAAGAATTAAATACCGACATATAAATAATATTGTACATTAAAATATCAACTGTATTGCGTGTGGTAACAGTGACAAATGATGCTATTTTACCAATTTAGAAATACTTTTAATAAAAATATATAAGATATGTCACGAATACTTCATCAAGCCATTTCGATTACTCATACAATTTTAGCTTTATTTGATAAATTTCTTTCATTTACTCGTGGTAAATGTATTTCATAAGCTTCGCTGTATTTTTTATTAAATTTGAAGACATTACATACTCCATTCACAAAATTTCACATTTGCTAAGACATGTTTATTAAATATATTGTATTCGCATACATGTTTACAGATCAATACTAGAGTTCAATAAGCTTGTATATGATTCTTGGGAGTTCTTATCATTGTATTAAGTGTATTGTATCTTTGGTGTTACAACTTATTATGGACATCAGTCATTGACATATGTTTTATAGATTGTTTGAGAATATATAGGGAGTTGGAAAATATCCAGGAAGCGTTATAGTGAAAGGATCTTGTAGTAGTAAATAGTTTGACATACATTTTTATCCGCTAGGTACACTGAAAAGGTTGGATTTTTGCCAAAACGATATGAATTTGGAAAACTTTTAGTAGGTATATTCAGTAAATATACAATGGATATACAATTGTGACTACACGCCTTTGAAGTGGGTACATTTTGAATGCTGATCGTAGCAAATTTTTGATGTGTGGATTTATTCGCTGATATGATAATTGTTTAATTATGTGAAAACTCACAGAGTACGTACTACCGGAGAATATTTATTATACATTTTACACGTTTTTATCGTCCGTGAATCCATAAAGTGTTTTTTAAATTATTGTCGCTAGCATCATTCTTGGTACCAAGCGCAATTATAAAAAATGATTACGGGAACGTATAATAGCCCCGTAAAGTCCCCGCGAAAAAATAGGTTTTCCATTCCTTTCTCTAAGTTTACGAGTGCCCTGTAAAAAGCAGGTTTGGTAAAACACCACGTTTAAGACATGTAACATCTTCAGCGATGAGGTATACCACCCATCCTTAACTTTTATTGGCACAGAGAGGATAACTTGCGTGTTTATTACATGCTGTTAGTCCCCTGGCCTTCTTTTAGGAAATGCAGTGATGGTATGTATGATTCATGTATGTATAATGAAACATGTTATATAATGAACATTTTTCATATTGTAAACGAAAGCTTAAATTTTCCGTGTAGTAATTTTTATATGAGATATACCGTGTTTTTCTAACTATTTTATCATTTTGTATTTGTTTTCAACATTTTATATATTTTAATAATACTTTTAATATTGAATATATTTTAAATAATACGTTTGATGTAATAAATAACACATACCTACCTATTTCACGACCCGATTATCAACATTTACATAAATGATTCTCATGGATATTTTAGGTAACCATAAAGAGAATAAATTTGAGAAAAATGAGAAGTGCGCAGTAGACCTCTATTTTGTTAGATGTAGCTATTTTTATTGTTTTCATTTCCTTATTACTTGCCACTTATCACTCAATTTGATATTGTATCTTTCCATTTTATATTCCCCATAGTGAGAGACGTTCTACTTATTGTTAGCTTTTTCATCATCTCAGTATAGTTTAATGCTACGGATACTTCTAATAGTCTCTTTCCTTTCTACTGACACCGTTGTGCTTGCATCCTGTAACTGTGTGCTATCTACAGACACCATGATTGTTTATATGCCGGCCACATTAATATAATTACCGTTTATTGTTTTGTCTTTGACTGCTGCAAATTGCTTTTTTCTTTTCAATGCCATCTGTAGCCAGTATGTAAAAAGTAATTGTTATTCTTAAATACATAATTTGAGAACAGGTTCTCCGATAATAACAATAACAGGTACGATTTTTTACATGTTTGTAAATTTTTATTCTCTATTTGATTCTATTTTGTTTTGATAGGTATATTACGATGAGTATGATTTAATATTTACGTAGATAATATATTTAATACTTTTCGATTTACGCAGTTGTTATTTTTATCTAAAGAAAAAAATACTAAACATTTTTTTAGAGAATATCGTACGCATCAACATAGTCACCAATACAAACCCGTATAATTTATATTCGTGTTGTATAATATATTCACAATATAATTACTTTAATTACTTAGCTATCTACTACAGTTTTTATCTAATTTCTTGAAAGATCTGATTCATATTTAATTAGTTTGATGTTTCTATAAGGCCATTCAACCACTGATGTTATCAATAAACACTTTCACATCATTGCATCGCATTGCATTACATTGCATGCTTTATATTATAATTCACCATATCGACTAATTCAAATGACAGTCTGAACAATAAAATACCTACGAATTCATTATAATATTCATTGAATATAATAGTAATTGATCTTTTGCCTGACTAATCGATTTCATTTGATTGTTCATAAGTATTTAGATATATTTAGAATTACACGAGTTTTTTACCGTTTTTATGTATTTTAATGTACAACAAAGTAATTAATAAAGCTCTTAAACATGAGCGTAATAAATTAACATTAGATAAATGGTCTGTATGCGACTTAAGGCATTGTGTGCAATTGTATTTCATTTCCATTCACTATTACATTCTTTTTATATTTCTGCAGGGACTCGTACTTGTTATCTATAGATGTCACAACAATACAATAACTTGCCTATATCGATGCAGTTTGTCTATTCGTTACTCTTGTTAATAGCATTAAAGCATACATATTACTCAGGTCGTCATTCATTCATCGATCGATGTTACTTTTGGGAGCAAAAGGTGGAAACAAGCGTCCTTCGTTCAAAAAGACTATACCGATGGATTCACGTTTTCAAAACATTTTTAATACTTATGAAAGAAGTTGTCAAGGTAGTTGTGGATAAAAATTAAGTTTTTTTTATTAACTGTTTTTTGTTCATATATTGCTCGTAATTTACGAATATTATATTATATTGTATGTATGGGTTATAAAAAATATACCTAGATATGAATCATAATAGAAAACAATGATAGTTTTAGCAAGTGTCTCCTTCGTTTTTACTATTAAATGATGTTATTATCTCAATGAAGAAGACAATATGTTTCAGAAGCTATATAACATAAGTAGGTACCTACCTAAGTAGTTATCACAGTTAACAGCAAGTTACGAATGTTTCCTGTTGGGATACGAGGCTACAATATATGTACGAGTACCGCAGGACTATAAGAATTGAAACAACTGGTGGTTAAAACTTATCTTAACTCTCTTGCTCAAGATTTTTTTTCAATGCAAAATAGCTTTTTGAATCGTACTTTACGACGGAAATAACTATACGAATATCTTGATTAGAAAACCATGTTAACACAATGTAACATTGTGCAAAACCTAATCGGAAGAAGTGAGAAAAGTGTTCCAACTTGCGACTTGGCTCAACGCTGCCTTAAATGATCACTTTCTGTGTCCATGGACAACATTTACCAATTTGCAATTCTTACTGTCACGATATAAGGTCCACCAATAGAGAAACATTTACTGCAAACCATAGAAACAACCATTTTTGGGATCTCATATTTCAGATCTCGAATGGATCAAGATGGCGAAACAAGTAAGTTCAATACTTTATCGGCTGCGAATTAGACCAGTCAACAAAATATGTTAATAAGAATATTTACTACATGACTTTAAATAAGGACTTCTCTATTATTACAAAGGAGTAAGATTTTTCGATGAGTTCTATACTTATTACTCAAAAATGATTACAAAAGTCACTTGGATAATATAATTAAGATATTATAAATGAAATACATGTGCTGAAGTGAAATAAACATCTTTAATTATGCGGTAATACTCGTAGATAATAATATTAGTAAATATGTAATGTTTTGTTATAGGCACTATAGAGCATATTAATATGTAACCAACTTGTAAGCAAATTTCCTTATAGCAATTAATATACTAAATTTAATAAAGTAAGTAATATATAGATAGAATCTCAGTTGTGTTCTTACTACACATATTTTATTATATTGAGTTGGAATAGGTAGGTACTAGCAGAAGTTACTTATAAAACATAATGTTTTATATTTGCTTGTGTGTTGTGTATATTATTGTTCTTTCAATTGAATACGTGATAAATATTCATAACGCCGTCTCCTCGGAGGAAGCTTTTATATTTTATTTATTCTGTTTCAACATAGTAAATACCTTTGCCTCTACATACAAAATGGAATTCGTAGATTTATGTGCTATAAGTATACATATAATATAGGGTAGGTGCTGCGAAGACAAATAATAAATTGTCGCGCATTTTTAAAGACTGTGAAAACTGCAATCAATTCACAATTATTTTTATTTTCTGGGAATTCACCCGTAACGAGTGATTTGTGTTCAAAGTTAATTAGTGGGGAACTGCTGTTTTATATGGTTGATTAATAGTTAAATAGTTGCTAATTAATATCCTTGAAAGTTAAACAACATTATAGCAAAAACTCATCTAGTTTTAATTTAATTGATATATCATTTAATGGTTAACTCATAATGTCTATTAATATTTTTTCTAATATATGTTTTTTCTCATTTTTACAGGTAAGTGTTACTACAAGTCATTCTAGCAAATCCACTTCTTTTTATGGCATGGTAACGTATAACATTGAACTTACAAATAATGTGACACCTCATTCTACAATAATTATGTTTAACGTAATGATTCACTTGAATATTTCTATCCATCCATTCATCCCTTCGCGGTAGTTCCACACGTGGGGTAGCCAGCGGACCAACTGCTTGTAATTGACATCTAAGTCATCCTCTCTGCACCAATTAAAGTTTAGATATTCAGGATGGGTGGCATATCTTATCGCAGAACTGAAGAAGTTAATTGTTTTAAAACGTGATGTTTTACGAGCACCCGCCTTTTACAGAACACGCGAAAACTTACAAAAAACAGTGGGAAGTCCATTCTTTACTGGGGACTGCCTAATATATTTATATATAGGTAAAATTCTACCCACCCCGTTACTTTTCCGGACTACCTATTAGTAGATATACATATGATAGATTTCTTTATTTTTACTTTTCTACTCAAACTGTAATGACAGTTTCCACTCACTGAAGACTTATGTAAAATATTCATGATCACCGTGACTACAATACAGTTTTAAATTAATTATGTACACCTAGTCTTTTGATAATGTTGATATTTTTATATTTAGTACCTACTTATCGACGACAATACAGAATGCTGGAATCGAATGTATATCGAAATAACATGAGTATGTAATAACATATAATACATATTACATGTACCTTCCTACAGTAAATAATATCCATTGTTGTGTTTGATTTATACATATGAAACTATTATTTTTTGTACACGAATTTTTCATTAAGTTGTTTAATCAATTTTGTATCACGTTTTCATTGCTTTACCCACATGACTTGGTAACTTATTTTAGATTGTAAAAGCAAACAAAACCGTATGCGAGAATATTCTATCATAGTATTTATATTTCTGTAAATAAAGTTCTGTATTACATAGTTTTGGCGGGTTGCAGATCTATCTAAATGGCTCATATTTAAAATAAGATAAGGATATAAAGATATCGACTTACATCAACCTCAGATATTTTATATAAACTCATATAACCACTAGAAGACCTCTGCGCTCCTCGGAACTGGCCGTGAATAGACTTACTGAGCCCAATAGAGCCGGTAAGTCTAACTTCTATGAGAGGGCCTTTGGTGTTGTTGGACCGGTTATGTGGAATCGCCTATCGGTGCCAATGAGAGATAATCAGACTGTCACCAGCTTCAGAAGCAAATTAAAAACTGAACTCTTCACTGGCGCCTTTGAGACGGCGTCAAAAGAAAATCATCCAAAATCATCATCAAAACGTGTTGAAAATTTTTACGTTAGTTGTGCTGTAATATTTTATTATGTAGGTATAAATATTGTTTATTTTAGGAAGTTGTATGTTTTAAAATTAAACATGGTAATTCACCTGCAGTCACCTTTCACTGCTATTTTATTGAGATTTCTTCACTTTATCGATAACTGTTTCTGTTGCTTTATGTATAGAGAAAGTGAAATGATAAAATAATAATGTAATGCTTACTGTTATATACATATTGATACAATAGTGGCTGCTATATCTGTGAAGTCGTTAAATCGATAATAAGCTGTTGATCCGTTAAATACCTTTCCATTATTTGTCAGTAACAGACATTCGTGTAATACGTTATACTGCCTACCTTCCGTTATGTAACTTCAGTAATAATATTACCTATAGATACTCAGAAGGCTATCTAGGGTTATTAATCAATGGTACCATCATGTCGAATTAATAGGAATGTTTTAATGAAGCTCTTGTCAAAATTTGAATTGCAGATCTGCACGGCACGACCAACTTAGTACCTTGGTATGCCGTTACACGATGTTTTTACGTCCGATTGATGAAATGAACAATGCGCCATATCTACTTGTTCTATATGGTAATTTGCTGTTTCTTTAAACAAATAGGTAGAGTTTATTAGATTGAAATAGAGATTGAGATAATCTATAAGTTGACGGAAGAGTTTCGGATTTTCAGTCGAGAGATGTCACGTTCGATTCCTCTCGTTGCCGATCTATTCCACATACACGGCACAAGTATAACCATATTAAAAAAAAATCTTCTCCAAAGTAGATCTTTGGGACACATAATATATAAATATTATATTTGAATGACAAAAAGTTTTATTATTTCGAAAAGTGTTATGGTTATATAACACTGAAATATGTTTGCTGACCCATCCCTAGTCGTGGGAATTAAATTATTGTTGTTTGTTTTAGTTATGGTTTAATTATTACATTGTTCCAGTTTGTTGTGAAATACGCAACACCACATTACGTGACGAAATTGAATGAATAATAATAGTAATATAATAACAATTGTTACCGTTTAAGTGATTTCACGATCGAATAATATCACGATAAACAAATAAAATTTACTCAAAACAAAATTTTCGCAGATGGAGGAAGTGTTCTGTTTTGTGCCGAAAAATAAGAATAAATATATGATATACTTATTTACTTATATTTCCTAGTGAAGATTGACTTTCTAATATCCTAATGAGAATCATTTCGATTAATATTATTTTCATAACTAAATAAAGTTATATTCCAATTGAATGACTCTCGTGTCCAGTTTGTAAAAATCATTATCATACTGACTGTAATATTGCAGAAACAGAATATTTCCCTAGTGCCTTACATACTCGTAGCTACTTACATATATTGGCATATAAGGTTTGTGTCTGTAGAATTATCAACTTCAATCATTTTTTCTTAGTGAAAAAATCTTTTACTAAGCATCAATTTAAACGTGTTAAATTTATGGTAATTCTTAAAAATTCAACAATATATTTCTAAGAGCACGATGTAACATAATAGTATTGATTGCTGGGTACCTACATTGGTTTTGTGTTTCAAACCATAGGTACACGTATGCCTACCTACAATTAATATGACATTACAATCTTCACAATGTGCCTACAGACATTATTGAGTACATTAGTTGATAGCATCTGCCGTTTCTAATTGAATTAAGCATGTTCCTGATTCATCTCAGTCATTCACTCAGCCAGACTGTAGAATGGTTACATTGGTAAATAGATGTGAGCCTGCCTAATGTCTACATCTACATAATATTATTGGTATCATTGTATCACGTCTTATAACTCGCAGCTCACTCATCAATTTAATTATTGTCATCACTCATTGTACCTAACCGACGACTAAGTTCAAACAAATACAATGTATGCACCTATCTATCTATCTACACGTCTACCTCATGAGACAGTCCTTCATTTACCACTCTGACAAATCATTATTAATTTATTCATCTTGTTTGACGTGTGGGTGATTTATGCAATGAAAATTATAATCAAAGTGTAAAACATTTATGGCTTAGATTTCAAAACGAAAAAATTGTTTTGTTTCCTTTACATTCTTAGCTAATCACTTGAGTTATTTGTCATGTATTGCCGTTAATTATTATTGAAAACCTTAATAAATTCACCCGAATCCTAATTCCTTAATACACGATTGATGATTTTATGGCAAAAGGAGCTAAAATTCTACAGAAATGTAGATGAGGTATTTCACCTTGGATTTATAAATGCGTCAATAATTAAACCAGGTTTAATATTGATAACTCAACTGCCTATTCAATTTGTTCACTCCTATTTACATACTATTATAATGTGACATTAAACATATATTTACACCGTGTCTAATACTATGTAAATCTACTAACCGATTGACAAATTACATGTTTACATAGTGAAGTTAGTTACGCATTTCTGCAGTCCATGATAGTAACCTCAACCATCAAAAACAATTGTTTTATGAATTCAATCGGAAATAAGCTTAAACACAAAGACGTTGTTTTACGAATTAAGTGAAAATATGTGTCAATAGGCCATTCGGATTAAGTTTGATAAGATTATGATTGTAATAATGAAACAACAAACTATGGATCATATTAAGTATCTAACATGGCTGGAAAAATAAATAATGTAGCTAAATACTATGTTTTATTACTCTGATAGCGTGATTCATAAAATGGCATTCTCGTTTTGACGTTGGCACATGAGAGAGTACAAGATTTTTTGTGTTATTGTTATGTTCTATACCTACCTTTGTAAGTGGTTATATTGACATACCTATAATCTATAATTGGAAGTTATTTTGAAAACGTGTCACGATTATTTAGACAGTTTCACTTTTTAATTAATTGTGTATTTTCCATCTTAAGTTTCATTGAAAGTTTTTTTCTTAATAAATAGATATTGGAAGCACAATAATTTACTTATCGGTTTATTCTCTCTATTATATAGGTACTCACATAATATGTATTTACATATTATATGTGAGATATTTTAAATGATTTTTGTTGTTTATTTCAACTTGATTTTCTTTTCCCAGTTAATTTGACAGTAACTGCATAAACTTATTTTTGTGATTTGGTTTCGCGTACATGATAAATTATATTTTTCTTTTTAAAATTTATTTATTTATCTAAGTATAACGTTTTTATAAATAGGTATAACTTGTCATTCAGAACAGAGAACTTTATTGATTCAATTGAATTGTTTTGTGAGCGCAGATAAATTTGTCCATATTATAGATACTCTTTGGCGTATCTAAAATATGACTTACAGCAATTTATTTCTTTTGAGTTCCAATTGCCATACTGATGTATATTTATGAAACTCTTATAATGAAATGTATTTCATGCTAAATGATATTGCAAGACGAGACTATATAATGCACGCTATCACTTTATCAGGAGTATACCTAGGGCATTTTATTTTTTGTTATCTAATCTGGTTCCATAATAAATATTATAATAGGAGGGAGTCACGGATGCGTTCACCCACTGCTCACCAATATTGTCTTTGATGTTAACAAAGATAACAGACTTTGTGTAGACATACCAATAGCCAGACATCAACACACTCATTATAAAAATTAATACTTACATGTGAAATGACCGCAAACATTAAAGTGTGGCTGGGACGCGTGTCCCGTTCCATTATCGGAAAATTAAAATGCATTTTATAAAGTTTAATTTATCGACCGACGGTTCTTGGTGGAAGTTCATATTAATAATTTTTAAAATGAAACACAATATGTAGTTATTCCACTATTGACCATTTTATAATATGGAGTGGTTGATATCTAGTAGTTATGAATATTTTAATAATTTTATACTACCCCTGGCATTGGCCTTTATTAATATCATTATGTCCATAATAAATACATGATAAATCTTTATGAGCTTAGATTAGTCTTATACTATGAACTTTATATAGTTATTGAAACTAATTTTAAAGACAACGAGAGGAAAATGTTTAAAGAGAAATAAATAGTGCATATTCGCATGATCTGCCCATTGCCACATCATTTTTGTGATACAACTTTGGTTTTGCGTCTAATTTCCGCATTTTGTCTCTCAAATTTATGACTAGCAAAATCCGTAGGTCTTTGTGTACATACAATCAGCGGGGCTACTCTTGAAAAAACTAAACACGATCTTAATCTAGTCTTGATCTTGATCATACGACGCACGAAGTGACTATCGGCCAAAAATACACGCAAACCATTCGCGCTTTAGCGGTAACGCTGTGTTTTTGACCATAGTCCCTTCGTGGGTCGTATGATCAAGATCAAGACTAGATTAAGATCGTGTTTAGTTTTGTCAAGAGTAACCCTGCTGTACATTATATTGGCTGTCAGTGTTACTATTTGGAGCCCGTATGTCATTACTAAGATAATGCATGTATCATAGACTTTTCTCTTTAGATTCATGGGAACTTCTTTATTTATGAGTATGTGTCATAATTTTCTAAAGGCTCCCCAACCCACGCCGATTCTTCGGGGTATCTTCGCTGTCTAGTTTCCTTTTCCTAATTTTGTTTAACATCCAAGATAATTGTACTCATTAAAAGGTTCAATTTTTGTTAATCTATAACCCATTGAAGATCAAATAAGTTAGTCGCCTTTCAAGGATGCCACTTATAGCGATGTTTATGTATTATAGGAGTATCCATATTGTATTATAGGAGTATCCATATTGTATTATAGGAGTATCCATATTGTATGATTCTTGTAACGTTTCTTCAGCTGATGAACAATTGACTCAATAATGGAGAGTTTTTCAAGTTTGTGATCCGATACAACCAAAATAAATAAATACTTATGTGTGGCAAGATTTCTTTTCCTGAAAAATAAAAAAAATGGTACACCCATATTCAATCATACATTATGAGGAGTACAACAATGTGAATATAATATGTAAGTAATCGAATAGAGTGCACTAGCAAAGTTGTTGTAGCATAATGTTGGACTAATCATAGTTTGATTTTAATCTTTACCTACCCAATATGTAATCGTTGTAATCATATAAATTCACTTAGGGGTGTTTGGTTGTACATGCATACATTTGGTTGTACATACCTCTGAATTGTTTACATTTTTAAAACCTCCCTGAACCCTTGTAAGTAGATATCACTGGTCAGACAAACGTCGTATGGTTACACAAAGTCCACACAATCCTTTAATAGGATGTTTACATTAGAATCTCTCCGCGTCCTCTGACAAGGGTTGTGTTAAATTATAATACCGTATTTAGGTAATACAAAAAGAAAACATTTGTTTCAAAATTAAAATCCTATTTATTATTTTGTCACATCATGTCGGATTATTACCTGTATCTACATTTTTCACATAAATACATAAGCACGCTGTAAAAAGTATAATATTTTAATTCTATTATCTCTTTGTCGCATGCCGTACATTTCAAATAACTCGTTAACTAATAATTCAAGAGTTTTTGTGTTTACACTGTGGAAATCCATTTTTAATTTTATTAAATAAAATATAAAAATATATTATAAAAACATATTATAAAAATATATTATATATTATTAAAATATAAAAATATATTATTGTTTAATCTCCAGTTTTCAGTTTTCCTGAAGATGCCTACAAGTATAGGCGAAAACGTTCGGTATCTAACCTAACAAAGTGGAGATTAAACAGTGCTCAGTAATATATTTTTATATTTTATTTAATAAAATTAACTCATTAACGTTTCTTTAATTAATAACTTTGTGCAAAGAGACGGGCTGTCCCTATAACATTAATCTCTGTATGTACAACGTAATGTGGCATTAGTATAGGGTAGATAATCTTTTGGGTGACTTATTCGAATTTTGGAAGAAGTCTAAATTAAGAAATAGTTAAATAAATAATAAAATTTACCTGCAGAATGTCTAGGAACATAAAAATCGGAATCAGAGATGAAAAAAATAATTTTAACAATTCAAAAAATTAGTTTTACGAAAGTGAATAGATAAATTTATTGCAATTTATTAGTATCATCTTGGAGGTAATTATTTCACCATTTGATGTTGATTTATGGACGTCTGATGTTTTATTAGAATAATATAATATTCGTGTTAAATTTCGCCAACTAATAATAAAACTTTCTCCCATGATACAGTTTTATAAACATAGGATTGCATTACTAATTCATCATTATGTCGGCAACTAATCCCACGTATAAATATAAGTACCTACACAGTTATAATACAGACCATACAATAATATTTGTATGAAACTTCAGTATTCATGCACATTATATCATATTATAGGCACGTAGTAAGATTTTTGTTATGTTCATTATATCATATTATAGAAACGTTTACAACAGAATCTATAATTTCAGTCTCCCTTATTTTCACAACAACAGTTAATATGCAACACTTAATACGCAAAGTATTAGGTATAGAAACTACATCTAATTATATAATATATATTTTTCTCATTTCGTTCAATTGATCAATTTTCAGTCTTCTTGTGCAATGAATCTTTATGTCTGAAATCTATGTCATCTAAATAGGTGCCTATACAGATATTAGTAGTACCTTCTTTAGCTTTATGATTCTGCTTATATTAAGCAATATGTTTTTACAATTCCTTTATTAAATTCGATTATATCTTCACACTATACAAGTACTTACTAATATATTTGGTTTAGTTTGGGAAAAAGTGAACAAATCCCATAATTTTATTTATTTATTTATTTATTCATTCTTTACTGTACATTGATAAAAAACAATTACATAAAAGGTATACATTCAAATTAAATACAATCAATATACAGAGGGCGAGTTTATCGCAAAGGCGCGATCTCTTCCAACTAACCCAAAAGTATTAACTTAAAAAAATAAACAAACATAATATGATGAAAATAAAAAACATACACACATACCTATATATAAAAAGGGAGAGACTGCAAAAAAAAAACAAACATACATGCATAAAAGGAAAGGAAAAGGGGGAAAAAGGGGGGGGGGGTTAGGAGTGATAATAATTTTTTTTAACGGATAGTATTTAAACGAGTGAGAGAAAATTCAAATTATAGGTTGAAAAAATACTAAAATTGGAATACAGAATTATTCTTTTTCGGTGCCAAGCCTCTCGTATTACAAATTACATGTAATTTCTTCATAGATTGGTTTAATACATTATTTGATATTATCATAAAGTGAAATATCTCCACGAACACGAAACGTGATGGCTGCAATCAGTTCTAACCTAGTAAAACCAATTCAGTCCAACACATCCAATCAACAGGTCAAATTCAGTCAAACGTTTTCACTCATTACCCACCCAATCAATGTAAAACAGAGGTAATACGAGTTGGTACCTATGCAACGTGACTTTATTTTTGACTATGATTTTTTTACTTCTATTAAACTTTAGAATGTTCAGAGTTACCTACAATACCTACATACATTCGTATTGAATTTAGTTATGCGAAAGCTCCTTTTAAGCTTTACTTTTAAATGCAAATGATATCCAAACGTTCCCATTTTTTGGTATTGATTTCTTTTTCTTAAAAAGAGTACCTACATAAATACACAAAATTAAAATAATAAAAATTGAGTTTATATAATGTTTCTCTTGGCAATTTTCGTCAATCATTCGATTAAGTATGTAGTTGCTTAGTTAGTATTTTTCGTTGCTCGTTTTGGTATTTTCAATCGCTCATCAAGCATAACGGGTGTCAATGTTTTGCAGATCGGTTGTAATTTTTTTGTCACTCAATATTAGTTGCCAATTTAGCTTTTCTGTCGAACAAATTGTATTAGTTTCAGTTCATTGTTGGTCGACCATTTGCTTTTTCGGTCGCTGATTTATATATTTCTCTTATATATATAATACTATTTCATAAATATAGATTATTTTTTCAAATAAGTTTAATATTTCTTTGAGGTAACGCGTAACATGAAGGCTGGCTCTGCAGTTGTTACTTTGCTAGAGGTGTTTATTAATGTAATGTGTGACTTATTAATATTGTGATGTCGTGATGTTTTATTTAACGGTAGTTAGGTAGGTACCTACTATAATATACATAACATAATATACCTACCTACCTATATAGGTTACAATAAGAATTTGATTAATGCCTAATAAAATATAACGGGGTTAAGATATCCATTTGCATTCAGTAATAAACTTTTTAGAAAGTATCTAACATTCGTTAACAATAATAATTATTGACAATTTCGATATCTTAATGTTATATGCAACGCATCAGAACATTATTCTTTTAAAAAGAATTTCACAAAAGTATAAAACAACAACACTGCCTACTTTTCACATTAATAATTATATAACTGGAGTGCTTACGTCAAGATAACTTTAATTACAATATCAGGAAAGCATGTAAACGCACAAATCTTTGAACAATATTCAAAAATGTGTAATATACCTAATAGCTGATATACGTGTGTAATTTATAATGTAAATGTCCTCCTTTAGACCATTTCCATAATATTATTATATTTTTACACGTCTTTACTTCCACTTTATATGAGTTTGTAACTAGAATCTAGAAGGCTCTCGGTGCTTTATTACTTATAAGATAAGTTTATTATGACAACGTTGAGGGTATATTGCAAAAGTTTATTTTCATAATTCTTTTATCGAGAACTTTCATATACTCAACACAACTACTTGCTTACTAAGAGCATATTATTTCGAATAAGTAGCCATATAGTTATTCATGATTCTTTTTGAACATTACTTTTTACTATTTTGTCTTCCCTCTCAGCGGATTTAATCATTATTTTTATTTACACTTGTAATTTTCTTCACTTGCATACACGTATGCAAGCGAAACTTGGACGTGGTTGAAAAAAGACGAGAGTGGAATAAATGCAATGGAGATGCGTTCACTGAGAAGAAAGGTTGGTAAAACGTTGCGAGATAGAGTGAAAAATGAGGATATCAGGAGAATGAGCGAATGTGAGAGGAGTGTTGTGGACAGAATGCGTGTAAACAAGTTGAGATGGTTTGGACATGTTGAGCGAATGCAAGATGAAAGGATGACGAAGAGGATGTATTTATCTGAAAGAAGGGGTGTGAGGAAGCGCGGACGTCCAAGAACCACGTGGCTTGATCACGTGTACCAAATTCTTAAGGACGGACGCGTGTTGAGTAAGAGAAATCGGCGTTCATGTATGAGAAACTGGACAAATGTAGAGGAAGCGAAAGTAGTATGTAAGCATATATCTATATGGCGTTCCGTTCTCTCTGCCTACCCCTCCTGGGACATGGCGTGAGGGTATAGTATAGTATAATTTTCTTCACTATATTTGTCATATTGACATTTTTGGTTTCTCTAAATCCTTTTTTTTTAATCCTTAAATAAATAGGCAAAAAATAAATAGGTACTACTTTAACCAATTAGGTCATTAAGGATATCACTTGACAGACACCTCATCCGCACAACCAACAGACTGTTCAAACTCCTTTCAGTAGGTGTAAAATATCCAGTAAAATGCGAAAACTACGATTAACATTTGATTGGGTCATGTTTTGATCCAAAACATAAAAATTACCACAAAGTTATTAAGGTAGCAAGATCTTCCATTTGAATATATTGTGTATTATTTGCGTACAAAGTCATACAAGTATCCGCCAAGGAGATTATTTTAGATAGTGTGTACAAATATTGCAGCATTCCTGAAACGAGATGAATGCTGACAAATCTTTTTACTTGAAATATATTATACTATACAATATACATACAATGCTTGTGACGAACCCATCTGTTTACTTATATCAAAGATAAAATATTTCATTTATTTACATTACAAAATGTATGTCCAACTTTATAACCTGCAGTTATTATTTTTTGTTTAAATATATTATTACCTTTTGTATCATTTTAACGTATATGAAACTATTATGTACACAAATAAATCCCGAAATATTCTTACAGTATGCAATACATTTGCGTTGCAAACACGTCAAAGGCGAGATTCGAGCCCGCGTTAAAAATCATAGATTTTTGCGTCTAAATTGATGTATGCAGAGAGGTAAAGATACAATTAATAACACTTTGTTATAAAAATAAATTTACACAAAAAGCTTACATATTGCCATGAGATAATGTCTTCCAGTCAACATAATACAGTGTTTGATATACATGTTTTAATATAAAATGAAATAAGGACGTAGGTATAAAACAGAAATTGAATAGGTATATTGATTTGAAATCACCTCCATTGCCGTATGAGTATTGTTTAAAGTTTTTCATTATCTGATACATTATGTTTTAGAATGGCTGACTTGATAAATTTAGTAACTAGTAGCTGAATCAGTAAAATGTGTTAAATAAAAAGTTCTGCCTCTTGGCACAGTCATACAACATTAAATACTTACGTAATACCGCGCAACACTTCTTATGTGATTTCTTGAGAAGTTTCAATTTCTTCTCTTTACCGTGGTAATATCGTGTGAACACATTGCAACTATAATAAGGTATATTGTGTGGCTAATTATTGTTTACTTAACGATTAATTAAGTTCTAATAAGTATTGTTTTGTATTATAAAATGGGTGCTAATTCGACGCCCAACGCTGCAAATGATAATGCTGTACAAAAAGGCGGAGCGAATAGTTGCACTAATGGACGGAAAGTGGAAAGGTACGACATGCTATTTATTTTTTTATAATAATAGGTATATACCTACTTATACTTAGTTATTATGTAACATTATTACTATGTCATCGAATGTCGCAGATATTTGGTATTTATTTATTTTCCAGTCAGTTTTTATTTATTTTTATCCGAATACTTTTCTTCAAAATAAAATTTATATTTTTAGTATTATATCATTTTTTCACGAAAAAGCTGTAGAGATTATTAATACATCTTTAAAAAAATTGTATTTATTTTTACTAAATTAAACTTAATTTGTCGGATATTTCAGGAGTCCAAGGACTCCTATTTATCCGTTTAGGTGACAATTTATTTATCTTTCAACTCTCTCTAGTCTGTCAGTACTACTATGCTAGTGTTGGCATCTCCGACCCTACCACATCAGTGGACGTGGGACCAAATAGGTTAAAATATTAATTGTATGATGGTAAAAATCTCGAGTTCAATAACTCTAGAGATTTTTTTTATATTGTAATCTCCATGTTTTTTTCCTATTGCGCCAATTATTTTCACGCATGATTTCTTTGTTTGCTTCTTGTTTGATCTTTTTATCTCGATTTCAAACAACATCATTATTTTCTTTTTATTTTACCATCAACATAAACATTTACTATCATTAATTATTATTATTGTTGTGTGCATTGAAAAAGCAAAAGTTACGTTTTTATACGAATAAGCTATCATAATATTTTTCTTTAATAATTACCTACTATTTACTAATCTTCTCACGGCACTACATACAGTACTCTCATTAAATTTAAATAATATTTTTTATTACGTTGATTTAATGACCCAGAAACTTACTATACCTCATATGAAAATATAAAACCTTTATTATCATTTCACTCACCGAGTTAATTTGCAAGTTTACATTCTACATAATATACATTTTCATAATTATTAGCCTAGGTCGTGGTCCTGAAACGTTAAGTTATGTGTAAATAGTGAGTTCCCATACATAAGGGAATAATAAAATTTAACTATGTACATGAATTCGTTTAATTGTTGTTTAGTTTAATGTAATACATCTGTACCTACGTGTTTTAGGTATTAAGCTGCTCATAAATAACTAGCTACCTACAATGCCAAGAGTTTACTAAGTCGATATTTGATTCATGTACCTAATTAAATAGATAATTACAATTGTAACTTATCGAGTGTAGTGTAAAAGGCAGGCAGGTATTCGTAAAACATCGCTTTTTAAGACATTTAAAATCCTCAGTTCAGCGATGAGGTATGTCACCCATGATTAATGTTTTAAATTTTATTTTCACTTAGAGGATAATTTGCCTGTTTATTACATTCAGGTAGCTCTAAGGCTATCTGTCTCATGATGGTATATGTATCTATATACGTAGATATTTGTTTGATTTTCATTATCGCTTTGTGATATTTTTGTATGTACCTAAATAAATAAATAAAATATATTATGGATATGCCGTGATGGTACAGTATAGTATACCTAGTAAATTATGGTGAAGTGATTTTGAATAACATCGTAATTTATTCACAAGAAAAATAAAAAGCAAGCAGCAATTCATTTACCTACCATAGTTGTATAGATGATAAGGTATGTGTGTATATATGTGTATAAAACCAGGCGTGTCTTCACATTGTGAAAGCAATTTTTCTTTCTTTCATTTGGATGATGATATTTTATTGGAAAGTTCGCAACGTACTGGGAAATAAAACGGCAGCTTGTAGTAGTATGTATAATGTAGATATTTTATGTAGATTGATAATAGGTATATACCGACACAATTTGCTAAACGTTTGCATTCCGGTATTCACGTTCACCGTGAAACTATTTTGCGGAGATTTTATTTCTACTTGTTCCATTGGTTGGTATCAGAACTTGGTCATTCCTATAAATGGAGTTGGAAAATTCTATACTGAATAGACGACATTCAGAGGCAGCTTTCTTTGCATTTTGAAATGCAATAACGTTGGTAGGTGCATAGCGATAAGTTATTTTGTTCTTTTTTCATATAATTCCTACAGTCGATATTAAAATTGCAGGTATTGTAGTATATCCATATTATATAAAATTTAATACTTAAATAAACACTTATTATTATTGCAAATATTTAATATGTAGAACTATGTAAGTAAAAATATGCCTACATTACCTACATTATAAAAAAATACGCGGAAAGGGAACATTCCTATAGCAGCTATAAAGTACCGTTTACGTAACATAATATATTATACATAGGTAGGTACGTGTCTACTTTACTTGCAGGGAGAAGTTACACGGGTAAATAAAATATACGTCTTCCTGAAAACACGAGTTAACATTTTATGAAGTAAATATTTTATAAAATTATATTAAGTTTTTGTTTAATTGAAATTAATGTAGAAATAACAGAAAGAAATATAAGTATTATGTCAGTAAAATGGTGTTGTTTATGGGTTACGCTTTTATTTAATAATAAATCTAAATAATGTATTTCCATTCCGACATTTTTACATCTTGGTAGTCAGCGAATATACTCTTTTGAAGCCCAAAAAAAATCTGTCAATGAGACTATCTTGCATATAAACACTAATACAGGCACGACATATCTAGGAGTTGCGGAAAAAACAATGTAAAAGTTCTGAAAGGGGTGAGGTTATACGGGCATCTGTCTTTTACAGAAAGTGTGAATATTTTGTTACTTTCTTAGTAATTAATTCACACAAATTACTAAGCTTTATAATTTTTTATGACATATAGTGTTTTATTATTATTAAACTATGATTTTGAATGAGAATTTTGATTCTCTAAAATAGATGAATCTGGTTTTATTATAAACTCAAATACACAGTTTTTTGAAAATATTATCAACATTCCGTGGAGCATCAGGCAAAGAATTAGTCATCCACTCATTTTCGTATGTTTTCGAGTGTTCTGTAAAAGGCAGGTATTCGAAAAAATAAAGAAATTTTACATATCAAACCTGGACTTCTTAATAGAAAGTGCGAGAATCTACCACCAGACTCTTAAATATTTCAATATTATTTATTAATAAATGCTAGTAAAATATTACCATTACCAAAAAATAAAAAAATAAAAAAATAGTTTTTATATCCAGATGAGATTTTATACATAAGAATATGTTTAGTTTTCCGCTCCTATTTTTCATTTATATTTTCATCTCAAGGCTTCGAATTGTTAGGAATTCTTTGTAAGCGGATATTATTTGTTGTTTTGTTATTATTATTGTACCACCACACATCAAATCTCGAATATTAATATCGTTTCATACATACCAACATAAATTATATTATTCCTATGCTTTATTATATTCGTGAGTGAATGCGAACATATTATATCACGTTGAAGTTGAAAATATTAGAAGTAATATTTTGTGAACTGTGGAGCACCCGTTAAAGAATTGGTCTCCCACTTATTCCCCTAAGTTTTCGAGTGTTCTGTAAAAGCATGTGTTCACATCTCAAATTCAGCGATGAGGTTTGCCACTCATCCTGAAAATTTTATTTTTTTGTCTCGAAGAGCACAGCTTGCATATGTTATTGTGCGATAATAAAAAATCCTACATATAATATATTGTTATTACGGTTCCAACCTTGATAGTAAAAAAATATTAAGTATAAATTTCTGTCGAAGAATTGCATTTTAAGACATTCAAGATCCTTAAAATGCAATCAAAACTAAGCGATAAACAACCTGGCATGTTTGAAAAACAACAAATATTACGATATAACTTCGTAACATTGTGTTACTTACCCCTTTCTGCATGTTTTTTTTTTGTTTTTGCAAAAAAATGTATAAGATATAAAAATAAAAGATTCGTATTTTTTTATTTTCCAAAAATAGTGAAAAATTAAAAAAAAATGATTTTGTTCATATATGGACAACCATGCAGTAACAGATGTTTTTTTCCTTTTCAATAAATTTACCTAGTTGTATTGTTCACTTTTGTTAAAATTATATGGAACAATCTCTATCTATATTGCCAAATGATAAGGCTTCTCTGGATGTTAAAAGTTCATTTATACCTACATCATATCAAGTTCTAATTTATAATTATTTATTTTAATTTGAAATAAAATGAGATTATTTAACCACGTGGCCATGTGTGCTTACGACAGTTTACAGGTAGATGCATGAACAGGTGTTATTATGTAATTTTATCTCATCGGATTTGATTATCCTAAAACAATGTCTTAGAATGTAGAGTTCAAGACCACTACATTAACAGCATCAATCTAATGAGGAACCGGTTCAAGTAAAATAATTGTAACACATACGTATGTGGTTGATATTATACATGTATAACGCTTAAGGTTATTATAATGTGTACCTACAATCAAACCACATTTTTACCCATGTTCTTTTTAGAGCTTTAAAACTTTTTTGTATAATTATGTGGTTCAATGTTTTGAAAGTGATAAAAACCCATAGTCCTTAATCACATTCTTCAAATTGAGGTACTATGTGTTAGTATAAACAATATGTTGTGATTCTATACAATGCGATTTTTATTTAGGGAAAGCTTGAGATAGAGTTAGTCAGAGTGTTACATATGAATTAGACAATATGTGCTATTTTTTTATTGTTGGAATTTGGATTTGGGCACGATCATAGATGATATAGTATTATAAAAGTAACAACACGCTATGTAGTAAAATTAGTTTGACAATTACTTCGTAAGTTGAAACCCTGGTTACTGTATCTATTCCTATTGCATATAATAAAATTCAAAACAGTTGTATTTATTTACGCAAATTAATATCGAGTTTTACAAAATAAATGTCAACTCATTTTCTGTAGCTTACAATGCTTAAGATGATTAGATTTGACAATTTAAATTATGCGATTTTTCACCTTACGTGATGTGATTTTTACCCAATATACAATTACAAGAATCCTACCCGGAAGTTTTAGAACATGCAGGCAATTATTTTTATCCATGAAGCTGGATTTCATTTAAAATTGACCTAGGCTATTTTAAGGAAACAAAATAATTTGTTTTTAATTTAATATTATTCTTTCGAGGACATCTCACGTGAACCGAGAACGTTGCACTGCAAGTTTGTAATACATAATAAATTGTTCAGGTTATTAAACATTGTGTAATACCGTTGTATGTTTACTTAGTGAATGCTTACAAATAATACAGTAATATAATAAATAATATTGTCCTATTGGTGTCACTTCTTTTCTGCAGTTTATTACTGTTAATTGAACATAATTAAATGGTAATGGTTATTCTTTTTTTTAGTTATTACCGCATACTGTGCTGTCTGTTAATGCTTTAGCAATAACGATCATCTTGTTGCGTTTATTAAATTGTTGTTATTACACTAGATATGTATGGGTACCAACTACCAATTTAGATAGATACCAACTGTAATACCTAACCATATCATTGCTGTAATGTTTTTCACACGATTCTATCATCATAATTATATGATTATCGTACATCAATCTTTTTCTGCTAAAAATGATTAAAAATAATTTATATAATATTATATCTATTTACACTTTTTAAAAATTGATAATTGCGTAAACAAACAGATACAATTATCGATTATTTAATGTCGTTCAATGTTTTTCCTGTTATATTTGGTATTGGGAACACTTCTCAAACAATAAATAAATAATTGTATTATGTGATATAATAATTGTATTATGTGATATAATTCTATCCCGTTTCTCATATTTTTTCTATACCCTCAGTATAATTTAGACTGTTATCACTGAATATGAAATGTTTGCTTAAAAATGTGACTAATGTGAGATACCTACATATATATATACGAAGATATATTTATTTATTTTGAATTGTAAGATTTGGATATAGTTTATTATATAAATGATCCTCGTATTCAATCAAATGCAACTCTACATTCTCTAAGACTCGAGAGTAGTTAATTAATATTTTATTGACTAATATATAGGTAACTTACAAGTTCAGTAAGATGACCTCGTTCAATACATTTATACGCGTCTGATACCTAATAGTTCCATTGTTCTTAGAGGTTTACAATTTGTCGCTATTACGTTATGTAGGTATGTTATGATATTGTTTTATAATAATTATATTGATTAATGATTAGATGTTATCGTTTTCTAGCACCTGCAGTGGATGCAAATGTGTACTGGCATTGTTGTATAAAAAATAATTGTACCCAACTCGTAATATGTCATGTTTACATATGTATAATATGTATGTCAATCGAATAATACATATGTTTCTTTAACTGAATTGTTTATATTATATTTTTTTATTTCGTTGTGATTATTAAGTTTTAATCAAAAATTCAACGAATTCAATTTTTTAAGGAGCCAAAGGATTTATCGCTTTTTAGTTAAGTTAAGATATTCTTAAAAACAATTAAAAAGAAATATTTCATAATCTCACTTCAATACCGAATCGTCCAAAAAATGTATATCCACATAATTATATTTTACTATTACATATACTTATACATACAGGCACAATAATATTTTAGTTCTTAAAATCATCAAATCTAATAATAATAATATGGCTATTTATATAGCGCCGTACTGTGATAATATCACTTCAAGGGCGCTTTAGATTATTTAGGATCAACATCCACGTCCATTATAATATAGGTATAGACATCTTTTTATAACTGCCTTGTCTATTTGATTTGCCAATTTACCTACTTGGACTATATACGCCTTTTATATCTATTAAAAACTTTTCTCAGATGATATTTCACATTTTCTCATGATATGTCAAGCATATTATATTTTTCCATTTGTCTTATTATATAGATAGCTCTCCTTGGAATAACACAAAAGTATTTTGATTAAATTGATCGAAGTTGACCTCGATAATTGCAAGACTTTCCAGTAGTGCAGTATTACGTGGGACCATTTATTAGAATTAAATGTGGAATATTACTTGTCTTGTTACTCAACACTCGCCTAATAAATCACATGAAATAATGATAAGAAAAAACACGATGAGTGCCTCAAATAACAAAAAAATACACGAGAAAATTGGCCTTGAATATTTAAGACTTAGCAACGGTGCAATATTATTTATTTATTATTAATGTCCGTGAATCGTGAATATGTCTAAATGATTGTACTTTATGTTTTTTAGATGTTTACTATTTTATTTACTACCTCGGCTAGCTGGGCCATCGTGCTACAGCAGAACTAATAATAATAATAATAATAATAATAGTTTATTAAACACAATATCATTTTACAATAATCGAACAAAAAACACAATACATTTATTTTTCTAATACAATTACTCCCCAAAATTGAGCATAGCTCGTGCTTTGGGGAGAAAAAAAAAAACTGGATACCATATTTATAGTGTATCAATAGAAGTAATTCTGCATTCTGCGCCACTTCTTGTACTTACGAGACCGTATAATTAAATCTATTTAGAGTTAGGTACCTGCACATATTTGTTTCAAGTGGTTGTCTTTGGAAGGTCAACATGTTAGAAATCGTTGTGCAAACAATACCTCCAACAGGTACATGCAAACCATTTGCATAATTAACATATCTACTCATTTCAATTATAATATAATATGTACCAAATATTATAATTATTATAAATGTATACATGTAAGTATTTATGTAAGTAGAGCTAC
The DNA here is from genome assembly GCA_947579605.1 of Athripsodes cinereus. Classification (NCBI taxonomy): domain Eukaryota; kingdom Metazoa; phylum Arthropoda; class Insecta; order Trichoptera; family Leptoceridae; genus Athripsodes; species Athripsodes cinereus. Next base: position 13,870,861 of record OX388313.1, on the reverse strand, counting down.
TTTGTAACTGAAATGTAATAACACTAACACTGTGACTTTATTACAAGTTCTGATATTAGCATTCCAATATTCACTTCCTAATACTTTAAACCAAAATAATATTTTTTAGGTACACAAAATACCACAAAACTAATTATTATTATGCAAATATAAATAAACAATGTTTCTATGTACTTCTCTCTCTCTCTCTCTCCCTCATTTTGCATTCGGTGCTCGAGTGATGCTGCCACATCAATCTCGATACTATGTACTGTAATGGGGTGTTCACATTTGGTGAATATCGCCAGGCGAATTTTAAAATATAACGCCAGGCGAAAAAACAAAATTTGCCGTACGCCCATTGATCGTCACACCTGTTCATACAATCCACCGATATAGAAACGATCTGTCAAATGCGCTTTGATTTTGACATTGTTTTCAAAATGGCGGACGTCGAGATGGAGATCGCGAAGTGTTTATTTTTAGTCGAAAATGTTATAGTGGAGGTTAAAAGTGCCTTTTAATTAAGGTAACAAACGCCACAAACCAACAACATTGATAATAGCTGTCACGAAGCGGGAAACATTATAAAATTTATAGGTTAGAAAGTTTTTACGGACGCCGCGCACATCTACGCATGCGTTCAACCAGAGAAAAAGTTGGAAGGTGGTCAACTCGAGACGATATCGTTTCTACTGGTTTTTATCGTTTCAGACTAGCTGTCATTTTGTTCACACGGTTCAAATGGCTGGCGATATTTAGGTGAGAACACCACATAACCCAAACCAACGGTGCTCCAGAGCAAAATAATAAGATATATTTTTATGTTTATGTTTCTGTGTATTATTCTTCATTAATAACAAAGCATTTCAACAATTTTGTTACCAAGACGGTTACCACTTCTAAATACCCTTCCTAGGATGAATACGTTAGTTACATGATATAAACAAAACAATTAGTAAAATTGATTGTAATAAGTGTTTTATTTTAAATGATGCATTCATTATTCTCTAAAAATTAATAATGTCGTTGTTTATTTTATACCACGCCCTGTCGTGTTTTGTTATTTCTGCTATTATCTGCTGTAAATGCTTATGTGCGATGGAAGTTTACACCAAGTGTAATCTCAAATATTTCTCAACGTAATGTCATCTAGGTAAAATGATTATACCATAATAAATTTAGTTATTTACTCACCGTAATTTAGTTACATGATGTATGTAGTATGATATTTGATAAGAAATTTAATTTTTAGTTCTCTTTGGATACAACATCGTCTTCATAGAGACGCTTTATTATGATTGTTAAAATATATCTCTCACCCACACGGGTGGATAATTTGTTGTTTCCTTCTCTTCAATCCTGGAACAATTATTATCAGAGATATTAGAATCTATTATAGCAGACATAGGTGGTAGACAGACTGTACGCATAGTAAATGTAACTGTTATAAATACATATTTTCAACTTTTATCATACAATTATAATCCACTTAAAGCAACTCTGATGTACAAACTTCCTCGTGTAGGTACATATTTATATTATTATTCCATTTCATAACTTAATAACGCTACGGTTTGGTTTGGAAGTCTTTAAAGCAATCTATCCTAATGTTAACATCCTTTGTGGGTACATCTCGGCTTTGTATAAATTATCCGTGGGCTGAATCCATCAAAGAAAAGTATTTAAATATATAATGTAACTTGGGAACATTCTCTTCAGTAAGCAAGTCGTTTATGGTTACCAAACTTTAATGAAAAACTTATCTCTCTATTTGTTTAGCGGAGTAAATATAATTTATATGACTAAATTTCTATTTTATATTTATGAGATAACAGTTTTGGACCATTAATATGAAATCATTTGACGTGATTGTCCGTAGAAAGCACAATATCTGCCTATTATTTGCATATAGATATTATAACATCAAAATGTCTGCCTACAATCTCGTATTATGTTCCAGTCATCCTTGAAATGAATAACATTAACATGCCACTAAACTATTGGTGGCAATTTATCAATATTTAAGAAGTAAATACTTCACATGTATAGATTCAGCAATTATTGACAATTATAATTCACTTCCTGTAACATGAAAACAAGATAATTGTTTCTACTCCATGGTACATAAGTTCATTATGATTTGTTCGTATTTTTCCTTGGAGATAATTTTACTGTATTTCAGATATCTTAAGATTATCTCGAAAATACACGACGCGTGCGTTCAGATGTTGGCAGATGGATATTACATTTACATAGTTATATTATCTCCTCTGGTGATCACGGCAAGACACGGAAGAAAAGTGAATGTGATTCAAGACCAAGAGGTCGCACTTGCCCCCGGGAGTTGATTGTGTGTGAAAAATTACAGTTT